>CM072515.1:31517010-31627010 GCA_036898135.1 Oncomelania hupensis
TGAAGGATTAGTAAGTTGTGTTTTTGAAATTTTGCTGGGGGAGGGGGGAGGAGGGGAGCGGGGGCGAGCAAACCTGGGTACCCGGAGAGGCGTTGCCAGAGTCGACAGTAAATAATATTCGGAGAAACATAACGCCAAGAGGCGGGATCGATCCCACACCTGTCACTGAGGCGCCTTTGGTTTCTAGCATGTGGACAAGGCAGTTAGTCCCGCTCACAGGCGCATTAACCAAGAAGAATGGACCCTCGGCAAGAACTTTGTGGATCCCCGATAGCGAACGGGGGCAGTAGTAGACTATACCTAATATTTTATATAAGTTGTGGTTGTGAAATTTTATAGATAGATACGTACAACTTGCGCTACCCGTCCGCTTAGACCACGCGGCCACAATATTCGCTGGCAATTCTGCATATTAATGTGCGTTTACCTTCTTCATTTAAAATAAATAAATAAATAAAATCATGTTCAACTGCACATAAGAATAATGTGAACAGTTCCTATGAAAAGCTCTAACGTCTCCATGTTTCAGGAAAGACAACCGCACGCATTTGTAACGGTTCTTGATCATTTCAATTGTTGCTTCCCTTGGCAAACAAACGGTTTCACACATTTTATGGGAAAAACGTTGCTAATTTATGGTTGCTAAGAGACAAGTAAAACAAATTGACGGTAATTTTCAGCAAAGACCAATTAAACATATCGCGAAACCTATAGCGAATTAGCTGATACAATAGAGAATTTATTTTATAAAATCTGATCAGCTGAGGTCCCTCGTGCGCAGCTGTCAACCTGACACTTCCTGTATGATTGTGACGTCATGTATTAGCGAAAATGGCGGATACCTCCGAACCTGAGGAGGGCACTACGAAAGAAGGTATGTTTCTCAGCATCTAGGTCTCTTGACTCGATCGTTTTAAAGGAGGAATGTGTAAAAAGGCCTGTTTAAAAGATCCAAGTTGCGTTTGATCGTGGTATAGCTTATGTTTCCGTGTCAGATTGTGTCAGACATCCGTTTCACCGGCTGAGGTGCTTCACTGCTTGATTATCATTTGTGTGTAAATGTTACATTTGCGCAAAATATTTGTTTTGGGGCTCAGCATGTTTTGTGAAGTCTGTCAGGTCAGTCAGAAAATCATTTTCAGTTGCCTTTGGGATTTTGTCCAATTTTCTTTTTCCCTCCCGCTTGTGTTTTTTTTTCTTTCTGAACGTAGCAGACGTCCTAAACGTGACCTCGCCTTGGTCGATGTGTTTTCATGAGTATGCTAAGCACCTGAGAGAGAGACTATCTAAGGAATGCGATCAGTCATCCGTATCTGGCATTTGTCTAATGCGCAATGCATAGGCATAATCTGTATCGGTATATGATTGTTCCTTGTTTAAACAACAGTATACTCTTGGGCTTTTTTTCTAAAAATTTTAGATGAAAATAGTATGGAATTTTTGCTCATTCATGATTCAGCCTTGGCATTGCAGCCTGTAGCCGTATAGTGTAGGATAGGGAGGTGTGGCCATACAGCATGACATAGCAGACAATGTTTGGAGGGGTAGTGAATAGTATGTGGATAATTTACATCTTTTTTTTTTCTTCCAGAGTAATTGATTTGATGTGTTACTAGTATTTTTATGGATATTTATTTTTTATCGCAGTCTTGTCACAGCTAGTGGGATCTTGGAATGCATGTGAAGTTCATTTGTTTACAAATTTGAACTTTATGTCAACAGATTATTCTACAAAAATAAGACAATAATCAATTTATTTAATTCTTGTAATTTAAAAAACAAACAAAAAGTAATAAAATGTTCAACCTTTATTGATATTTTCAGACATTGTTCACTGTGTTTTGCTTGAAACTACTTTCAGTCTTGTTTAACCGCACAGGTCTTATTGATGGTGGGAGTCATGTTTGATAATGGTGGTCATGCAGCTAAGCCATGTTGGCAGCAATAATTAAATCCACCTCAGAATATGTATTAGTATAGTTTTATCACACATGTTCAGTCATCTTTCCACAGTATTAAAAACTAAGTTCTAGTAGCATTAACTTCTAGGGTGAACAAATTGTCCCTTTTACTAGTTTTACCTTTGGGTGTGTAACACAGAGTTTGTGTTGTTAAATTTACTTATAGTTATACTTTAAACAAACACAGTTGTGTGTATTATATAGCCTCATAGGTATTGGTCATTAGTATGATCCCAACCAGACTTAAACTTGACAGCTTTGACTGTGACTGGGAATGACTCACATGCAGATCAAACCACTGGCCTCAGCAAGTTGGTATACAACACACCTGTTGCCAACCCTGCAACAAACACATCACCCCACATGTGTTGCCCTGTTACAGTTTTATTGTTAAACTTAAAGCACACTGGAAGTAGTATGTGAATGCCAATATGTAAGGTACATTTTTTTAAATTTGTAATATAAAACTAAAAGTTAATGTTACTATAGATTTTTACCAGGCCTGCCTGTTTTACTTTTAACACTAATATCTTTGCCTTTAGTCAAGTTGGCCATTAACAAAATGTTTGTCTTGGCTAGTAGTAATAAGCAATATTATTTTATTTCTTGATTTTCATTCTTATTATTGTGTTTTTAACTCATTCTGGACAGCTTATCATATGACTATTCTGCTTCCTTCAGTCATTTGTCATGATACTTTTCTTGCTTTGCCCCTAAAGCGATTTCATAATTTATAATTGGAGCTCAGTCCATCACTGTATTGGTTCTTATTCTCTGACTAGTGTTGTAACAATTTGACAAATAATCTCAATTTTCACAACAATTTGGCCATATCCTTTTGTCAGGAATGAGTTAAAACATATATATTTCTGTCAAAGTGTCAGTGTAAAGACGACTAAAGTGGTGTATGGATGTATCCCTGTCACAAGAAGCATCACTGCCATCAGCCTATAGTAATTAGTATTATATTGATCTGGCTCTGTTTGTAGAACATGCAGCGTCCAGTCCAAAGAATAGTCCCCGCAGGACTGCTGGTGGTGATGACGATATGAACCCAGAGCCAGACGGGGGAGCAGGCGGGGAAGATTGCCTCTCACCTCACAAGATGCGCCATCGAACAACAGTAATGGCAGGGGTGGATAACCAGTCCACAGACACCAAGTCATCAGGAATGTCGGGAGATTCTGCGGGCCTCAATTCCAATGTGTCGATTAGTCCCAAGCACAAAGGTGAGATTTTGTTATTTCTTTTTTTACAATGTAAAGTTCCTATCCTATCCTCTCCTATCCTGACCCATAACCCGAAAGTCGTAGGGGCACCACAGATGATCGTTTAACCAGCATACTCCATCTTTCTTTGTCCTCAGCAGCCCTGATGGCTTCGCTCAGTGTCAAACCAGTCCATTCTCGAATGTTGTCCTCCCACCTCTTTTTTGGCCTCCCTCTTCTTCTACCTCCTTGCACTGTGCCTTGCAGAATAGTCTTTGCAAGGCCTGATGATCTGGTGACGTGGCCATACCATCGGAGTTTCCGTTTCTTCACCACTGAAAGCAGGTCATCGTGTTGTCCAATGGCTTGTGTGATGGTCTGTCGGACTTCGTCGTTGGTGATGTGTTGGGTATAGGAAATGCCCAGAAGTCTTCTGTAGCACCTCATCTCAATGCTTTGTATTCTTCGTTGGAGATCTGCTGTGAGGGTCCATGCTTCGCAAGCATATAGGAAGATGGAGATAACAAGGGAGCGCAGCAGTCTTACTTTGGAATGTAGACTGATGGTCCTGTCTTTCCAAATGGGCTTCAACCTTGTCAGGGCAGCAGTTGTTTGTGCGATCCTGGAGAGGACTTCCTGTCGGGGCCCATTGTCTGATACAATGGCTCCTAAATATTTGTAGCTATGCACTGTGTTGAGGGATTGGCCTTGGACTTTGATGTCCGTGTTGATGCCATTGGTATTGTTGGTCATCATTTTGGTCTTCTCTGCACTTATTTCCATTCCATAGGCTCTGGATAATATTAATAATCTAATCATAATCTAAAGTTACATTATTTATTGTTTGACCGGTATGTATTGAAGTTTTCTTTTAATTTTCATTGGGCAGAGAAATGATATTGGCATTGCTATTCTTGTTCATGATGGTTTACTAGTAGTAGTAGCACAATCGCCAATCATCTTTTTGTTATTTTTAAAAAGAAGTTTTTGTGGATTTTTTGTGTGGTTTCCCCCTCCCCCCTTCCCATCCCCAAGTCTCGTTTTCTTCTGTCCTCATCCTTATCCATGTTTCGTCTTACTGAAGTTATTCCTTTTCTAAAACTGCAAAAGTACTTGAAGCTTATATTTTGTTTAAATATTTTTTTTACTTCCCAGGCTCAGTACACATTTTTAACTGATTACTGATATTTGACCCAGGTCATCTTGAAAATTATGCCTAGTGACTTTTGACATCATTCATGCCTTTAGCTTTAATATTGCTCTCAATGAACAATAGTGACTAGTTCACAACATAATTCAGGGCTGTTGTTTTCAGACCCTGATCGCATCAAGAAAGATCGTGAACGAGAGGAGCGGGTGCGAATAGCCAGGGAAAAACTGGAAGAGGAGAGGAAGAAGAAGCTAGTGGAGTTACAAGAACAGCAGAAGCAAGCACAGGAGAACCGAGAAAAGCAACTGGAAATTAGGCGTAGAAAGATTGATGATTTACGGCGGAGAGACTTTGAGCGCAGAGCTGAGGTGGAGAAGAGACGACGAGAAAGAGAGGAGACTGAACGGGTGAGTAGTCAGTGTGGCTGAAGTGCTCTTTGTCTGATGCTACGATAGGGACAATTTTACCAAGTTGTAATAAATGATAGTAATAAAGTTGTACATGACATTTTCTCAGTTTTCTCTTGTATATCTATGGGAAATGCACAGCCTCAGCATTTTTAGTCTTTCCTGTCTAGCTTTCTCATGCAAAAAAATTTTAAATTTTTTTTTTCCAAGTATCTGCTTGCTCAGCATTTTATCCCTTTAGATGGGTTTGGCATTAGAACTGTTGAACTGAAAGGTGGGATTTAAATTATAGGGGTTGAGAAGAACTGTTGAACTGAAAGATGAGATCTGCATTGAAACATAATGTGATTCACTGTTTCATGTTTGCCCATAATAATTTCATATAACAGTTCCGTTGTTATTGAAAGTCAAAAGCCAAATTAAAACACTTTACTGTCTTATTATCTTTAGAGTCATTTATATTTCATGCCCTCTGTGTCATTAAATTTTCAAAGGAAATATGTCAGCACTTGCAGTCATTTAGAAAGTTTGAATATTATATTGTTAGTTATGTTTGAACACTGGTTTGAAATCTGAATCTTCTTTTCATGGTTTCAGCCTTTCTATTTGTACCGACCTTTGTACAACTTTATCTTCAGAGTAAGTTTTGGTATTGGTTGAAAAAAGTCAAAACGCCACAACAAAAACACCCAAAAAAGTATAAATTACCCCAAAAATTGAATTTTATTTTTATTCCTCCCCTGCAAGGTTATAGTACCCTTGAATGAATGAAAGAAAACAAGTAGGTTAGTTGAATGCTGCCATGCTTGAGTGATTCTGATTTCAAACTAGTGTTAGCAGTGATATGCTTCAATAGTTTACAGGCGGACAAAAGTGCTGAGTATCACCCTAGTATTTTCAGCCTCATTGTTTTGGGACTAGAGCTATACTCATTTTGTGAAGGCATGGTTGATTCAGGTCGTTACAGCTTTAACAATGTGTTTGCTTTGTATCTTACTGGACATTATACTGTTTTGGACTGCGGTGCCTAAGACCTTTTTGTTCAGCTGTGGTGCTTTTTTTCCATCCAACTTGTTTTCGGAACATGCAGTGTTAATTTATATTGATTAAATGCATCATTTGAGAACAAACCAAACAAATCAATTAATCAGTTGACTAGAATAATAAAGCAATAGTAAGGACAACCACCTAGCAGCAGCAAACATTAATAGATTACATCATAACACAGCATGGCAAAATGCCTACTCTTTTTGTATTGAAGCCTTAGAAAATACTGCACATTAAATACATATATATACTGCACATAAATGTCATCATTCACACAGCATACCTTCATTGTCAATTTTGTATTTTTTTCTAGCACCATTGTTGATTTAAAACTGTAAAATAAACGTTATTAATCATGCTTTTGTCTTGTAATGGAGCCAATGGTTTATGTGTTTGTAATTTCGTGAATGTCTAAAATCATTGAAAAAATGAATATACTTTAAATAACAGAACTGAACTGAGCCAATGGGACAATCTCCACTAAATATATGATTTTGCCTTGGGTCTGGTCAGAATGTCTAAAAGATATTTTTGTCATGCATTGGCTGCCTGTAGGTTTAGCGCTCAGCAGCCTCTGATACTCAGATTAGGGTCATCATGGCGTCTCCCAGTGCAGGCATGCGGGCATGCATGCCAGTATAGGAAGCCACATGTTTTGTTTGAGCAGGAAGCACATTGTAGATCTGTTGTCAAGAGAGGGTGAGGGTTTTCAGTGATGCCGCTTTCATGATCCTTGCCTGCATTTGAAGTAATGAGAGCTAGTAATGAGTAGCTGACAAGACTCCATTTGACAAGTCTTTGTAGGGTCAGTACTGCCTAGTTTACGTTCCATGATCAAGCAAGACCTAGCCTGCTAGTGTTAGACTGAACACCATCAGTTTGAATTTTTTAAGTCCAGGTGACGTAAATTAGATAATTGGTTTCCTGATTGTATGTATCAGTAGGTAGCTGTTATACACCAGCGGGTTGAAGTACAGTGGCAGTTCCTGGCTAGTGGAATGTAGTAAAGTAAGTTGGCTGTTTGACAAATGCACATCAGCCAGGGGTTTGGTGTACAGCTGCAATGTTGAGCCATCAAGCATTTGGCATACACATAGATGATGCATATATATGTGATGGTCAGATAATTGACTGGATAATTGTATGCTTTGACAGAAGTTTTAGTTGATTTTGCAATTGCTACAAAAGAGCACAACCTTTACTGGATCAAGATAGAAAGCAAAGATCTAGGCGTAGCTTTCTTTCAAAGTTTTACATTGGAAAGTTTTGCCTTTGGTGTGCTGAACATGACAGTAGCTCTGTTGATGATTTCCTGGAATATGTTTCTTCCTTTTTCCCATGGGACAACTTTCCACCAGGCTTTTTGCATTGTGCTTTTCTGTTGTGTCTGTCAGCTATGGGTAGTGTTACACTTGCATCCGCAGCCTGCATTATCTCAAGATATTGTAGTCATCACTATTTATGTTGTCTTTGATCCGGCTGCCGGCTTCACCTTTGACATTTGCTAAGACAACTGATACATGTGCAAGAGTATTTGCCACACAGCAGTGCACCCTATTTAAAGATACTGGCTCTGGAGGTAGCATTATATAGCTCTGCAGTATCCTGTCTTACAAGTTACAGGCTCTAACTGGGTGTGCTGGGTGGAGTTGCAAGATGTATAGACTGTTCAAGGAATAAAAGATTAGTAGTTTTACACAGTTCTCTCTGTGATTTTTAAAGTTTCTAGTTGCATCATCAGAGTGGTTTTGTAATAGGACTCTTGATAGATGACAAGAATCAATATTAATATGGTTCTCATACACCACTGTGACCAGTTACAAACAACAAAGAATTTGCTGTTGTTTGCTGTTTTCTTATAGATTTTGCTATTTTAAAGCATGTGTTATCTCCCCCGAAATTATGGGAGGGGTGGGAGTCTTTGTTTATTAATTTTCATGTATGTTTTAATTTTATTTCAGCTTATTTAGTCCATAGACTGTGATAGAGGAAAAGGGTTCTTAGGTTTTGATTAATCATTTTGTTGAACATAATTGTATCACAGTTTCCCCCAATTTTTTCTACTTCAAGTCAATCAGCAATGCATCTTGTCATACATTTCATTGGAGTGCCGGGGGTTTTCAGTATAAATAGTATCCCCACTTTATGGAAATTTAGTGCTTTAAATTCCCACTGTCGCTGTCTTCCTCATTTACTCTTTCCTATTCCTGCTCTGTCCTTCACTCTGCTATACTATCTTCTTCTTCGCTAGATCAATGACCTACCTTTTTTCTTGAAAACTCTTCCTGGACAAGACTCCTTGTTTGTGTATGGGGTCTGTTGGATCAGCTTGGGAGTGTTGGACGCTTTCTGCCGGGTGGTCACTAGGGCTTCCTATGATTGTACTATTTAGCACTATAGGCATTTTATATGTATGTGTTTCATTGATGATTTATAATGATGTTTGTATTCTATTTTGTTTTTGTAACCGGGGTGTTCGCGTAGTTGAGGTCAACCCTCAGCCGTCCCCCGCGTGGGATGTCTTTATTGTAAAGTGACTGGCCGGTGGAGGGCATTCAATTTTCCCACTGGGGTTGTTTCAGCAGATCTTTTATGCGGATCGGGGGTTGTCCGGTCCTGATTTGGCTCGGAAGAGTCCGCTGGACCTAAAGCAACAATAAATCAATCAATACATTTCATTTGCCAAAGTTTCATTTTGTTACTGTGGTTGAGCTGCTTTGTATGAGATGACAGCATGTGGCATACGTAATCCTATGTGATACACTCTTGTTTCATATTTACCATCAGAACAGACAATCAAAACATTCGCACAGCCTGATTGTTTTTTCAGTTCCTTCACCCCCCCCCCCCCCCCCCCCCCCCCTGATTCGGTTCATTATATAATAATGGTTCACAACTGTTTTGTTTATGTCACATGACAACTTGTCAAGACTTTGCAGCTACTATGAAGATGAATCAGCGAATAAAAGAAATAAGTAGATGTAGTACTATTACACACTAAAAGTGCTGCTGAATACTTCTTGCACCTTGCAATGCATACAATGTCTTCTGCTTTTGTTGTTTTTGCTGTTATTAACTTTTAACAACCAGATGTCGCAAATACCTGGTGGTAGCATGTTAACATTTAATTATTTTCCTGTTTGAACAGGAATCGTGTGTACATGTTTGGCTCATTAATAGAAGAAAAATATTTAGCTGTACAGGAAAACAAAAATGTCAGCAAGTTTTGTATGTTTGTGCATTGTAGGCAGTACAGCATTGTTGCCTTAAAATAATTATATTGGTCACAGCTGTTGTCAATGTGAGGTGATAATGACGCTTTCATCCCGCTTACTACCTACTGCACTGCAGTTTGCTCCAGGGGTTACAGTACAAAAGGTGCATAAATAATTACATTGAAAGAATAAAATGATGATTATGCTGAGGGTCCTGGTAGCTCAGTTGGTAGAGCGAGAGGCTTACTAGTAACCGAAAGGTCCCTGGTTCGAATCCTGGACTGGCCAAAGTGTGACCATATTATTTTCCCCTTACCATCAACTGGTTCGCTGCTGTCAGAATAATGTGACCAGTAGTCACCTATACGCTCCGATGTCGTGTGACTTACATCTAATGTAGATGATTATGTAATCTTAAACTACAGGAAAGCTAAGATAAAAGTTACTTTCGTTTTTCCACAGTCTTTATCAAATTTTCTTCCAGATCCCCCTTTCCAGTCTCATACCATGGAAACATTGAGGGGTTAAATGACTATTTTGCTGGCTGGTATAAGAAGTGGCATTAAAATATAAAAGAGTGCTGCAGTAGTTTGTGTGTGCGTGTGTTCAGTTATGCGGTTATATGGTATTACATATTAATTATGGTCAGCGTTACTAGAAATGTTTTGAACATTGGTGGCATGATTATTATTTTGCTAGGTTAGAAAAGAAGATTTTTATTAACAAATACTTTTTGACACAAGTCACTTATACATTATATGTTTTGTGTATGTGTGCAGAATCGTCGGGAGTCCTTGCTACTGAAGGCAGAAGAACGAGTTGCACGCTATGAGGCCTGGAAGCGTGGTGGACAGAAAGGTGGGCGAGGTCATGTGCTGGGGTTTGGCAGCGCCACCCCCCGCGATATCTGCCAGCCGCTGGACCGGCCCAGGCGCTCGTCCTCGCACAGCGCTCTGGTGCGGCACTCCCCTAATGGCTCAGATTCGGATTACTCCTTTCGCCCACAGAGGCGGGCCATATCCGCTTGCAGCACTGTCCGTCGTCACTGTTGTGTTGACCTTAACCGTACGAATGGTAGGTTCTTGGCTTCAAGACCCCACCCCTCATTTGCTAACCTCAGTGGGCCTTCCCTAAACCTGCTAACCTTTGACCTGATCCTCTTGTCAAAACCCGAAAACTGTTTGAATCCATCAGTAGTCATCACAGCTCTTCATCAGTCATCCATTTTTGCACCAAAAAATGCTTGTTCATGACTGTTGTCATATTTTGGGGTGCAAAAACATTTAACTGGTGCAGGTGTACGCTTGGCTATTGCTGGAGCTTTCATTCTAGTTTGAAGGTTGTGTATGATAGAATCAGGCCTGCTCCCTTCCGATTCAACCCCTATGGGATGGTTCATCTTGCAAAGGGATGCAATTTTCTGGACATCTTGAGGGACTTCATTCAGTTGCTTTCATTGACATTTCATTTCAATTGGATTAGTAGGCCGGGACCATCTTTGTAAGATTTTTTACATTTGCCAGAAGTACAAGTTAGTTTTGCTAGAACTTTGACAGGGTGAAATAGTGGCTTTTGAGAATACTAGTCAGCATTTATTGCTTGTTAAATTATCAATACAATACAACTTTATTGTCTGATGTTCATCACATACAGAAACTTGTCTTTGGCTCGTCATCTGCAAGAAGCATGCAATATATTCATTTTATATACACAAACAGCAGAGAAACATTCGTTTCTAATGGCACAGCAGCAACCTTAAATTCCAATCAAATACAGAAATTCACAATCTAAACCCCACATCAATAATGACTAATAATTTTACATTCACTCAGAGAAAGCACACACACAGACAGATACACACACACACAAAATAATCTAATGACAGCACAAGTTGTTGTCTTAAACTATACATATCACGGCCTATACACGATTATAATGGCAGTGCTTAAAATGTAGAGGCATGACTAGAACATTCTACATTCACCTATACATAGATGACAGTCAACGACCAATTACATAATACAGTGCAGTAGCAATATCCTCAAAACACATTAGTAATAAAATACACAGCAAAGACGCAACTGAGCAGGTTGCCTATCTCGGATCAAACACTTTCATAGCTTATCAACACTCTCTGTAGGCAGCAATTTGTTGCTACATCAGTCCAGGCTTAGAACAAGTCATTTTGCAAACAGTATAATTTTCCTTTAATCACTTTTTATTTTTTATGCAAGTTTTGTTGAAACTATCTTAGTAATGTAACAGATAAATAATTATTCAAGATATTTGTTATGTAATTTGATATAGTGACTGATTATCTTCGCAGCTTTGATGCGGACATAGAGCATAGTAAAAAAAGAAGAAAGGTTTTCATTTGCCTGGATTTAATTTAGCAACACAGTGAGTATAGCTATGTGTGAGTCATTCAGTATTCTTTTATAACATGTTTTCTTTTATGCTTACTTTGAAAAAAAAAAAAAAGAATTTTTAATGCTTAACTTAACAAGATTCTTGAGAAATTATTTTTGATGCAATATTTTCCTTTCCACAAATTTACACACACACACACACACACACACACACGCATACATACACACACATTCACAACTTTCAGAATAATTATAACACTTTCTGATCCATGATACTAATGTCATTTGATGGGAGGTAATGCTACAATTGTTTGTAACGCATGCAATGTTATATTTTCTATTGGCAACTCAAGGTGAAGGGACCCTGCTTTTTGCTTAAAGTTTTCAGTTCCGTTAAGGAAACTAGTTTTATCTTTTTCTTCATGAAAAATAATAACAAAAGAAAGCAGATAAAGAAACATGGTTTAATAATAATTGGACATTCTAGTCAAAGGTTTGATCCAGCATCCACTGTGGCTTACTTGCAAGATGTAAATATGTTGTAGGCACATAAATAATATTGTATATTTCTAACTCGGCTTTGATAGAGAAACTGGATCTTATCCTCTTGTGTGGTTGTTGTCATATTTCTATCTCGGCTTTGATAGAGAAACTGGATCTTACCCTCTTGTGCGGTTGTTGTCATTCCCATTGCTGTTGCTTTGAAATGTAAAGCATCACCTTTTGATATTTCTAACTTTCTTTGGCACGAAGAATGGCAAGAGCTTTGCATCTTGGTCAGTCACACACATTTTTGTAATTGCTCGAGAGAAGCATCACACCAGTTCATTATGGGAGAAAAAGAAGTAATTAAAAAAAACATTAGAATTAACAAGGTATAGGATGAAGTGGAATGAGGTAGGGGTAAGTGCATAATAAGTAACATCTGTTAGTACTCCTCCTTGGTTTATATTTCGTTGAAATATTAGAAGATTGTAACTTGTAAGCAGAATCAGAAAGACATTGGGTGGATTTAGGTTTTTGGTGGAAGTGAATACTTGAGAAATCTCATGATATAGGAAAGCTAGGTCAACTATGAAGATGAAACGATTGACTCGCCTGGTTAGGCTTACTTATTATTTCATATTTTCATTCCGTTTCTTGTTACTGTTAACCTTTGTGCTATCTGCTTTGCTTTCCACTAATTTCAGTTTATAGTCCTTAATTTTATTTTACTCTTTTTTTTTCTTTACCCTATTACCTCTTCCCCCAATTAGTACTAAGAGTCCCCCCATGTTTAATTTATATTATTTTATTCAAAGACTGGGAATTGTCTAAGTTTTTCAGTTTGTTTTATTTTTATATTTGAATTTTGGTTTCTGGTCAATTTTTATTACAAAGGGTATTATTCAGAAATGATATTTGCAACAACATTTATTTGCCAGAATGTTGCAGTATGCTGCATTTTTTCATTTTAATTTGTTTAAACAACTGCGCTCATGCAACTTTTGCTGTTTTATACAAATTGCGAATGATACGTTAGGTTTATTCTAATCATTCATAGGCTCTTTAGAATTATACTTTGTATAGTGTCTTGACCCACCCATTTCCCCTCACATTTTATTAAGTGAAATTACATTTTAGGATAATTCTGACAATTTTCATTTGAAAGAAATCAACGTTTTCCTAACTAGTGACATTTGCTTCTTCTCGTATAGTTTGTTTTCTGTTTTACACTTTGTGTTTTTGTTAATTTACAAATCTGCTTAGTGCAGTGCTTTCCATGCTTTGTTGGAGATTGTTAGTGATTTTTAGATGTGTGATTAATGAAAATAACTGTGTCGAAATAGTTTTAATTTTCATATTAAGAGAAATATGTTTTTTACTCCTGTATTCAACAGCACTTTTGTTAATGCTGAAGCAAAACGATACTGGCTAGAACAACAACAACAACAAAAACAACAAAAATACAGAGCATGGATGGCACATTCTATTGTGTTGCTTTATCTTTTTCCTTCAATTGCGTACTTTGTAAGTGTGATATATGCATTTTATGAAGATAAATTATGTCATGGGAAATGGTTAAGCTTTTAATCAAAGACATGTAATGCAGAAGAGACGAAATGGGAAAATTTCAGAGTTAAAATTTTGTTGTTTAGCATTTCTGTGGGGATGATAAACCTTTGTCCATGTTTATTGTAATGATAAGAGTGTGTTTGTAACTTTTGGGCCAGAAAATACCATCAGGGTGTGCTCTTCCGCTTTTGTACTGGACACTAACACAGCTTCGATATTGAATAAATACTAAACAATCAATGCATGTTAACTTATTGGCCATCAATACACTTTTTTTTGTGTGTGTCTGTAACATGAATTTCACTCCATAGTGGCAATATTCAGAAACTGTCCTGATTGCCTTGAATTCATACCCCAACTCCAACCCCAACCCCAACCCCAGTAGGCCCAACTAACTTCATTTCAACTCGAGACTTAGGAGAGTGCTGCAATGCTGAAAACGTTCTCCCTGCTTTGAATGAGCATTAATCTCGGAACGGCATTTTTGACTTTGGTTTTCCTTTTGCATGAAGAATGCTGCCGCGCGTGCTCCTTCATGAGAAGGAACTTTTGCGTTTCCTCATGAAAACTGAAAGTATGCAAAATTGCTTCCAAATTTTAAGCTGAATCGTTGTGAGGAATGTTCATGTTCGTTAAGTTTTAACCTATGCATTTTTGACATCAGTGTATTTTATAGCTTGGACCGAAAATTTCAGACCTAAAAAAGCTGTCTTCAGCAGAGTTCTTAGGTAAACTGGTTGCACCACCACCAGCTTATTTCAGTTTTGTTTTGTTTGAATTTTTTTTTTTTTTTGAAATGGCATGTTGAGTTGAAATCAGCCCGCCAGTTCTGCAGTTGATTTTGCTTGTTTGCAGGTAGGTTTTGTTTGGGCTGATTTTGTTTTGAAGTGTCATGCTGGAATTTGATTCATATTTTGAACCACGGTTAAAACATAAATCCCTAAAAGCTCGTGCTTTTTCGAACTGTCAGATGGTAAACATTACCATTGACTAAGGACGGTATTTGAAAAGCCAACATCTGAACTATTCTTTTTGTTTGTTTGTTTGAAGTATTCTTTTAAGGAAATTCTGTGGGGTGGGGAGGGAGGGTGGAGGTTGGCTGAATCAAAAGCGATGCTATTTTGAAGTTTTTTTCGTTTTGGGTGTAAGTTTAAAAGAGGTTCTTGAAAATAATATGGACTTCCAGCATGACATCAAATGTGGTATACAGTGAGAATAGATTTTGTCTTATACATGTTGATTTTGTTGGAATCTTTGTTTATAATCTGTACACGTTTGGCATGGATTGTGGTGTTTGTGTTTGTGTTCCATGTATACTGTTCTAGGTGGGGAAGAGGGGAGGGGGAAGGGGCTTGGGACTGTTTGAAGGACAATTTACTTTTGTTACTGTATTTCAATAATATGTTTGATTTTAATTTGGAACTGAGTTGAGCCGTGTGTCGGGGGAGCGGGAATGTAAGAATACATTTTACAAATCCAGTGAGGTGCGAGGTGAACAAAATCATGCAGATGTATGGGAATTGAATTTTTAAAATGAGCGGAGAATAATATCGTTGAATAATTAGTAACTTTTGGTCTTAAGCTTTTTTTAATTACTTGGAAGGGGAAAGTTCTTTCAACCCTTTGCTTACATTTCTTGATTTCAGGTTTAATAATCCATTGGTGCTTTTGTGTGTCTGTTTTTCCCATGTCGGAGCCAAATGTTAGGACGCAAGCTTTGGTGTTAAACTAGAAGGGATGGAGATAAAACTTCTTTGCACAGCTGGAAAGTCTCATTCTGTTCTGTGTTTTGTGTTTTGTTGCAGCCTTGTGTGTTCTGATTTTTCATCCATGACTGACGAAACCGCTTGACAGAATTTAAAAAAAAAACATTACATGATTTTCATTGAATAAAGTTAATTTTAAAATGTGCACTTTGTGAAATTCATGTCATATCAACAGGAAGTGAAGGGCAGTCATGGCTGAATTTGCTGTGTATTATTTTGTGTTATATATTTTGTGTTGTTTGTGCATGGAGATGGATTGACACTCAAAAATTGATTTAGCCTTTTATTGAATTTATTTATTTATATATATATATTTTTAAAAACCCTTTTCCTAGTTTAGTCATATTGCCTTGGCACCTGTACTGAGAGGTCATTTTGTGCATTTTGCCTCTTTTCGTTGTGATGTTGCATGCTTTGTTTTTCTTTCCTCCCCTCATATCGGAATAGGGCCCCCTCCTGGTTTGGCATCTATGCCTACTACCACCAAGCAACTGTCCGTTTCAACCAGTGTGCTTTATCACAAACGAAAAATGGACGTTACTGCCTCCTCCACCGGGGAGCTTAGTGCAGCAACTGCCCGACCTGACTCCCTGCTTGGTAAGAATGGCTTTCCGCACCTTGGTTTACATGCAGACGTCAGACCTCACTCATCGTTTCATCTTTTTGCTGTTTTTCTTTTTATAACATAGAACATTGACTATGGCAGTTATCCAAAATACCAGGGTTTATTCATCCTAACATTGGACAGATTAACTTTTTGATAGACTTGACCTTTTGAAATTGCTTTTGATGGTTCCTATTTTTAGATACATGTGCTTTGTTTTATGTTTTTTGCCAGATGCAACTTGTCTCCCAGAAGTCTTTTTTTTATTTTTCAGATAAAGAATAATGTTCATGAAATTTCAGATTAGCTTTCATTAGTCACTGTCAGTAGGAAATTTTTACTGAAAAATTGGTATGTTTTTTTAGGAATTTAAAATTGATGTGTTCAATTAGAACATATATACTAACATCACTCCTCCTTGTGTTTTGGCATTGTTGCAATCTTTACAAATGTTTCCTTGCTAAAAGAGATTGTATTTGATGAAATTGCAAGCATTATTGCACGACATATCGCCTTTGGAGCTAAAATGTGCTGCTTTAGCACAGTTTAATTTTGTGGAAGCAGTTGCATCAGCAGTATAGATGAATGTTTAGTGTATGCCTCTTGCCATGTGGTTGTTACTTTACAGAATTTTTATTTGAATTTAATTGTATTCCTGCTTGCTATTTTGACCAAATCCTGTCAATCTTACTAAATATATTCCCAAACCTAAATAAATATTTAACATGTCAGAGAAATTTAAAAAGTAGATTCATAGGATTTCTGAAACTTTTATATTGGACAGTGTTAACAGATACGACATTTTAGGTAAGGTTTCATATATGGGCAGGATTCATAATTTGTGGAATGGGCTAGGGCGGGTGTTGATTTTCAGAAATGATTTTTAGTAAGATTTTGTGTGAATTAGTTATAACATATTGATGAAGATTTCTTTCATTCAGTTTGTGTGTGTATTGTGCTTGAAAACTGAATGTCATTCTTTCTTCCTAACTGTTGTACTGTAGTTTAGTAAGCAGTGTTATGCATCCTCCTAACCTTTTATAGTCTGTTGAATGATGTAAACTTGTATTCACGAGTGTCTCTTTCAGTTTTTGTGTCTGTATCAGTTAGTTTCTGAGTGTATTAGATTTAGAAAATAACAGCACAGTCATCTTTCATTCATTTAGAATATTGCTTTAAAAGAATAGCATGCACAGTTTTACTGTGTTGATCAGTCAATTTTTTTAAAGCATTACCACAAGAAAGGAACATAAATTAATAAAGACTGAAATGTGACAGATGAGAAACAGACATTATCTTAGAATTAGATCCGCTTTATATTATTTGCTTTGACTGATACAAAGATGATGGTTTGTCATTGAATGTGCTGATGAGGGAAAAATGGCTGTGGTGTTCAATGAGTACAATTATTATAGTAGACTGTAGAAAATGGTATTCACAATGTCATTAGCCAAAGTGGTGGTGGTGGCCTCGTGTCATAATAACCAACCATGTAAGCATGTATAACTTTCTAAACTACTAAAATCACTCCATCGAAAAAGGAGCATGCAGCATACAATTATTGAACAGAAAGAGGTAAGACTATCATTAATGCACAGAAAAGAAAGCTCAGTAACGGTTCAGTGTCTGACCGAAAGCTTTTTTTTCTTCTGACGTTTGGCCGCTCTCTTCCCTTCCCCTTGGGTTGCTTGCTGCTGACGGGCTGATCAGCTCTCAACACGATTCCCGAAGGCCGTAGATCTTTTTTAGCCTCCTCCACCCCTACCCGGCCAAAGAGCGTCATGACCCTGAGCGCCTCCTCAGCGGGCTCAGCGGCATCTGCGACACCTGGAGGGGTGAGGCTGAGGGAGAGCAAGCCACGCAAGCCGCGGCCAGCATCCGTGCCCAGTTTCGTCAACGTGGACGCTGCATCTTCTCCCCGCAGCAAAAGTACCGATCGTCTGGCTAGAGGTAGTGTCACCCTCCTTGTTACCTTTACCCACCCTGCCCCAGTTCCCCTCCAATGATTCACCATTAGCGTCCCTCTTCATGGCCAATCTCTCTCTATATGTTGTTGGTTCTTGTTAGGGAGCATGCTCTGTTCAGCTATTTTGGACAGTGAATGTTAAGGAATATGGATAAGTCTTAGTTCCTTGGTGAGTTTTGTCTCTTGATTTTCTGGTGTCCAAACCTGTGATATGATTTTATAGAATAGATCATTCTGTTTTCAGTTCTCTTTCTTGACTGTGTAATCTTGCTTTCTTTCACTTCAGCTTTTGAATGTGCAGCATTTCTTATATTTGGAGGAGAAAACGATAGATGTGTAGAAATTGTGTTAATAGAATGTGATGCATGAGATTACGCACTTCTTACAAGGGAAATGAACACCAGCTAATAATCCTACAAGAGCGGAATTCTATATTGTGTTATGTTCAGCGGGCTAAATAAACATATTGTATTGCATGTTAACTAACTAAATAATATACTCTATTGTTATTTCTCACAATATACATTTTCCAGATTGTTGAATCTATTGACACATTCATAACAAATCAGTCTTTTAAGTGCATGTAACAGATTTTTTTCAAGGTACATCAGTGTGGTTTAAATGAAAAACGATCAGTTTAAGTCGAAGCAGAGTTAAAGTGGAATGTTGTTGTAATCCTTTCAATGCTTGCAATGTTTGAAGCGGATCTGCTTGGTGTAGAGTCATCAATGAGAGGTTAGTTTTAAAATGAAGTATCAGGCTTTCGGCTCTAACACGTTTCTTTTTAATGCAAAATATTATAAAATTGACTTGATTTTTTTTTTTGCAATGTGATCAGTATTGTTGGAAATTTTTTTGTGAAGTTGTATCATGTGGATACCTGTAGCCTGATCGTGACGCAGCACACTTGTGCTTATCTTTCTTCCATTTTCACTCCTATTTGGCTGTGGGACTCTACTAACACATAAAAAAAAAAAAAAATGCTTTATTTGTAGTGAACTTATTTCAAATACTTGCCATTCTAGGTGACGGTATAGTCCATACATATTAGGAAAGCATATTTGTTTGGTTAGAACACTTTGAAACTGTTCATAGCAAGTGGTAGGTAGATTGTGTGTAACTATTATAGTCAATATACAACATTGATTTCTGTGATATGCTGTCAAGCTGTTCTTTCTGTGATGCATTCCACTTTTCCTTCAATGGGGTTTCATGTTTTGTTGATTTATTCTCAATTTCTGACTTTGTTTTGGTTTTTGCTTCTTTTTTTTTCTTTTTTTTTTAATGTTTCATTTGGACTTTTTGCTTGTTTTGCCTCACAATGAATTTTCGTTCGTTTTTTTTTCTCTCCCAAACCCAGCCCTTAACTTCAGTGTTTAAATTATTTTTTTCTACAAGATTGAGCTGTTATTATTTAATTTTTTTTTAAAACGTTATTTTACATTTTCCTGGTTAATTTAATGTGTACATATGAAACATATTTAATAATTATTATCTTAAGTGTAATAAACTTTTGTCCTGTAGATTGTTGTTTGTTTGATATCATTTTTTTGTATCTATTTCAGCATTTACTTGAGAATTATTTGTTAGTTTAAAAAAAAGTGTTATATAAAAAAAAAAAAACTATTAAATTGGGGATTCAAATATTTACTAAAGTTTTCACTCAAAGATCGTTCCTATTCAGAGCGTTCACGGCCTCGAACATCCTCGTCTGCTCGCCGCATGGAAGAAAGGGATAAGGACAAGGAAAAGGACCAGGAAAATGACAAGGAAAAGGACAAAGAGAAGGATGAGAGCAAGAGACAGTCGGCTAGGATGAGCAGGTCTACCCTGGATCGTCTGTCGGCTCCCAAACAGCCACCTAAACCTACTGATGATAAAGACTCTGCATCTACTTCTACTCCTAGGCGAGAATCGCCTGTTACCAGGGTATGTGGCATTTTACTATTTATTGCTGTGGTGCAGTGATTTGTGTTGCACTGTTATGTTATGTGTGGGGATACATTACAGTACAATATATTTTGTTCCATTGTGGACATAGAAAGGACACTGCATAAAAGGCATTGCCCGTATTTGATCCCCTTGTACTGTTTGTTGTGATATTTGCATCCTATTTGTGTCTGACCAAATGCTTCTGCAAGTAATGAGACTTGTTTGTTGAGCAGTTAGGTGTTAGGATTAGACACCTGCTGCCCTGTGATTCCAAGTCAGTTTTAATGTAATCAGTTGGGTATGTTGTGCCCTGTGATTCCAAGTCAGTATCGGTTGGGTATGTATGAATGCGTGCAAGCAAATATTGTGTATTGCTCTAGCTCTCAAAGCAAGACTGACTTAAGACTAACACTTTAAAGTTGATAGTGTGGATAGGCCACCATAGTGTAAATTTACTGTAATCCATACAAACAATTATTTCGGCTTAAACTATCAAGATTGTTTCTTATTTAGGCATGATAATAGTGGTGTGCTTTCTTGGAATGAAGCAGAACCAAGCTGCATTTAAATGAGTGATTTTCTTTCAAAGATACATTTATCTACATTCTACAATGGTCAGATTCTTTTTCAGCATTTTGCTAGTACTAGACAATTCTATAATTGCACTAGACACACAAAAACAACAACAAAAAGAAATTGTATTTATGTAAATTCTAAACAGAATGAACACAGTGGCAAAGATATTGATTAATGTGCCTTTTGCTCCTTTGCATCTTTGCTTGTTCAGGCAAGGCTGGTTATTAGAATAAGGAGAAAAGTAAGTGAAAAGAACCCTTGATGTAGCATGATATTTTGTTATTGGAGCAGTCTGGTTTTGTTTCTAAGACTGCAAGGTTATCAGTGTGTTTAATGTTACCTTACGTGTTGATTTATTTGTTAGCCTGTTTAGTTCCATTTAGTCTTAGTTAGTCAGTGTCAGAAGAATTTATATTCTTGATCTTGATACATTTCAACCTTTGACTAATATGTTAGTATTCTGTGAGTTTGAAGTTGGGGAGTGAGGGCTTAGGGGAGGGGAAGGGAGGAGGAGAATGGCATGAGGGTGGTAGCTATCATGTTTATCTCAAACTTAAAGAAGAATGCATTATTTTGTTGTGTTTATTAATGTTGTGCTGAAGTTGCACGTTTCTGCGTGCGCTTTTTGCTGCTCATAATTGCTACATTTGCAAAACCTAAATCCACTCAGTTCATGGTTTTGCATTTTACTTTTCTGTTCTTCTTTTCAAAACAAAGTTCAAGTGTGGCATTTCACAGCATGATGCAGATTAAGTGTTTAGGATGCTGTTTTGTTTGAACCTGGGTTAAAAGTGTGTATGCACTGATGTTCATTTTATTTATAATCTTAAGATTAGATTTGTGTTGTTTGCAGAATTGACAGATTGTTCAATTAATAGCTTCATTGTGTTTCGTTATAATTGAGTGAAGATGATAGTGTATGGAGTTCAGTGAGAGCAGCACAAAAAAAATGATGATGCTAATAGCGTGGTAAAAACGTGAAAGGATCCAAGAAGATAAAGAAGAGCTACTTGACCAAGGGCACTTCATGTGGTACTGTTTTCACTCTTCTAGAGATGTTTTTGTTGTTATAATTTGTTATTGACTGTCAAAAACAACTTTCAGAGCGGATTATGAACCGTTATCCATTTGTCTTTCAGTCCATGCTGTAGTGCTTGCTGTTACCTGCGTCTAGCTCCTTTCCCCATTTTAAAAGAAATGAATTGTTGCACGTCGTGCTTGCCATGCATTGTGTGCATTGAAGCTTTGTGTTGATGTTTTAGAACGTGCCTTGATTTCAGGTGTCACCACGGAAAGCTTATTCCACCTCAAATCTTGCTATGCCATTGCTGCGAAAGGTTTGTTTTGCTGTAGCATGTGCTACCTAGCACTGCATGTAGCTATCATCTTATATTTCATTTGCTGTAGCATGTGCTGCGGTAATCTTGCTTGCAACTAGCTAGCTGGCACATTGTATGTGTTGCCGTAGTATGTAACAAACATGTATCTTATATTGCTTTATATATATATATATCTATCTTTGCATGATTGTAAAGAGTACATTATGAATGACTATTGCAAATTTCTTTTAAACTTACTTCCATACTCTTCAGGAATGGTGAAAAAACTTCCTCATCTACCTAATGCTGAGTAATAAAAGGTTTGGACTTGCAGCCTACATTGACAGATGGATGACCCACCTTTTTTTCCTTGCCCCTCCATGTCTCTGTTATCAAGTTTTGCTTATTCTGGCATTGTTTGTTGACAAATTTGCCCAATATTCAGTTAGGATCTTCGAGCCCTTTCTTTTGTTGTCATGTGCCATGTTTGCTAAATGAGAAAGAGGACCTCCCACCCCCATCTCACCCTCTCCTTCGTTTTCATTTTGTGTGAAAATCATTAACAGGCCGTAATAATAAATAATGATACCCGTTTTCAAGTTCTTTTGTAACCTTATTGTTTCTCGCATCCAATTTTGCCCATGTTCACTTGAGATGCTATCAACACGTTGTCTACTCGTCATCCACTGAGCAGAAAATAGTTTGATTCTTCTTCCCCGGTCCCAACTGCACCCTATTCATACAAATTTGGTTTTAATTTTATTGTGAAAGTTTTGGGCCGGCTTTTGTGAAAATTCTAGTCACCTAGTGATATTGTCTGGTTCATATTTCGGCCTGTGATAGCGTTTGGCTTTCAGTAACCTGTTGCTTCAGCATGTACTTTCATCTTCTCTGTTGTATCTTATCTACTATTATAAAAGCTTTGATATCTTCTAATGTGTGTGTGAGAGAGAAAGAGAGAGAGAGAGCAACACTAATTCAAACCTATTCCTCACTTTGCCACAGTGCAATTTCTTCAATTAAACTTTTCAGTTAGAGGATAAATTCAGTCTCAACAATTGTACATTCTGAGGAGGCAGCCACTGGCATGTGCATGTATCTATTAAGTTAGTTTTGTTATTTTTAATTCCCGCATCAGTTTGAGGTTCCTCTTTTTAAATCGTGAAATTTCTTACATCCTTTGGTTGTTTGAGATTAATTTCTTTCATAATTATACTTTTTCTATCTTATCACTGCTGGGAAGTACTATTGTTGTAGCTCATTGTTACATAGTATTGAGTTACCACAGTAATGTTTCTGAGCAGTGCTATTATATGAAAGATTTGAAAGTTGCTATTTTTGTTCCTGCTACAGCTACAATTTTTCTTTATCTGTCACTGTCATAAGGATATAAAAATGTCATAAGTCTTAAGAACACCTAGATGAGCAGCTTTGTCCACTGTAGAATACTACAAATAGAGCTGTTTTGTGCTATACTTTGGATTGCTAGTAACAGTTACTTCAGTCTTTGTTGTATTATGTACGCAAACAAATGTGTAAACTAATAGTATAAAATATCAGTACCTGTAAAACAGACCACAGATTAAACCAATTGGTATTATTTTTTATTTTAACATATCTGTAACACCTTGTAATGTATATTGAAGCGAATGGTTAATACCTTGTTTAATGTATGTAAATACATTCGTAATGCCTGTAACAATGAGATGTGGGAACATATTACACGTTGGTAATTTTAGTAATGTATAAACAAATGAATTATCTCGGTGGGAACAGCGATAACTGTTGGACAAATATCAATGTATGAATCTTAATTTTACTAATAACAGTGTGGTCCTGATTCGGCTCTTTGCAGTCCGCTGGATCCTATAAACAATGACTGACTAACTTATTAATTCACACAACCATTGTATGAAGATATACACAGTTTTAACTTTCAAGCTCATTTCTAATTAATACTTGGCTTTTCTTTCCTTACATATGTGACTTGCACTTAATTTTTCTCTAGGTTTTGATACTTAGCAAGAATTTAATGATAAGATATTTACTACAATACTAACCTACCATTAATGGCAGTTTTTTTTTCCAGTTTTCTTTTAGCTGCTATTTATTCTGTTAGATAAATGAGCTTTGTGAAAAAGAGTTCCGGTCTGCTGTATCAGCAATGGTGCGTGTGGACATTTGACTTCCATGTTCAGTCAATGTTCATTCTGATAAAGATTTTTTAATAAGCATTGTGTAAAACTTTAAAAAAAGAATTAACTTTGAATTGCTCACCATTCTGGCAAATGAATGTTGTGAGTAACAAATAACACTGTTGAGGGGTTGACGGCTCACTTGTAGTACTCTTTTGTGCACTTTATTCATAATTATGTTATTGCAGCGTGTTGCATTGTGTGCAAGTTAAAACAAACACACTGCGCTTTCCTTGTTGTCTTACAACCGCGCACTGTGGTAGTCTTGTTCCATGTATAGAAGTAAATGATTTGCAGTGTGTATAACTTGTTGCACTCCCAGCTCTTATCACTGAACCCCTTATTCTACTTTGCTGCAATTTGTTTGTTTAAACTTTAGTAAGATGTTTCGTTTGACCTAAAATTACCACACAGAAATGTCTATTTCTGATGCAGAACGTATTTGCTTGTTTACTATCACTGTTCTATGTTCTACTTCTTCTCTTTTTCTTTTTTTTGTTTTTGGGTGTCATACTTTATTTCTCGTACCCTTATTTTCATTTTTGCGGGTGGCCAATGTTAACCAACGTTTCATATGTGTAACCGTCTTTGTCACAACAGAAACAGTCAGTGAGGGAAAAGACGCCAAAGGATTTATCCAAAGCACAGCCAGCATCCAAAACTCCCACAGCCTCTGCCCCAGCCCCTGCTGCGGTTAAGTCTGGTTCTGTTACACCCAACAAATCTCGTGATCATTCCCCAGCCACCTCAGCCACCCACACACCGTCGCGAACGCCTTTACGCATCATGTCCCCAACTCCTGCTGGGGCAGATGAGGATGGGGGAAGCGGCACGTCAACGCCCGCCAAGTCGGTCACAACTTCTGAACCCACCCCTACCATCACCATCACTCCTAGCATGGACAAGTCAGTCACTGACAAATCAATGGAGAAGTCCCTGACGGAGAAATCGGCAGAGAAGTCCTCGGTGATGGAGAAGTCGACAGGAGACATTACCGCGGAAGAGTACAAGGCCAAGCTGGCGGAGAAGCGTAGACAAGCTCGTGAAAGAGCGGAGAAAGAGGCGGAGGAGGAAAGGAAGAGACAGGAAGAAGAGGAGTAAGTTTGGTCCTTGATCGTTTATTTCTTTGATTCATTCTTTTATTTTGGACTCTCATTCATATCAATGCAAGGCTATGGACTCCCGCCACCCCCCCCCCCCGCTCCCCCTCCCCCTCCCCCACCCCCTCCTCCAAAACAAAATTTCCTGATTTTTGCAAATCTGTGCGAGATAAGTCATAAATCTTCCAAAAATGACATTTTTAAAAAAAATGCCCGTTCATCCGTTTGTCTGTACACCATCCTCCATATGCTGTCTGTCTGTGCAAAATAATAATAATAATAATAATAATAATAATAATAATAATAATAATAATAATAATAATAATTTATTTCGTTAAAAAAAACAAATCGATGCCTTTTCCTCATGGAGAAGCTCAAAGCGCAGTTACAAAGCATACTCTTAGAACAAAATGTATAAAAGAAACATACGCCACAGTATTAAAACCCAATCAAACTCTCTCATAGACGCACGTACACACAGACACAAGCAGGCACAAACAGACGCACATAAAAGCATACACACACAAAAACCACATAAGGGCATCATAACAATAACTAAAACGACACATGTACATACATTTAAATAAAATACAATTAAACAATACAATAAAAATAAAATACAGAGAACTGTTAAATCATCAATCTTGGTAAGTATACTTGCATTCCACATGAAACCTCATAAATGATCAGTGAATGAACGACTTCACTTCATGGTCAAGGTCACAGGGTCAACAAGTGTTAGTAAAAAAAATGACAAGTTTTGTCAAAATGTCACGTTTTTCGCTAAATTTTGATCTTATGATTCTTTGATACTCATTAGATAATAATGAGACACACATACTATACAAATTTGGTCAACCTAACTCCAGGGTCACTAGAGCTGTCTGAAGTCGGTTAGTATAGGTACTTTGAAGTGACCTTGACCCTATGAGCGATATAAAATCCAAACTTGTTGTATTTAGAGATGATAAATTGATATTTCATATATGTTCTGTTTTGCGTCGATCTTGAAGGTCAAGGTTATTTTAGGCGTTGCACAAACATTAAAAAATAGGTCATCATACAATGGAATGGCTGTTTATTTAACCCATAGTATACAACAACATTGGGTTATTTGATAAGACATATGAGAGGTCGCATGAGGGTCAAGGTAATCCCAAGGTGAAGGTCACTGAAGGTCAATTTTTTGGGCTTAATAGTGTATAGGCTTATCCTGTGGATCCGATAGTCAGCTTTCTAGTTCACAGATCTCAGTCAGTCTGCTTCCAGCGAGCTCTCTCCTCTACTCGATCTACATCAACTGGCTACCCTCAGGGCACTGTACTATCTCCTGTTCTGTTTACTCTGTACACCAACGATTGCACCGGCTCTGAAAATACACCTCTCATTAAGTACTCAGATGACTCTGCCCTTCAAGAGCTCTCCAATTCTGCAACTGTTTATCTAAAAGAAGTGCAAAAGTTTATTGCATGGTGCAAAGAGAATTTTTTAAATATAAATGTGAAGAAAACTAAAGAACTGATTATTGATTTTAGAAAAAACCCATCTGCCTGACTTAGTGATTGATGGAGAAAAGGTGGAGAGAGTCTCGGAATACAAATACCTGGGAACAATATTTGACCATAAGCTTACCTTTGATTCCAACACTACTTCCATCCATAAGAAATGTCAGTCAAGAATATATTGCCTCCAGAAATTGCGCTCTCTGAAAGTCAACAAGTCTGTTTTATGTAACTTTTACAGCTGTTTTATCCAATCGGTGCTGACCTTTGTTTTTTTTTGCTGGTTTGGATGTCTCAGTGTGAGGAGTAAGAATGTGTTGGATAGAATTGTGAAGGTGTGTGGGAAAGTGGTGGGTGGAAAGCAGGAGAGTTTGTGTGTGTTGTACGAAAGTCAAGTAAGAACGAAAGCAAGCATGATTGTAAGAGACTCCACTCACATCCTAGCCCAGCACTACCAACTCCTTCCTTCTGGTCGCCGTTTCAGAGTGCCAAAGGTTTCTACAGTTAGAGCTAGGAACAGTTTTGTACCCAAATCAGTACAAATTCTTAATAAGCGTTGACTGAATGAGTTGGGTGCGAGTGGTTTATGGGAGTACTAGAGATGAATTTTATAATATGCAGCAATTTTTCAACTATTCAGTATGTAAGTTAACTAATGCATAAGTTTTAAAATCTGTGATTGTCAGTGTTAGAATGATACGCAGAGTATGATGATTGTATATTTTTTAAGATGCTTTATAACGTTTATAATTTTGGTGTAATATAATCTAATGTCTAACCCATGTGTGTGTGGGTGTGTGTGTTTGTGGGTAGGTGTTTTATTTATTTATGTTGAAGTGCAATAAGGACATGTAGTGTGATATGTATTTTAAGTTTTACAATGTGTCGGAAATGTTCTTGTTAATATGTACATAAGCGTGAGTACACGTACATGTTTATAGTACTGTTACATTTTATTACCTTTTGCTGACAGCAAATCCATGTTAGAATTTCTCCTTGGAGATAATAAAGTTTTCTGAATCTGAATCTGAATCTGAATACCTTTTTGGCCATGGTGTGAAGGTTTTTAGTAAAAATGGTCTTGAAAGTTTGTGAATTTATGATGCCTTTAGTTTTGGCTACGAACCCTGTATTTTGCATTTTAATGCCACAGTTTGCTTTTTTTCTTCTGGGTCTCATTTTAATGATAAATATTGCGAATTTCATAAGGAGCATGTGAGTCATATGGGCTTTGCTCTTCTAGTTAACATTCATTTTGACCTGACGAAAAATCAACATCTCCCAGATAAGTATTTTTTAAAATAAAAATGTTGATTTGGTGTTGGATTGAGAACATTTAGAGCATTACTAGGGAAAACAAGAAATTTCTAGATACAGTAGAAAGTGAAAAAAATTCATTTGAGCCAAGATGCTGGCCTGACGAATGATCCTTCAAGGGCTACTGCCAAAGTGGGCCAAGGCTAGACTTGGTACAGCATGAGGGATAGGTAAAGTCTACATTTGACAGCAGAAGTTTGTAGTTTTATGATAGTTTTGATGGAACTATAACTTGCACCATCTCCTAACTTTCCCCAGGCGCTTGGAAGAAGAGAGGAGACAACAGGAAGAAGAAGAGGAGAGGAGACAGATGGAGGAAGCCATGAGGATTGCGGAGGAAGGCCGGAAGGCAGAGGAAGAGAGGCTGCAGAAGGCCATTGAAGCTGAGGAGGCCCGCAAAGCTGAAGAAGCTGCTAGGCTTGAGCAGGAGAGACTGGCTGTGAGTATTTGACTCCACATATTCTTTAGCTTGCTTAGGTGTATTAAGATCTACGAAAAGCAAGGCTCCCTGTTGATCACCACATGTGAGTAAAAAAGACTCTTCATAATCTATTTGAAATGTGCAACATTTTAGTGTTAGTACAGAGTGTTAAGGTTAGCGGCCCTTGTTTACATTTTGTTGGGACTGCGAAAGCTGTTCTTACATTGTATTTTTGTTTAGATTTTGAATAATATTCATCATTTTTGCTAGCAAAATTCGTGTTTCCTTGTTTTAAAAAAAAAAAAAATTAAATAAAGCACCCACAACAAAAGCATGTTCACAAAATCTATGAAAAAAAAACAAAAAAACTTGTTGGTTAATGTTTTTGTAATCATAAACTTTATGTTAAAGGTGTGTGGTAAACATTTTTGGTTTCTGACATGCAGAAAGAAGAGGCGGATAAAAAGGCGAAGGAGGAGGCAGAACGTCTTGAACAAGAGAAGTTGGAAAAATCTCGTAGAGAGGAGGAAGAAAGACTGGAACGCAAGAAGGTGAGATCACGTTTTAGACCGAGACAAACCTGGTTGAAAGTTATGAAAGGCACTCAAAATGATGCTGTTTTTCTAATTAAGTAAAATAAAATAAAATAAAATAAAATAAAAATCCAGCTGAATATTATAATTATGTATACCATATTTTGTTTTCAGCGTCTGGAAATGATCATGAAGCGTGTGAAGACAGACAACGCAGGAGACAGCCCTAAGGTGCGTGATAGTCTCACTGTTCACATTGGTTAAACTTTAAAAAAAATGTTTCTACCTAACAGAAATAATTTTATTTGTTCCATTGTTGTGTATTTTGGGTGGTTGGGAATTTGCTTCATGATTATACAGTACCATGCATATAAAACAGTTATTCTACAGCAAACACTAAAACAGAAATTCTCTAATGTTAATTTGAGTTATTTCTCTGACTGCAATGTTTCAGGATTCCTCCAAGTCATTAACAGGCTCACCCACCAAGAGCATGGCCTCCACTGCCTCTAGTGATGCCTCACCAATGGAGTCTGAAAACAAGACCATCGCGGCCTTGGCTGAGGAAACTGTAGATGCTGCTCCTGTCACAGAAGCCCCAGAGGAGAAAACCTCCCCCGAAAATGGCACTCTTTCCCCAGTCACAGCCCCGTCTCCTGTCCCAGAGCAAGCTGAAGAAAGTGCCCACCCAGAGGACACAGCAGAAGTTGGGAGCAAGGAGCAGGAAGCAGCTCATCGTGAGTCACCGGTCGAATCTGGCCATTCTACCCCACGAGCTGCCACACCAGAAAATAATGGCAGCGCTGTCACCTCCACCACATCCAGCAGCGACAAGCCCAAGTTCAAGTCCCCCTTGCTGCAGAAACTCGTGGAAGGCAAAGATGACGCTGGCTCCTCAGGCAGCCCCAGATTCAAATCCCCATTGCTACAGAATATACTGGGCAAAACCAAAGTAGGGGCGCGCATGGGTTTCTCTCAGGACCACTCTATCAGCACCCCAGACCTGAGCAAGTATGAGCAACCCAGCACTCAGGATGGCAACGGAACCAGAGTGTCACCTCTCCGAGACACCGGGGTCATGTCCTCAAGCATGTATAACATGGGCCTACCCGATGATGGCAAGGCTGCTGATGCCAGCCACAAGGAGTCCATGAACAGGAGGGATGAGAAAGATGTGGACACTAGCGAAGGTTCGTCACCCTCATCGCACCATTCCTCCCCCAGCCATACTGCAAAGACACTGGCATCCAACGGAGAAGAGGATGGTCCCAGTATAACAGCCTCCATGGCTAGTCAGCCGGCAGAGGCCATCCCTATGGACATATCCGGCACGATGGAGTCATCTACCTCTACAGGCGCAGTGTGGAGTGAGCAACACAGTGGGGTTGATGGTTGCACCGCCCTGCCAGCTTCACTCCAGTTTTCGTATAACAGCCATGGTCTTGCCACTTCTGCGCATGGTGGCTTGGAAGACTCCAGGTTAGTGGACACTGAGAGAGACTGAAGAGAAAGAGAGCAAATGAGTGAGTGAGTGGGAGTACACTGTGAGTAGAAAAGATAGCGACATGGAGGGGGCGTGTAACAAATTTTATTCGTTCTTTCTGGCATTCTGTCCTTGTTTTTGTGTTTTTTTTCATGTACTTTTCGTTAAGTGCTTATCATGTTTGTTTTACATTTTAAAGATAAATTATTTCTTGTGGTAGCTATTTTTAATAACCCAAAGATTCTGCTTTAGATCAATATAAAACTGTCTTGAGATAATTAATGGTTTTTGCCAATGTTGTATTGTGTTTTGTTGTATTATCCATCAAATTAATGTATTGTACTTTAAAAAAAAAAAAAAAGCTTGTGAGGGTTTAATAGTTTCTTGGATCTTCCTATAGAAAATACTTCTCAATATTAGCATTTCAGTTTTGAAAATAACTATTCAAATTGACATATCCAGTTTTTCGCATAATTTCAATCTGATCAGAAATACTATTCAAGACGACAAATAAATAAATAAAAAAATAAATAAATAATATAGAATAATTATATTAATAATTTCATTTGCTAACTTGAAAAAAGTGTATGTTCATTATTCACCATATCCAAGGTTTTATTTACTACATTAATAATAATAATACTGTATGCTATACCGTATATTACGCTCCTTATTCCTAACTCAGACTCAAAACGCGGTGATCTGTACCACAAGGGAGGGTTGTTTCGGCACATCTTTAATGCGGATCAGGGTGTGAGTCCTCTTTCAGCCAAGTGGTGGTCTTGATCATTGATCATAAATTAGGTAGTCAAAAGCCATTTTTAAACAATGATTTCCTCATTACAAAACTGACATAGATTTAAAGAGCTTTTCATTCTGAACACAGTGGTATATTTTTTTCCCCCATAGGACAAATAGGTAAAAAGTTATTAATGTTTGAAAATGCCGAATGTTGGTGTTTTTTTTTGAAGAAATTGACAACTTTGGAGTCTCAAAGTGAAGCCAATATTGATACCAGAAAGCTGATTTTTGACAGGTAACCCCTTCATATGTTATACTCCAAGCCCAATTTTCTTCAGGCCTATCCCATGTAATGTTCAGCCGTTTTGGTGCTTCAAAGTTGGGAAATCATCAAATTCGCAGTGCGTGCCGGCAAATTATAGGCCTACTAGTGTGCTACTACGCTCAGCACTCGTGTCGCTGAATAGGCCTACGAGTTGACCATGGCCGCAAGAAAACACGAACACCGTTTGGGTACACTTTTCTACGGCAAAGCGCTCCGCGATAGAGTAATGCACAAATTAATAAATACCCTAGTTTTATAAAGGAAAGTCTGCTCTTTATTTCTTGCTAATTTTTAAACTTCTAGTTAAAATCAAACTTACATCAAAACCGCTTTATCCACTTTGTTCGGCTCGTAACAAAACTTTTACACATGAGAGCCCACCATATTTATATGTAAATGAAGCTAAGTATCCGAACTTCTCATTGGTTCTTATTTTTAGGCCATCCAATGAACTATCTCAAAGCGCTTAGCATTTGAAATGAGCCACCTCTCAGCAAAGGACGCGGACAACTTTTTCGCACCGGCATTCAGCGCTCGGATAGGGGCGTATTCAAAAGCTGTTTTCTCGGAATCTTTCGCATAAACATGCATTAAAAACAACACAGATGTAAAGATAAAGCTTTCAATTTTTATTTGAATACAGCCACTGTTCGTTTTAATGCAGTTTTACATTAATAATAAGTGTTGAAAGTGAAGTCAAAACTGGCTCAAAACTGCGAGCGGACAAGAGCCAATGAAGGGCTTTGACTGCCTACATAAATTAATCATAAATAAATTGATCATTGATAAATTGATCATCAAGTGGTGGTCTTGATTGGCGATGATCGACGCACCCACCATTATATGTAACAAGATCTGGCAGAGTGGGGAGAGGCCTACACCATGGACCCAGTCGCTTGTCATCACTCTTCCCAAAAAAGGTAACCTTCAGGAATGTGAAAATTACCGCACCATCAGCCTCATCAGCCATCCCAGCAAGGTCCTCCTGAAAATAATACTCAACAGGTTGAAACCCCAAGCTGAACAAATCATAGCTGAAGAGCAAGCAGGATTTAGGGCAGGGCGAAGTACCACTGAACAGATTTTCAACCTCAGAATAATCTGCGAGAAATACCTACAGCACCAACGACATCTATATCATGTGTTCGTAGACTTCAAAAAGGCGTTTGACCGAGTCTGGCATGCAGCTCTGTGGGCAACCATGAGAGTGTACAACATCAGCCCTAATTATTGAAGTCATCAAAAGCCTGTATGACAAGGCTACCAGTGCAGTCCTCCACAATAGCGCCATCGGAAACTGGTTCAGAACAACAATCAGTGTGCCTCAGGGATGCCTACTCTCTCCAACACTCTTCAACATCTTCCTAGAGCGCATCATGTCAGATGCCCTAGCAGACCACGAAGGCACAGTCAGCATAGGGGAAAGAGCAATCTCCAACCTCCGTTTTGCGGATGACATTGATGGATTGGCTGGAGAGGAACAAGAACTTGAACAGCTGGTACAGAGGCTTGACACCACCTCCAGAGCCTATGGAATGGAAATAAGTGCAGAGAAGACCAAAATGATGACCAACAACACCAATGGCATCAACACGGACATCAAAGTCCAAGGCCAATCCCTCAACACAGTGCATAGCTTCAAATATTTAGGAGCCATTGTATCAGACAATGGGTCCCAACAGGAAGTCCTCTCCAGGATCGCACAAACAACTGCTGCCCTGACGAGGTTGAAGCCAATTTGGAAGACAGGACCATCCGTCTACATTCCAAGGTAAGGCTGCTGCGCTCCCTTGTCATCTCCATTTTCCTAAATGCTTGCGAAACATGGACCCTCACAGCAGATCTCCAACGAAGAATACAAAGCTTGGAGATGAGTTGCTACAGAAGACTTCTGGGCATTTCCTATACCCAGCACATCACAAACGACAAAGTCCGACAGACCATCACACAAGCCATTGGACACCACGATGACCTTCTCACAGTGGTGAAAAAAACGTAAACTCCGATGGTATGGCCAAGTCACCAGATCATCAGGTCTTGCAAAGACCATCCTGCAAGACACAATGCAAGGAGGTAGAAGAAGAGGGAGACCGAAAAAGAGATGGGAGGACAACATTCGAGAATGGACTGGTTTGACACTGAGCGAAACAATCAGGGTTGCTGAGGACAGGGAAAGATGGAGTACGCTGGTTAAACGATCATCTGTGGTGCCCCTACGACCTACGTGTTATGGGATAGGATAGGTGGTCTTGATTTTGTGATCTGATTTGGCTGTTTGTAGTCCGCTGGACCCTGTAAGCAATGAATAACTAACTGTAACCATCATACATGCTCACAGGTTGTTTTTGTTTGTTTTTTGTTGTTTTTGTTTTTTGTCGTTAAAATGTTAGACTGCCAGGCATGCTACTTTTCCTGGAATTCCAGGAATTCCTGGAGATCGACCTTTGGCTTTCCTGGTGATTGAAAAATTTCCTGGAAAATTAAAAAAATCTGTGTCAAAAAAAAAAATGCAAGCGTTTTTATCACAGTAGGCGATATCAGAGGGATTCGTCTGCTAGACCGCCATGACAGTCAATTTAACGATCATATCAAAGCGGCGTTGTGATTGGCTAGCTAAATGTATCTCACCAATCAGATTGCTTCTCTCTTACGTGATTCGCTCTGTGTTATAGCCAGTTGTTTCCGTTTGATTTTTGACAGTCTTCAACACGATTCTCTTTTTTTGTAAGTTTCATAACGTATGGAAGCGTTTTTGTGTACTACTAATAGTAGCATAGTATCAAATGTCCACCTGTCACTGGATGCAGTTTTCCTGGGAAAAGCTGAGGTGCCTCTGAGAAATCTTCCTGTGGATGTCCAGCACAATTTCAGACAGACAGTTCTACAAGGATATATTGCTTGTGGCAAAGTCCTCCTGGAGAAAATGCCACTCAGGAATGGTTTTCTACAGGCAGCCGGGGGGATTGAATCCAAAAAAGAAATGCTCAGAAGCATTGGAGAAGGTCTTAAAGCTGCCATCATTCCTGCCTGGCGAAGTGTTGAAAGGTCAATCAATTTCTGGTGATGCTGTTGAGGTGACCAGTGAAGGAGAGCAGATAGAGTTCCTACAAGCTGCCTACAGCAGTGAAGTGCGGAATTTTTTTGGAGAGGAAGATATTCCTGCTTTGGATGAAGGTCAGAGGATAGATGTCTGGTGGGCCAACATGATCAGCAAGTATTCTCTGAAACATCTATCTCAAGTGGTGAAGGCAGTTTTGTCAATTTTCCATGGCCCAATGGTAGAAAGTTCCTTCAACATAATGGGTGATGTGATTGATGAAAGAAGTGGCCGAATGGATATGGCCACATTTAACGCTTACCACACCACGCGATATGCTCTGGCTGCCTCAGGAAAAAGTGCTACAGCTTTCTTTCACAGGGAGAATGTGATGAGGGATCCTGTCAACAAAAGATTGATTAACAATATTTCGACTGCTCGAGAGTCGTATCACAGTGTCCTCGCTAAGAGAAAAGAAGAAAGGAAAAAGAAACTTGCCTTATTTTAAAGGCAACATGCCAGAGTTATCTGCAAAAGGAAAGCCATAGACACGCTGAAAAATGAGGCCAAAAAAGCACATTTGACATTTTACAAAAAGCAATCGAAGAAAACATGACTTTGTAAAAAGAACACTTTTAAACTCAAGGTTAGTTTATTTTGTTCACTCTTCTGAGGACTGATGTTATTTCTAAATGACAGTCTATAATACAATAATGTTAACAGACATGTAGGCCTACCAGTGTCATTTCTTATATATAGTTTAAACTAAAATGTTTGGGTTTTTTCATCTTTGTTGATTGATTTTTCGTCTCTCAAAAAGTGCTCAGAATGTGCCAGATTGCACAGATTTTAACTGTAAAAAAAAAAAATTCCGGGGGGGCATGCCCCCGGACTCCCCTAGGGGGCTCGCCTGCTTTGCAGGCTCGCTCTCGGGACTCTGCTAATCCTTCCAAAATTTTCCTGGAAAACAAAATTTTCAGAGTAGCATGCCTGACTGCATCCAATACAATTATTGAAAGTAGGGAAGAAACATTAAGTTTCATGAAAAGTCTCATTCTTTGGTCAGGTAAGTTAGTCCCATGAGGGGTTTGATCCCACAGCACTTGGCGTAGGAAACCAGCACCCTATCAAATGTGCAACATTATTATTACCACTACACAAGCTGTGGCCAAAAGCTACAACAGTTGTTACTGATATTGCTGTAGTCCAGTTTGTAACATCCTCTTGAGCTTCTTGATATAATTATTTTAGATGGTGATGAAATGAAGCAGTCCTTCGCAATAAAGAAAACAATGTAAATGTACTGTAACAAATCATTTCAATCTCTATAGCCTTGTTATTTAGATTTGGCAAGAGCAGGTGTGGTGGGGTATTTGAGAGTGGTAGCTGAACTAAAAGTAACTCAGGAAAGTGTTATTAAACAGACATTTAGAAAGAGAATGAATAAGTGAGATTGGAAATTAATATAAATGATCTTTCACTTGCAACCGTCAGGCGCCTGTTAGAATGGCACGCGAAACGTGTTACGTAGGCATCGATTGTGTCGCAAGTGTTTTGTCCCCGAAAGGTCAGGGGTCACATCGATCTAAGATGGCGGCTGCCTTGTGGCAGTATTTGAAAGGTAACGCAAAAATTTAGCAGTTTCCTCATTGAATGGTGAAGTGTCACTTGTGAAAGTTGTAGTAGTACAGAAGAAGGCACGTCCGGTAAATAAATGGTCACATGATGCAGGAAGTTAGAAGTGAGAGGAAACAGTGGTGTCTGGTTTCAGCCGTGTGTCAAACAGGGCCTAGTTATGGAGTCAGATACGTGTTTGTTTAGTAGGCGTGTCGCAAGTTGCTACTGTTGCACATCCATACTTTTCAGTGACTGTCACGGAGGAAATTCCATGGACTGTGTGTGTGCTAAGCAGTTTAGAAAAGTGGACAGACAGTAGGAAAGAATGTGACCGGTATAACTTTGAAAGTAGGTCAGGAAATGTAGTCTGCTACAGTACTGCTGCAGGACAGAAGCTGTCGAGCAAGTAGGAGCATGCCATTATTAGAACTCGCTGGGCTATGCTAGCCTATCAAAAAAGCACATAGCTGCCTGTTCAGCTATTGTTCATGCGTGAATGCCTTCAAGGCAATATCCAGAATTACATGAGGGGGTGTTCTTAGCAAGTTAGCTAGTAAACATTTCATATTTAACAAATTTTGTGCAAAATATCGAGTTTATGCCCTTAAAAAAAAAAAATTTGTGTGTAGAATTAGTTTGTGTAATTTTCCTGAGATGTTAATGTGATTTTTAACAGTAATGTTTCTTTGATATTCTGAATAATTTGTACTTAAGACCTGAGAGTTATTTTGATCCTTCCAAGGAATGTCTCCCTCCCACCCCCACCTCCTTTTTCATCTTTCACCACCACATACATTTCTACATACCTAATCCAAATTTGTGCTAATTGCTATTGTCTCATTTTTATTATGAGTAATGTCTGTCCAAAGTCTGTTGTGTCATTGTTTCAAGTTTTCTCTTTTATTTGGAAAAGCTAAGCAGTGGTTTTCCCCTAGTATCATGCATTTTTTCTGCAATAAATAGCATCATTGTGTGTTTGGTTTATTTTCTGTTTCTCCTTTTGTCCTGTCCAATGGCTTACTATTGCATAGTTATTACTGAAGGGTAAGGCTTCAGTATTTACTACTACAATCTATAAGCTAAGCGCAGACTTTCTACACAAGAACTTAATTTATATGGCAATGTTAGACATACTGTAGCCTGTAGGTCTTTCTCATCTTTGACTTCAGAGTTTTTCGTGTGTTTTGGTTTTTAAAAAAATTAGTTCTGGTTTCAAACATGATTGTACTTAAAGTATCTGTGGAAGGTTTTGATGAATACTATATAATTGTGTGTCCTGTTTTGTTACAGCATTAGTATGCGATCAGTGGAGAGCAGTGTGACCTCATCCATCACAGAGAGTGTGAGCAGTCTGCCACCTCAAGGCCAAGGCCAGGGCGACGGCGACCACAAGGACTTCGAGGAGTTGATAGATCTCGCGGTGTACAACAAGGCGGCAGGTGCCGCTATCACCACCTTGACCTTTCTGGACAATTCTGATGACCTTGTAAACTTTAACACTGTGGAGGGGTCGGAAGAAGGATCAGGTGAGGTGCCTCCTGCAACCCCCATCATCGCCTTTGAGGAGACCAGTTCATCGCATCGCCAGGACGTTCCAGGTTGGTGAAATTTGTTTACAGTAAAAAAGCTATTTCAATTGTCTTATTTTATTATATGAATGCTTTGTGCTTGCTATGTGTTTTGAGAGATATGGTTGTATTTGTATAATTTTTGATGATGATGTACGTAGGATAGGTATACAGTATTATTATTATTATTGAGGATTTTTATAGCGCACTTATCTCGCCGTACTTGACCAGACTCTAGGCGCTGGCCGATACAGGATCTAACTCAAACCGCCCGAGACGCCCACCCGCAGCCTTTGGGCGCATGGTCTGACGCCCGGACAACTGAGCACTATCCTGGCCAGCCAGAGATGGGGGAGAAGGACCAAGTGCATGCTGGGTGTGTTCTTGTTACCGGCACTCGCCCGTCTAGGATATGAGCATCAGGATCTTTAAAGTCCGTTATGATGGAATGTATGCGACACACAGACTAGACCTCGGTTTATACTCTCATCCGAAGGAGTAGGAAACGGGAGTAAAGTGTCTTTCCCAGGGACACAACACAATGGCCCGGACAGGGCTCGAACCCGGGACCTTGAGATCCGCAAGCCAAAGCACTACCATTAGACCACAGTGCTCTACAGTACATCCCAGGAGCAAGATTGATGGAATTAGTTGATAAATTGATGCACATGTATGTGAGGACTGTGGAAGGGAAGTAACTCTTGTCTTTGCATGAGCCATCTGTACAAGTGGTGAGCTAGCAGTTCTATTAATTAGAGTCATATTAAGCTGCAATGTGCGGACTGTAGTACTATTAGTGCTTTTGGGTTTTTCTTTTCCATGTTTACATTTTTTTGGTAGTCCTTGTGTGGTTTTGTCTTGAGTCAAAGGTTCATGAATCCTATTGAATTGTTTTTGTTCCAGACCTGCTGTCATGACAGCAATCCACTACTTCGTAAGGCTGCCATGCAAAGGTGACACTGAAGTGATGGTAATTTGATGTTGCTGTGACTTTGACATTGTAGTGACACTTGGACAGCAGACCAGCCAAGCTGACTGTTGTTTGGTACTCCACATTTCTGTTGCTGTCATCTGCGCCCCGTTGGACATTTTCCACACTGTCACCTCAACAGTGGCCATGGAAGGGGCATCAAATGCTGGCCATCCAGCAGAAGGGGGTGGAGTCACGAGGGAGAGGAAGAGAGAGATTGCTGGTAACAGCAGAGGTCCCTCCTCCCTTAAACAGCCAGTGCCGCGGCAGATTTCTATAACAAGTGGCAACCGACACAGCAACACTGACAATACACACTCGAGCAGAGACAGTGGGCACCATTCTCAGCCCAGTTTGACCGACTCTAAGCAAACCCCTCTGAACACTTCTGGCGGTGGTAAAACGCTGCAACTTGGCTCAAGCAAGGACGAGCGTGCTTTGTGGGACAGATTGGAAGGCATCATGACAGCCAAGCAGGCACACGTTCAGCAAGTCCTGGAGGAGTTTGGTGTTGCAGCGGACGTCCCTCCCAACTCTGACCCACAGGAAGAGCAAAGATGGAGGGTAGTACAAGGGGAGCTATCTTTGCAAGAAGTGGTAGACCTTGTGTAGCCTGTGCTTGTCTCCCCTGGTCTTTCAGTGTGCATTTGACAGAAACGGTTAAGAATACTGTGAACAGAGGACACTTTAAACGAATGTCCAAATAAATTTAAAATGAAATAAAGCCAAATTAAATAAGAATAAGTGAATAAGTTAAATAAAATAAATAAATAAAATACATAAAAAAGAACAATATAAAATAAGAGACACAATCATTTAAATCTTCAGGTTTTTGCATTCAGCATTTTAATTTTGGTGAAGTGTTTTGAATGTAAATGTTAAAGGCATGAGTACTCTTGGGAACTTAAGTTTTTGTCCAAGCTTGATGGTTGTTTCAGTCAGTCTTCGTGGAGGGCCAGATTTTAGTACAGGATGAAAATGTTCAATTTCTAATTTCTATCATTCTCCTGTAGTCTGTGAATGTACAACTAGTGAAGCACTGTATCAGTGTTTGCATGCACTTCGTTTCATCTGTCAAACATTGCTAATGTTTTCTTATGAATAAATGTTTATGGAATAATTAAGACATAAGCGAGGTACCCATCAATTTCATAGTTGGGATATTTCTGTCATATTTTACATGCATTTCAGAATCATCAGGCCTTTCTTCGCATTGACTGATTGAGCATTCCTTTCTTTTTAAACTTAATTGTCCTTTTCTATGAAGCATGGTTGGAGTATTTCCTGTATAAAACTTAAATCCCAAGTTTTGTCTTGAAGCACTAGGAGCGTTTTGAAGTTACCTTTCATAAATTTGCATTGGACTGGTCTTGTACAGAACATGGTATCAAGCACTGCACATGTCCTACTTGTGTTCCGCTGTTGGTGACTTTGTGGATGTCAGGTCCTACACACACTTGGCTTTGCTGTGATCTAGTTTTGCTCTCTTTTGCTTCTTTAGCTCTTGTGTTTGTGGAGCAGATGTTGCGATTCTGTGGTGCACTAGTGTTTTGTAATTAAAATAAATTTATTAACAGTGAGAGTGAATGTGCATTGATGTTGTTAGCATGCAAAAACAAATTTGTACAGCAAAGAGATGCATGGCGTGGGAATAAACGTTTAATGTGTTGATATATTGGATGACAGAAGTATATTTCTGACTTTACCTGTTCAAAAAAGGTTTTGTACATTTTCAAATTTTATCTAGAGTTTAGTGCTATGAATAACATTAAAAATAAGTTCTATGTACAGCATTTGTTTGTTAACAAAATGTGAGATTTGACGATGTTAGTTATAAAATATATTTTGACTTTGGATGAAGTATCCTTATATAGTAAACAAAACAGTGGAAGTTCCAGTTGATTTGTTTTATCATGCTTGCAGTTTTGTATTTTATATCAAAGTAATGGGTTTGACTAGTGCATGTGCTTACAGTCAGAATGTGATTGCTGTGACATAGTTTCAAAGTGCTTGTACAAATTGTTTAATAAACTGGCCATGATGAGCATTGATTGTGTCAATAATCATTGCCAGTCATTCCGCTCTCTTGGAAAATAATTTTTTGTCAGATTTATTTCTTTTGTCGACAGACTTTCACCCTCATGAACTGTGAAGGTGCTTATGGTAAAAAAGGGAGGTTTGTCTCCCCTCAGAAAGGAAACGCAATGCATTTGTTGCTCTAAATTTTATATTGTGAAATGTTCGTCAATGCTTTGAGACATTGATTGTTTATTTAATCTGAATTGTTTCACCTTTATTTATAATAATCTGTTCATATTTGTGTATGCTAATTCTTTCACTTAAAAAAAAAATACAGTGAAAGTGAATTAATATTGCCTGATGTTCTGAATGTATTGTGCAGATGTAAAAAAAAACAATAACATGAGGGGTTCTTGAATGAGATGTTTATATTCATAATAAAGCATAAGATTTTGGTCCAAGTTTGTTGCATGACAGCAATTATAAACACGAACTTCATATTGTTCTGCAACTGTTTGTTTCGGACCTTTGTTTTTGACTTGCATGCATAGCAGTGTGATTCTGTGTACTCACCCCTCCAAAAAACAATTTCCAGATTTTTTGCAAATCTGTGTCCTAAATAGTCCCAAAATGACATTTTTAAAAAATATTTTTTTGTCCGCCGTCCATTGGCAGTTGTTTGGACGTGCAAAAAGTTGCCAGTGGATTAATATCTCAGAACCTATATCAACTGAATGACTTCACCTCAAGGTCAAGATCACAGGGTCAACAAATGTTAGCGAAAAAATGACAATTTTTCCCCAAAATTTCACTTTTTTAAAGCTATTAATGTTGAATTTATGATTTTTTGGTACATGATAGATATCAATGAGACACATATACTGTGCACATTTGGTCAACCTCACTCAAAGGTCAAGGTCACTAGAGCTGTCCAAAGTCAATATAGGTACTTTGAAGTGACCTTGACCCTAAGCTGTGAGAGACATAAGGTTCAAACTTGTTGTATTTAGAGATGATAGATCGATCTTTCATATGTGTTCCATTTTTGCGTTGATCTTGAAGGTCAATGTCATTTTAGGCCTTTCAAAAACATAAAAATTGGTCATTGTACAGTGGAATGGCTCTATTTAACTTATATTATGCAACAACATTGGGTTATTTGATCATGTATGAGCATGAGAGGCAAGTGAAGGTCAAGGCCATCCCAATGTAAAGGTCATGGTCATCCCAAGGTCTTTTTTTGGTGATGGTTTTTGTTTTTGCCTCGTACAACTTTTACTGTAGTTTATTTGATAGTACATGTGTATTTGGAGCCGGAGGTCAAGGTCATCTCAAGGTCAAGAGCATAGAAAAATCAGTCGGTATAACTGTACATTTTAACTCTTTCCCTGCCAATCGACGATATATCGTCGATCTGAGCCGCCATGTTTGTGCCAGTATTCCGTTTCGTTCCGGTTTTTTGCGCAGTCCAATCCAAGTTTTATTTTAACCAAAGAGAGATAACTCTTTCTACTTTCGTTCGCGATCGACAGGCGCGTTTTTTCTTCAAATTGATTCGTTTTTAGAGTGTTTATTGTGCATTTTACTAAGCATAGTGATGGGCACAATCGACAGTGTGTCAAACTCTTTGCTAATAATCAATATAATTTCAAACTGTAAAGTGTATTTTGATCCTAAATAAATTTTCTTTCTGGTGTGTGAAGCTGATTCAGTGATTGGAATTATTCCTCCAGATTTGTTTTATCACTGTGGTATGTAGAAATATTTTTATTTTATTTTATCATTTCAAAAAGATCAACATGCTTTCAAAACACATATTTCAATAACATAATCAAATTAACATTTTTGTGGTTTGTTTTCTTATTCTTCACTCTTTTACCTTTAATTTGATATGAAATATGTCTATTTGACAACTATTATTGAAAGAACAGTAGCTTAAATGCCTAAGGTACTGAACTTTCTTTCCGGTGCCAGAGAAATGTCTGGCACAAACGTGGAAACATGCCTGGCAGGGAAAGAGTTAATGCCACTGTTTCATTTTGTTTTTTTCTGGGCACTCATTTTCATGTTAAATATTGCAAGTTCTATAAGGAGCATGTGAGTCATATAGACTTTGCCCTTGTAGTTTAAACAAAATTTATGTAGTAACTGTTGAAATAATCTACATAATACCACATTTACATTGGATAAATAATCTACATTGTACAGAAAAATAATTTATGGTGAAGTGTTAAAGTAATAAAACTTGGACAACACAACTTGAGAAGTTGATATTTCATAGATGCGGTTTTGTTTGGTTCAGATATTGCTTTTATACATTTTGTGTTATTTTATTTATCTAAATTTCAAAGTTTTCTGGGTTTCAATAGGGTTATAATGTCAGTTTTTAACAAGAAAAAAATCACACTTAAAATATTGATTTTTGTACAATTTGCTATATCGCGGCGACAACATAATACACAATATTCACTAGTTAACAGCTTGTAATACAAATATATTACATTCAGGTAAATAACAGAGTAATATAATGAATAGACTAGATCATTTCAAAGCATAACTCAATTCAACCATGCATTTAACCTATTGTAGACGAAATGTCTCAAGACCTATCTTCATTCTTCAGAAATTCATATAGACTTCTAGTGGTCCTGATTCACTGATCCTTACAGTCCGCTGGACCATGTTAGCAATGAATAACTAACTAATATGGACTTCTCATGTTTTCTTCACTCACTTTATGTTAGTCTTGTTGAAGTTTGTCTCTGAATTTCATATGGAGAACATTTGTAAACATGTGAAATCTCATATATTTATCATCTTGCCTACATTACACATGATGACATACTGGCATCACAAATCTTAGTTTGTATCTCCACCAGAGCCAAGGTCTTCATTAGTAACTCCTTTAATTAGCTATATCAAATAAAACTAAGATATACCTATTCATTCACTATGATACTTATAATCTTAGCCATACTCCAACTAGGTTGTGCAGTTTTGTGTGTTTCAGTTTTACTCAGTTTGTGTAACACAAATTTGTAGCTCAATTTACATAGCCAAAATATATTGTAACCGGTCATACATCTTTTTAACCGTCATGTTAATGCAGAGATTCCTGTTCCTCTATGAAAATCAGCTAGGGCTAGTCTAAACTGGAAGAAACGACCTAAGTTTCTAAACATAGGTATAATGGTTTTTCTGAAGTATGATTTCACAACACATGAAAATGAGCAGCAACGAAATAGGAGAGGAGGGAGGGGAAGGTGGGAGAGGGCGTTTGGAGTGCAAGTGTTTTGGTTGACATTTTGTTTGAGTCATTTTTAAATCTCAATAAACGTTGAAGTGCTGCTAGTCGAAAACATTCAGGAATTGTGATTGAATACTTTCATTGAATACTTTCCCCTCTGCATTGTTTTCTTTTAATTTTTTAATGTGGTTTTGTTTTGTTTGATTATTTTGTGCAACAAGCTTAGAGTTGTGAGGCGGTCATACTACTGTTTATTTTAGACGGTGGCCCAAAGTCCTATAGTTTAATATGTCTTGAGTCAAATAAACTTTAAATGACAAAGGAACAGCTGATGTGGTTGTGCATGTAGCTTACGTATTTATCTGCTATGTAAATTTTTTTTTATATACTTCACATCACAATTTGCTTACCTTCTCAAGTGTATCATTCCTAGTTCCTTCTGTTTCTCTTTCTTTATCTGTTGCCTGTATTTTTGTTTTTCATCTATTTTCTCTTGTGTATTTCCTTGACCCCAGGAGGGGTGACAGGGGTTTCAGTATAAATAGTATCCCCACTTTCTGGAAATTTAGTGTTTTAAATTCCCACTGTCGCTGTCTTTCTCCTTTTTTATTTTTAATTCCTACTCTGTTCTATCAATCTACTATACTATCTTCTTCTTCGCCAGACCAGTCACCTACCTTTTTTCTTGAAAACTCCTTGGGAACAATACTCCTCATTTGTGTGTGGGGTCTGTTGGATCAGCTTGGGAATATTGGACGCTTTCTGCCAGGTGGTCACTGGGGCTTCCTATGATGTTATTATTTGGCAATGTAGGCATTTTATATGTATGTGTTTTGTGGATATTTTATAATGATTATATTCTATTTTGTTTTTGTAAACGGGGGTTCGATAAATAAATTAGAGTATAGCCTCAGCGTTCCCTGTGTGGGATGTCTTTATTGTAAAGTGACCGGCTGGTGGAGTGCCTTCAGTATTACCACTAGGGTTGTTTTGGCAGATCTTTTATGCGGATCAGGAGCGAGTCTTCTTTCAGCGAAGATGGGGTCTTGATTTTGTGGTCCTGATTCTGCTATACTGGTCCTGATTTGGCTCGGAAGAGTCCACTGGACCTAAAGCAATAATCTTGTAATGTAATGTACCACCACCACCAACCCCATCCACCTTCAAATTTCTTGTATAAACGCATAAAGAAATTAAGACACTTTTTTTAGTAGTGGGTGGGGGGGGTGAAGAGGTGGAGGTGTTGGAGAAAGGAGAGGCAGGGGGAATCATAAAAATGTTATATATAAATATTTTTTTTTATGTTGAAGTGGAAGTTTAACAGGACATAACAGATCAGAGATTTTGTATCTCGCATAACTGTGGGTTAATTTACATAATTATTAAACTAGGCAATCACTCTTGGCATTTACATGACATGATGAGCTTTGTCAGAAGGGCGCTGCCGTTTTCAAAATTGACTTTTATTAAATCAAGGAAATGTGGTGCGTTTCAGCAACAATTTTGAATAATCTTAGATATATTTAGGGACGCGAGAATTTTTTTAAATATTTAGCACAAATATGAAATTAATTTATTTCTAACAATTATTTCGGATGTATTTTGTAATTATATTTTTTTTGTCTTCAGTCTGTCACTTTCCCAGCACTCATAAATGAATTTTATCAGACAATTCCCCATACATACATCCCATCTCCAACCCACCCCCCACCCCCTCACCCCCATACCCCCTCACCCTCATCCCCCTCAAAAAATTTAAAAGAAGAAAAAAGACGGCAAGCCATTCCAATGTATTTCCAAACACAAGCATAGCTGAAACCAAGCACCTTCAAAAGTGTTCATTTTCATGTGGCTGTTCTGTTTTGGTTTTATCCCAGAAAAAGCAATTTCATAACATGGAACGATTAGTAACTCACTATGAACTATCTGCAAGCTAAAATGTGTCAAAACCCGCTTTGGTAATTTTGAACCAGAGCCCCAAAAAACTTGTTTGGAAAAATGATGTACCTCTAAAGACGAACAGACCGATTCCCCCCACTCTTTCAAAGTATTTGCGGATATTATCAGGATATATGGAAATACAAAAACTGAAAATACACAATGAAGATTTTGTCTTTGGAAGGATGTATTTAATTCGGAAACAACATAATTGTTTGCACAATATTAATAGTAGTCAATCTGAAGAGTACATTTTTATTAAATTTAAGTCCAACGCAGCACCCATGTGCAGGGACACCCATGTTTAGCAAAGTGAAAGGTAAGTGCAGCGGAAACACCAAGCCTTACTTCTTCATTATGAGCTTATCTCTGATTTGGGTGCATCGGCCAGTGCCTTTAGCAGCTCTTTGAACTAGTAAAGCGCTCTATATAGAACTTAGAACAGTTCATTCCACCAAGTATCCTCAACAAGTATTATTGCTACAATGTCACGAAACTGGTAACTGATAATACAGAATTTTAAAGAGACGCCCTGACCAGTCATGATTCGTCGGAGAAAGGCTTTATTCAAACTCTACACAATCCCTCTATCCCCGACCACCGCAAACCCGGGTTGGACAAGTTCTGCGCTCTACTAGCAGAGTTTTCCAGTAGACCCTACCGATTCGGCATGCCAGTCTACGCCCCAGATAGCGTTGAACTTGTTTTGGCGTCAGTCTTTGACGTGCAGACATCGGGAGGTTCATCTTCCATCATCATCGACAACAGCAACAGCGACTACCGGGTGTTCCTATCCATCATGTTCACAAAAAAAAAGACAACCGTTACTCGCCGCTGCTGTCATACTTTGTATGAAGGATGCCTGCGATGTTAGCTGTTAGAAGTAGTCTCCTCCCTTACATGTTTCGTGTTTTTAATTTATTTTATTATTTTTTTACTTTTTTTTTTTTAACCCTTATATTATTCACAACGGCAGAAAGTAATTGACTGATAATTTGACAAAGTAACTGTATGCTATTTTTTCAAGCTCTTGTGATTTTCTTCCGAGAACATCCTGCCGCAATAGCAGATCCTGACGGAACACTAATAACTTATCGTGAAACCACCACAGTCTGGACAATCTATACAGAAGCAAGTTCTTCTTTGTATTATTTAATATAAATTTTAAAAAATGAGAGACGACCTTAAAAAAAGAAAATAAAAAAAGAGGGCATTCGGTCACGGCACTTGAAGCAGCAACCAGAATTAGAGCCTCACTCCAATGCCATTTCGTTACGTTTCGTTGGTAGATTGAAGTACCCGGACACTTAGCGTATAGGGGATAGTGTGCCATTTCTCTCTCACTTCTTCTTCTTTATTAAATTTGTGTCCCCGGAAACATTGAGCGTATAGGAGGAACAACGAAGCTTAACGTCCTATTGCATCAGCGTTAAGGACGATCACCACGTCGCCACCCTGACAATAATGATTATCATCATCATATCAAAGATGAGATCCTACGGATCTCGGATAGGGGACCTCACTCACCATTTATATAGCCCTGCATATCTCTCTCTCTCTCTCTCTCTCTCTCTCTCTCTCTCTCTCTCTCTCTCTCTCTCTCTCTCTCTCTCTCTCTCTCTCTTTCTCTCTCACCACACCTCATCTATATTAATTATGCAAATCGTTCTAATCTCGTTATACTTTATTATAAGAATAAGGGTCTGAAGTAAGTGTGCACTGATGTCCCGACGTATTGAAGCCTTAAGATGACCAACGCTGACAAGCCCTGTTCTCCTTTCTAAAGCTTCCTGTCAACTTGACATGGCTAAAATTACCGTCTTCAAAACCGTGACACATTTAAAAAACAAAAAAGATTTGCGGAATACAAGAAACAAAGAAATAGAGTCTCCACTATGATTCGAGACTCCAAAAAAAAGTATATTACTTCATTAGTAATGAATGACCATGATACAAAATCACTTTGGAAAGCAATGAATGAGATAACAGGAAAGTCTAAATGTACAAAACACACAGCTGTTATCACTCCATCAGCTGAAACTTTTAATAATCACTTTTTATCTATAACTGATTATATCGTTAAATCCACTTGCCATAAACCTGCGTACAGTCTTACAGCATTACTTGATAATTTTTTTAAAGACAAACTAACTCCGAATACTACATGTTTCATCCCCCTCTTAAATACTCATGACGTATCCAGATATATAACAAGTCTAAAAAACAAAAAGTCTTGCGGTTTTGATAATATTAATTCTTTGATTTTAAAACTTGCACTGCCTTACATCATTGAACCGTTAACTTTTATCTATAATTTGTGTATTAAAACTGGAATATTTCCTGATGCTTGGAAAATGGCTAAAGTTGTTCCAATTCCAAAAGCAAAGGACACTTCTGATCCAAATAACTTTAGACCTATTTCATTATTAAATGTTCTATCTAAACCACTTGAACAACATATGTATAAACATGTAAATACTTTCATGGAGAAACATGCTCTTTTTCATCCATTCCAATCTGGTTTTCGTAAAAATCATTCGTGCCATACTGCTTTGGTTAGATTATGTGATACTTGGCTCTCTGCAATTAATAAGAATGAAATTACTGGTGCCGTTTTTCTAGACTTTACAAAAGCTTTTGATATGGTTAATCATTCCGTATTGATCAGTAAATTATCTGTGTATCTGAACAATTCTGCAAATGTAAATTTTTTCCAATCTTACTTAAGTGATAGAGAGCAGACAGTGTTAGTAAATGGCCATTACTCAGCAAAAGGTACAGTAAAATGTGGCGTTCCTCAAGGCTCGATACTGGGCCCTCTTCTATTTTGTATCTATATAAACGATCTCCACCTCCAAATATCAGATAATAATGTAATCTGTGATTTGTTTGCGGATGACAGTACAATACATTGTTCTGGGAAAGACATTACGTCCATACAAACATCTTTACAAAATAGTTTAAATGATGTGATAAACTGGTGTCTAACTAATCAAATGGTTCTTCATCCTAAAAAAACAGAGTGCATGATAATCACAACAAGACAAAAGCATCAATTACAGCCTTTACAATTACATATTACAATAGATAACACTTGTGTCCACCAAGTAACAGACCATCGTGTACTTGGAGTTACTATTGATTCAGAATTCAAATGGGATAAACACATTAATCAAATATGTAAACGCCTTTCCCAAAGTACGTTTTTGCTTTCAAAACTACGATGTTTTGTTCCTGAATATGCCAGGAAAGTGTTCTTCCATGCACACTGTCTTTCACATATTAATTATGCGTCCACTGTGTGGAGTGCTGCTAGTCATAATCAAATACAAAAAATAAATTCATTGCATCGACGGGCAATAAAATTAATTTCTAACTGTACAACTATTTCAACAGATGAAAAATTTATAAAATTAAACATTTTACCTCTAAATAAACAATTTTAATATAATATGATCATGCTTATGTTTAAAGTTCACAACAATATTGCACCAAACTATCTAACCCGATTTTTAACTAAATCATCAAATGTATACCATTCCCAAAATTATCTCTTACCTAAACCAAGAATTGATCTATATAAGACTAGTTTTGGGTTCAGAGCACCGTCTTTATGGAATGAACTTCCTCCGATCATTAAACAAAACAAAACAATCAAATCATTTAAATTAATGCTTTTTAACCATATTTTAAATTCATAATTTTTCCACCTACAGGTCACCATATTATAATGGTATAATATTATATTGTTCAGATGACGTTTAGATATGTTAAAAGTTATTGTTTTGAAATTATTATAGTTTTACTTTTATATATGTAACATGTGGCAGGTTTAATTGATTGTATAAATGTATTATGCTTGAGTGGGTGCCTGAAACAAGGACTAATTGTAAGAATAAGCTGTAAGCTTAAAATTATTATCCTTGTAACATGTTGTAATTGCAATAAACGTTTAAAGTCTAAGTCTAAAGTCTTCACATATAGCGGTTCCGTGTAGCGTGAGTAAATTATAGTCCCCGGACACATCAGCGTATAGGGGACTATCGGATTACATTACATTATTATTGCTTTAGGTCCAGCGGACTCTTCCGAGCCAAATCAGGACCGGACAACCCCCGATCCGCATAAAAGATCTGCTGAAACAACCCTAGTGGTAAAACCGAAAGCTCTCCACCAGCCAGTCACTTTACAATAAATACATCCCACGCAGGGGACGGCGGAGGCTTCACCCCAACTTATCGAACCCCCGGTTACAAAAACAAAATAGAATACAAACATCATTATAAATTATCAACAAAACACATACATATAAAATGCCTACATTGCTAAATAATAACATCATAGGAAGCCCTAGTGACCACCTGGCAGAAAGCGTCCAATATTCCCAAGCTGATCCAACAGACCTCGTACACAAACAAGGAGGCTTGTCCCGGAAGAGTTTTCAAGAAAAAAGGTAGGAGACTGGTCTAGCGAAGAAGACGATAGTATAGCAGATTGATAGAAAAGAGCAGGAATGAGAAAGAGCAAATGAGAAAGACAGCGACAGTGGGAATTTAAAGCACTACATTTCCAGAAAGTGGGGATACTATTTATACTGAAACCCCCGGCACCCCAACGGGTATGACTATCGGATTAAGAGGTCAAGTTGTAGTAGGATGTTCTAGAAAGAAGAAGTAGACAATCATGGAAGAAGGTAGCGCACGAGGCAGCTGCGTGATGAATAAAGATGTCATTAGGAGGCGGAGCGCTCGAGGCGGTAACTTGGGTGATGATGACACGCAGACAGGAGGAAGGTAAGTCGCTCCGGATGAATGAAGAGAAACCCAAGGATCCAGCGATGAAGCCGACTGAAGAGAAGAAGGCTGTCGCTGAGAAGAGCTGGCGGCGAAAAATCGCCTCCGTGTAGCTGGCGGCTGGGAGGCCTAAATAGGCTAATACTTGTCTGCACAGCTCGTATCTGATAGGTTATTTTGTCTGCAACAAAGAATAGACGCGTGCCGAAACTGCCTCCTCCCCCCCCCCTTCTCCCCTCCCCTCCCCATCTCCATTGCCAGTTTTACTTCTGGGAGTTGTTTCAGTCCAGGTCCAGATTAACTCCACGGGAGTTAGTCTGGTCATAGTCCAGATTGGTCCCCCCGCACCCCGCACCTCCACCTCCTCCCCCCACCTTCTTCTTCTGTTCCAAATCAACTCCATAGAGTTTATCGGGGAATGAAGTTTGCATAGGGACGATCAAGGTCAAGAACTGGACTGACACTCTATGTGTGCCAGAAAAGCACCCAATCCCCCTAACCCCCCATCCCAGGTAGTTAGTTTGACTTTGGAAAACTTTGTACCAGAAAAACTACAAGGAGTTAAACTGGGCCAGTGTCAAAACGCCCTGTGGGTTCCGGCACTGAATATCATAGACTCAACGTTTTCCGGCGTGTCGTAAGAGGCGACTAACAGATGGTGATGTCAGCACGGCATCACTAAGCGAAAGTCTTCTACACAGAAGTCACCGGCCAGGGCGGAGGAATCTCACGTTACTACAGGTTCAACGACAACGTGTTCGGGGCCAAGGCGAGCCACACTGTATTCGTGGATATCGGTTGTGACCAACTGCCTGGAGAGGATTGGGCCCTGCCAGGTCTTTATTGCCCATGATGAAAAGAACCACTCACTCCATACCGGATCGGTCGTCGCTTGTGTCACCAAGGACGGCGCCTTCCGTTGGCCACCAGGACGGAGGTGATAAGTGTGCTACTGATTGACAACTTAGCAAGATCCGCACGAGAGACAACATCATCATAGGCACCTGGAATGTCAGGACCCTAATTGCGGATGGAAAATTAGAAGAACTGGCCCACGAGCTGGACCTCTATCGATGGAACATTATAGGTAGGCCTATCAGCGAACTGCGCTGGAAAGGCCTAGATCAAACAACGACCGACAAAGGCCACAAGCTTTATTTCAGTGAGAGAGCAGAGGTCCACAAAAACATTCTAGCCACTGTCATGGGTTGCCGCCCAGTCTCCAATAGACTCATTACCATCCGTCTGAGAGCAGCCCCTTTCATCATCAACATCATCCAGGCCTATGCCCCAACATCAGACTATGGCGACAGCAAAGTGGAGGATCACTATGAAAATCTACAGGCTGTCCTTGTTCAAGTGCCGATGAAGGACATAGACATAGTGGAAGGCGACTGGAATGCCAAGGTTGGCCAAGATGCGCACCACATCTGGGGAGACACATGTGGACCCCACTGCAACAACGAGACAAATAACAGGGGCCTGAAACTCTTGGAATTTGCCAGATATAACAATCTGATACTGGCAAATAGTTGTTCTCCACAAAAAATCCAGACGATGGACATGGCACAGTCCTGGCGGGGAGCATCACAACTAGATCGACTACATCATGGTCAAGAAACGCTTCAGATCAAGTATCAACATTGGCAGGTCACGCACTTTTCCAGGAGCAGACATCAGAAGTGACCACGATCTCGTGATGATGGCTTTCCGCCTCCACTTGAAGAGAGTAAACACAGCAAAGTGCAGCAGGCTGAAGTTCGACCTGGACAAACTTCAAGACCCGGAGGTGGCAGAAATATTTCAGGCCACAATTGGAGGAAAATTTGCACCACTGCTCATTTTGGGAGCTGGTGAAGTAGATGTCAACACCAAGACCACCACCACCTTCAACTCAGCTGTGACAGATGCCGCCACTGAGATCCTTGACAAACACCGCCCAAAGAAGAAACCGCTCCCGAGTTATTCTGGGACAATTTTATTTGTACCCAAACTTCCGGGGAGTCACACTGAAACAGGTGATGAAGGGGAGGAGGAGGGGAGGTAAGATTGGCTCAGGTCCCGATTGGTTAGCAATGGTTATGTGTTAGCAAGAGAAGAGTGCCAATACAGGACATGTCCAGAACAGGCCCTAAACAAACATATTTATAAAACTCTAAAGGGGAGTTAAACTGGAACAGGTCCAGAACAGCCACTATGGAGATACACTTTTAACCACTGGTCCAGGTCCAGAAAGACCCCCTTAAACAAAACTATCACCCTATAGGGAGTTAAACCCCAACCCACCCACACGCACACTTATAATTAATTAATCACTACGCTTTTCACCAGGAGAGTTAAACTGGTAATGGTCCAAAATAGCCCTACCTCCCAGTTTTACTCCCCTTTAGTGCTTTATAGGTATGTTGGGGTAGGAGCTTTTCTGTCCCTGCCCCAGTTAAACTCACTTTTAGTGCTTTATAGTTGTGTGGGGGAGGCTATTCTAAACCTGTATTAGTTTAACTGGGGGTTAACTTGCTGTTTTCAGTGAAATGATCAAAAATAGTATTATTTATATGTTTTTCAAGAGGCTCAGAGAGAGTAGAATGAATTAAAAAAAAAAAGGCCTATTGTTCCATGGATCAGTGCTGTCACCATTCTTGAAAAGGGGTATAACTTTAGCTTCTTTTTTGTTAACATTATAGGAAAATATGATTTGTCTATGCATAAGTTGTATATATACGTTAAAGTGTCAGCAATAAATGACGCAGACAATTTTAATATTAATTTTACTATCCAAATTATTCAACTCCTCTTTAATTTGTTTGCTTGAGGTTTCTTAGTGCTTTATGTAAACATTCTGTAGATAAATAAGGAATGCCTAGCTGTTTTTAATATTCTTAGAATGACAAAAATTTGCTAATGTCTCTCGATTGTTTTCTTTCGATTTGTCAATAATAATAATCCTATCAGACGTTTTTACAAAATGTAAATTCAGAGTATCAGGAGAAATATTTTTAATTACCGTTGATATACTTGATTTATTTGTCAAGTGATTAATTGCTTTCCAAATCGTTTTAGGACTGGTTTTGGACGATATTAAATTTTTAATAAATGTTTTTTATTTTTTTCCTCTTGAGTGAAGTTACTGCATTTCTCTGTTTTTTTGTATTAATCTTCTTTCCCACCTTTCTTTAAATAATCTCTAAAATTAATGGCTTTTTGCAATTCTGCGTCTAACCATGGAGGTTTAGAATAGTACTTAACTCTTTTGGTGTACATAGGAGCATGCTTATTGTATATATTCATAAATGTGCAATACCAGTATGATAATGCGTCATCAGGGTCAGTCAAATTATAAACATTGGAGAGAGCGCTGTTGCTGAGGTCAAAGAGAAAATCATTTTCATTAAATTTGGAAAAAAGATCTGTATGTAATTGTTTGTTGTGGTATTTTAGCTTCTGTCTTTTTCCAGGATAATGATCGCCGCAAGCAAATATTGGAACACAAACTTCTACAACTTGCGTCTTGTTATTTGTATATATATGTGTTCAATGAGTGTGCTAAATGTCGCAGCTACTCTGGCTGGTCCTGATCCTAACCTATCCTAACCTATCCTATCCTATTCTATTCTATTCTATCCTATCCCGTAACTCAGTCGTTGGGGCACCACAGATGATCGTTTAACTAGCGTACTCCATCTTTCTCTGTTCTCAGCAACCCTCATGGCTTCGTTCAGAGTCAAACCAGTTCATTCTCGAATGTTGTCCTCCCACCACTGTAAAAGCTGTTTAAGTTCTTGTTCCCCTCCAGCCAAGCCATCAACGTCATCCGCAAAACGGAGGTCGGAGATTGCTCCACCCCCACGCCGACTGTGCCCTCGTGATCTCGATCCACCAAAAGCAGGCTGAGGTGGAATTCTGGTGTACTGTTAATATATATCACTAGTAGGACAACTCTGCATATTGCACAAGGAAGTGGTTTCACTTGTAGTATTTTTTGCTCTTTGCGCATCTTGATAGGCTTTATTTTGATGTTCAAATAGCCGTGAAGCCCATTTAGACCCTGTCAAGGTAGAGAGCACTGTAGTTGTCGGTGTTCTGAGAAGTGGGGCCTTATCTCTCATATCCACATTGACATTGCCAATTACAGGTGTGATGTTCAGACGTGCTTGCGTTGCTCGTTTAAAGTTGCTTCTGTTGAACACATTTTTTTTCGATGGAGTTAGACTCGACGATTGTTTTAGCCAGGGGTGAGGAAATGGCTTTGGGCGGGACAATGGAAGAGAAGTGGTGTGAAGCAAATGTAAATGACTTTTTTTAAAAAGCAATTTATATATTTTAACCCAATGACCGATCATTATAATATCATTGATGCATGTGTTGGCGCCTACGAGTACACTGATCTGCTGGACGTTTATGTTGGGTGGAATTTGATGTAGCCAATGTTTGACGTCAGCTAGAGCAAAGGCCTGACACGGCCGGTGATGAGTTGACTGATTTGCTTTGCTTGGGGGTTTGTTTGTATGTAGATTATAGTCACACGACACTTTTGCATATAGGTGACTACTGGACCGATTTATACTGACACCAGCGGGCCAGTTGTTGGTAAAGGGGAAAATAATATGATCACACGTTGACCAATCCGGGATTCGAACCAGCGACCTTTCGGTTACTAGCAAGACGCTCTTACCAACTGAGCTACCCGGCCCCTCCTGCTTGGGGGTAGACGAGGTCTGGTCTTATATAGTGTACAACAGAGTCCTCAAGAATAAGATGAAAAGAATAAGATGAGAAGAGCAAGAAGAAGATGGACGTCGAACAAGAAGACGACGGAGAAGAAGATAATATTGAGGAAGAAGAAGTCGAGTAAGAAGATCCACAAGACATCAGATGGACAGTGTATGTACGATCTTTCCATCTTTGGCGTGGCTTTTGCGGCATAAACTATAACAGAAGGGGTGTTTTGCGGTCTTAATATTGAGGAAGAAGAAGTCGAGTAAGAAGATCCACAAGACATCAGATGGACAGTGTATGTACGATCTTTTCATCTTTGGCGTGGCTTCTGCGGCATAAACTATAACAGAATAGGTGTTTTGCGGTCTTTGATGCGTTAGAGATCGAGTACTTAAAAAAACAACAACAACTCGTAGAGCTTACAAAGCCATTGCGCCAGAAAGAGTTCCAGAAGGGCTGTCCTTTCCTAGCGTTTACAAGGCACTAATGTCAAAAGGTAAATAATAAGTATAATCTGTATGAGAAAGATTGTGAACTAAGAAACTACTGAGTGGTATCATCGTGGGATTTCATAATCGGCTGTGTATTCATTTTACTGTACTTTGAAAATAACATTTTATAATCAATCGAACAAATCTCTTTCAATCTGATGTGTGTATGATACTGAATGTGTATTGTTTCTGGTTGTTGTCACGTGGGGTTTATGGGCTCTGCACAATGGAATTATGGACCCTCACGTTTATTCGGTGGGAACTGCTAGTAAGTCACCCTATGAATTACTTTAATAAATTTATTTGTTTAGCTCGTTCTGTGTTAAGGTTGGGGTACAGAGATAGATAGAAAAATGGTAAAAGATTACTGTCACACTAGCTTTCACACGGCTATGAATCATATGTAGTCCAGCCACTTGATAACAGTTAAAATCACACATTTATTTCTTCTACTCTATACAAGATTCTCTAAGTACTAATCTAACTTAAAAAGTCTCAGTTACTGCTAATAGTTCGATCGCTGATAGTCTAGGCAGCTGTTATATCTTCCTCGGGCACTTGCTATTATATTTCATGTAGATTTGGACTACTGTGGTCCGTTATACAGTTTCTGAAGAGTTGGACTACTGTGGTCCTGTTTCGATCAGTTTAAGTGCACCTTTGTTTTTGCACTTAACTGCTAGATGGTGCGTGCGAAGTCCTTCTGTGAGGTAGCTTCTGGTACACCTTTGTCGTTGTGTAGTTGGGTTCCCTAGCCACGCTGTGGGGTCTGACAGGGTGTTTTTCCGGGTAGCTCTTTCCGACTTGTGTGGTAGAGGTTACTCAGCCAACTCGTCGTTTCTGTGGAGTGGGACGCACAGGATAGCTCGCCTGCTCGTCTGTTTGACAAGTTCAGGCCCGTGATGACTTGAGAGAATTCTAAGATTCTAAAGTCCTGCTTCCTGGTCTATGAGTGAAGAGATTTCTCTAGCTATCTATGTAGATGTTCACTCTTCCTCGTCTCACACACGACTGATTCAAACTGTGTGTAGGTTCTGACACAGTCAGAACTGCTCTACCCGCTTAGCCTGCTTCTGATTGGTTAAAACGGTCAGATTCAAAGCTCAAGTGCTGACTCACTGCGCTGTGTGTGGCTAGCTCGCTGTGTGTGGCCTGCTGTGTTCCTTAATTGCTGCTGTGTAATACACTGACTCTCTACTGTTACAATTACTACACAAGGCTGAATAGTAATAGGCAGAGTTAAAACTAGCCAGTTCATGACAGTTGCGTGATGGGTGATACTTGTTTTCTAGAAAGTCTGAATCGTAAACTGTCAGAATGGACTTTATGAATGTGAATGAGTTAAACGGAGAGCACGCATTCCTAATGTATTTCATACTAATTCTTTATTCCGTAATATCATTCAGTCAAATATTTGTTTAAACCACCATCCGTAACAGAGGAGTCAGTGGATAACGGCAACCGAACTGAGAGTGGATAGACAGTGGAGGAAGAGAAGGTGGAGAAATGGGGGAGGGAGGAGGAGGCTTGCTGCGTCCCCATCTACCCACACCTACTGTACCCCCACAGTTATTCCTCGCCCCAATCATTCCCCACCCAAATCTTCTACAGGTGTGGTATATTTTTCATATTCATAATTGATTAAAGCCTTTTCACCCTCATACGCATCACCTCTGCACCCTCCCCTACGTGTTTTTATTATATTGACGGAAATCATTATTGGTCTTCCTGCCTCCTGGTATTTTATGTAGACTTTATCTTAATCAAGTTCACGCCATTTTCGTGCTCAATTTTCGTGTTTTATGTGCCCAACCCCTAGAACTGAATTTAAACATTTCTATCAAGGTGCTTAAACATTATTGACTTTATCGTAATAGACTCCACTTCTTTTTATTATTATTATTATTTTTTTTTGTTGGTTTTACTCAATTTTCATGATTTACGAATGCACTTAAAGCATTCACACGACGCCCCTGATGATGTTGTTTATTTGCCAAGATAAACCACCCTCTCGGTAGGCCTGCTGATTGATAAAATAGTCTACAAGCCCCTTAATTATTTGCGGTATTTTAAAATATTTGTTATCGACATATTCATAATGATGTAGATTTCCCCCTTTCTTTCTTACTCAGTTTTCCCGTTCTATTATTAGTGCTCGGGGATTAATTTCAGATAAGAGGTCCAAGTGGTGTTTGTTTTTTGTGTTTGTTTTTTTCTGCCCCAAATCAAACAACACAGACAACTGATGCCTGAAAGGCGGCCAGAGTGACAAGTAACGCGCGCGCTCTTAAATGTACGTCTATCTAGAGAGCAAAACGCTAATAGCATACGATGCCGTCACTATTATACAATATCATCCTTAAATGGTCTTTATAGTACTGACATAATGCATGCCCAATGCTTTATTATTGTTTTATGTGTGTTTGTGCTACTATTTCATAATGTATTCAACACTGTATTCCTTTCAATTCTCCTGTTTTACGAGAAGCATGGGGATTAAAGTTTAAGGCGTTCCTTTTTGGTGTGGGGTTTCCTATCATATCTTATCCCGTAACTCGAAGGTCTTTGGGGCACCACATATGATCGTTTAACCAGCGTACTCCAGCTTTCTCTGTGGGGTTTAAGCCAAGGTAAAGGACCCCCCCCCCCCCCCTCATGATGCTGTAATAAAACATCCTCAATGTATTCTTTTATTTATTTATTTATTTATTTATTGTTGCTTTAGGTCCAGCGGACTCTTCCGAGCCAAATCAGGACCGGACAACCCCCGATCCGCATAAAAGATCTGCTGAAACAACCCCAGTGGGAAAATTGAATGCCCTCCACCGGCCAGTCACTTTACAATAAAGACATCCCACGCGGGGGACGGCTGAGGGTTGACCTCAACTACGCGAACACCCCGGTTACAAAAACAAAATAGAATACAAACATCATTATAAATCATCAACCAAACACATACATATAAAATGCCTATAGTGCTAAATAGTACATTCATAGGAAGCCCTAGTGACCACCCGGCAGAAAGCGTCCAACACTCCCAAGCTGATCCAACAGACCTCATACACAAACAAGGAGTCTTGTCCAGGAAGAGTTTTCAAGAAAAAAGGTAGGTCATTGATCTAGCGAAGAAGAAGATAGTATAGCAGAGTGAAGGACAGAGCAAGAATAGGAAAGAGTAAATGAGGAAGACAGCGACAGTGGGAATTTAAAGCACTAAATTTCCATAAAGTGGGGATACTATTTATACTGAAAACCCCCGGCACTCCAACGGGGGTACTGTTGCCGCAGTGAAGCGTCTTGCCTATAAAGGAAAGACAGGTTTTCAACTGTGGCTTTCACTGTTCCCTTTATAGGTTTGAACAATCTACAGTGGCAAGATTGCTCATGACCCCAAGGGGTGTATTCTTTTATGATGGACGTTCCCATACGTTCTCCCACTTCTTAAGAGCGTATATTGACCAGAGCCGTGAGCAGTTGTTGAGCTGGAGATGCGCTGTATAAAAGAACGATAACATAAATAAATACACCTAGACAGTTTATGGGGTTGCTTATTGTCTCGTCTGCCGATGCAACACTGCATATTTTACACCCATAGTGTGCTTCTTGATTCCACTTCTTTGTGTGTGTTGTGCGCCATGCTGCCAGACAATTTATGGTTGCTGATAAAAAAAAAAAAACAACGTTCTGCATCGTTTGCATCGAGTAATGTAACTGAATGTCTTGCACCCATTTAATGCTTGTTGATTCCACTTCTTGCGTGTGTTGATATTCAGCGCGTTTAGGATATTCTTTAGAGTCAATGCAGATATCATCTGACACTGAATTGTTTACTGATAAACTTCGAATTACATATTTGGAGATTGATAATTGTCTCTGTTCATTTAATGATAAGATCCTTGCTTCTTTTATAGCTTTAATTGTATTTGTACTAACTGGAACTCCAAGTGCCAATTTTATTGCTCTACAATTTAAACTTTGAAGTTTCTTAATGTATGTCGTGGAAGCAGCGAAGTAAACTTCTTGTCCATATGTCAATATCGAGCTTACCAGTGAAATAACTAAATGAAGTAAAATTTTTGAATTATTTCCCCAAGGTTGAGAACTTATTATTTTAAACAAATTTATTCGTTTTCTTGCTTTTGTAATTAGATATTCTATGTGACTTCTCCAGCTTAGTTTTGAATTCAGATATAACTTACTCCTAAGAATTTAATATGTTGTGTATATTTCAGTGCAGTTTCTTCCAATTCTAATTTTGGTAAATACTTAAGATTCTGACCATTCTGACATGGTTGCAGATTCTGCTTATAAAATAGTTAATTTTTGTTGATTTGTAGCCCTGCATGTTGTAAATCAATTTTATGTTCGTTGATTTTTTTTTTTGGAATGCGCCTGTCGCGTCATATTTAATATGCCCTAGTGCATGTTTTCAGACAATTTCCGAATCTTATGATACATGCCTTGGGATGCATGTATTACCCGTTTTAACCTTGTTGGTCTAGATTCATATTCCAATTTTGGATGTTTATTATACAACCGCCATATATGTAATTAATATAATTATATAGGCTGTATACTGGTGTCGATTTGTCCGCCATTCTTTGTGTGTGTGGGTGTGTGTGTAGAAAGAGGGGAGGGGGAAGAAGATGTGTGTGTGTGTGTATGTGTGTGGTGTGTGTATGTGTGTGTATGTTGGGTGTGTGTGCGTGTTTATGTGTTGTGTGTGTGTGGTTTCTTACTTTTCCCCCTCTTGTCTTCAGGTGCAACACAACAAATCTTAACAAGCTTAGTACTACGCCTAATTTACCGTCACATAGGCCCTATGCTTGCTTCTTGTGCGGTTGTTTATACACAAAAAAACAACAACAACACAACTGCATAGGACAGAATGCAAGATCTGCAAGCTTAAATAAACAAATGATGGATATTATATTTGAATTATATCCAAGACGTTATCATTAATACGCCAGTCCCATCTCTTTAAGGCGAGACAACTTCTGCTTGTGTTTTACAATTTGTTTTGTCTCCCTTGGTTGAGTACTAGGTTGGCGAGAGATTTGCAGCTTGAGGTTTCCCACAGGCGTAAGTCATAAGTCATAAGTCATAATCTTTAATAATCCATAAAATGAAAATTACAATGTCGTCAAGGAAATCTTTCACTCAGCACAATTATAAATATGATAAAGACATACATGTAATATGATAAAAACATACATGTAATATGCAACATTAAAGACGTCATGCTAACAATCAGGCAAAAAAGAAACACCACATACACTTATCTTTAGGCATGCATTATACTTTTTTTTTTAATAGCAATGGTTTATTAACCAAGACCAAGAACTTTGTGGATCCCCGATAGCGGATTGGTAGCACAGTAGTAGGCCTACGTATAGAAAGCGAGGATCTGAATGCTGTCCAAGTCTCCGATTAGCACTTTGCAAGCTTTCACAAGAAACTTATGCCAACAAATATATGACAACACGTTTACATTGCAAGGATGTTGGATGGTGACAGAAAAAGCAAGTCCATTTTATATGCTTTTAATGTACTATACTAAGTCTGTTTAGTTGTACATTTTTAAAAAAACAACCCGTTGTTTCATATTTGCGGTATTTTATATGTTTGAGGTATGGGTTTGGTGACTGTTTGAAGGAGATCGTTCATCAGCAGATGGATTCCTTGAAGAGATTTTTATTATATAATTTTATTTTTATGTGTATTTATTTATTTATTTATTTATTTATTTATTTATTTATTTATTTATTTATGTGTGTGTGTGTGTGTGTGTGTGTGTGTGTGTTTGTGTGTGTGTTTGCTTGTTTGAAGAAAACATAGATTTAATCGGAGAGAGAGAGAGAGAGAGTGAGTGAGAGAGAGAGAGAGAGGGGGGGGACAGAGAGAGACAGAGAGTAAGGATTTGGGGAAATCGTGTTTGTGGCGTAGGGGAGGGGAGAGGGGAGAGGGGACAGGCAGGAGCAAGTGTTGGGAGTTTCATGTTTTAAAATTGCGTAGTTTGTATAATTGTCCTCACCTGACTTTTAAAGTCATTATATCAGGTGGTAAAGATGGTGGCGCCTTGGTTATTATAGTCCGCTGTATGCACAGTTTAACACGTCGTTTGGCGCCTTTAAAATTCGTAACGATTTAGCTCAGGGGAAAATATATGGTGCCCTTCTTAAAATAGTTTAATTTCTCTCAGACGTGGAGCACGTTTCACACGTGAAAAACGTTTATCTCTTTAGACATGTCGCTTCATAGCTGCATGTTCGAGTTACGGTTTAGTACCTTCATGCGCTTTATAGACCATTTTGCTTACTTTCGGGTTTCGCTTGTCATTAAGTCTGAACACTGGAAAGCAGACGAGTAATAGCGCGATAATGCAAACCTTACTCTCGGTCGAAAGGTTTTCGGAAAATTCCTCAAGTATCCCCCATAACTGCTTTTTGCGTGTTTTTTTTTCGGCGTCTCGAGGTTGGAAAATCGAAGTTCACCATATGTTAGCGCCTGTAATCTAGATAACTAGCCCAAGTCATCAAGCTAACGAACCTATTCAGTGTTCAGAAAACTCCTCAGGATTTGAAATTGAAAACAAACGATAGAGGTAATCTAAGCAGACCGTTTACGTCAAGGGTAGTAGACTAACTGTTTTTTTTGTGTGTCAAAACTTCCGTTTACCTTCTTCCTTTCCAGATGCGTCTGCCAATTTAAGCATTCAAAAATTGAATTTTAGAGGGTAGTTTTTGAAAATAATATGGAAGAAGAAGAAGATAATTCGATTTAAAATATGTCTGAAAACTTAATAAAGCACTTTACGACAAGTGATTCAGTTTTTTTTAAAGAAATCATAGGAATGAAGGTTTTAGGTTGGACTTTGACGAATTTAAAATGTTTCCCTTCTCCGTTCTTTGCAGAACATTCAGTTTTGGCACTGATTTTGCTGTAACAAACCAAACTTCACCTGCAAAAGAGCGAACGGAAAAAAACCAGGGGTATTCTTTGACTCCTGTTAGGTTTCAGCCAACTATGATGGCGCGGCCGGGGATCCGCTTGGTTTCGAAACGTTTGCAGTTTTATTTCTTTCCTATCCTATCCTATCCTATCCCGTAACTCGGAGGTCGTAGGGCCACCATAGATAATCGTTTAACCAGCGTACTCCATCTTTCCCTGTCCTCAGCAACCTTGATTGTTTCGCTCAGTGTCAAACCAGTCCATTCTCGAATGTTGTCCTTCCACCTCTTTTTCGGTCTCCCTCTTTTTCCACCTCCTTGCACTGTGCCTTGCAGGGTGGTCTTTGCAAGACCTGATGATCTGGTGACGTGGCCATACCATCGGAGTTTCCGTTTCTTCACCACTGTCAGCAGATTATTTCTTTAAGGCGTGTTTTATTTGTCTTGTGTATTGGTATTTTGAAGGCCACTGAATCTGTGCGTATTGCTCATGTATTTGGTTTAAAATTCTGTGGTGATGTATATGCATATATGCATGTTCTAGGACTGTAAGTGTTTGTCTTGCGTATAACTATGTAGGCAATTGTTTTAAACCTGTGTACATGTGTATGGTATAGTTTGCTTTAAAAAATGTTTAAGCTCTGTTAGTTTGTTAGTTAGTTAGTCATTGTTTATAGGGTCCAGCGGAGTGCAAAGAGTCGAATCTGGACCATAACTCGGTTGAAAGAGGACTCGTCCCTGATTCGTATAAAAGATCTGCAGAAACAACCCCCCCCCCCCCCCCCGCCTTGCAGGGCAAACGGTTATTCGATAGGATGATGATCATCATCATTGTTGTCAGGGTGACGACGTGGTGATTCGTCATTAACGCTTTCGCTATGGGGCAGTGATGTCCCGAGGCCTCGGACATCGGTCATGGTCCGATTTGTTTGGAAAATGACCGAATGCAAACACCTGTGTCCCGTCAAATGTCCGATTCTATTGCGAAATTAGCGGTCATTGTCCGATAGTATTATGACTAGAGCGGTCACTGCAAGAAACATCTTTACAAACTGGAGTGTCAAAGCCGTTAAAACGAGTAGTACATTCCGTCGAACAACAAAAGGGCCGCAACCCTCGACATTTTTGAAAGGGAAATAACCGACACCATACTTCCTCTGCAACGATCTTAAAGAAGCACCATTAATCGGTTCGCTTCACAATCTGAATGTCCTATTGCTTTTATGTAGTCAGGACATGATGTCCGATTAGTTTTATGATTTAGGACATTTTGTCCTATTGCCCTTTAATCCTAGGAACACCACTGATGGGGCATTAAGATTCGTTTTCCTCGTCCTCCTCCTAATGGTAACACTGAAGTCACTCCACCAGCCGGTCACTTTACAATTAAGGCATCCCATGAAGGGGACGCTAAGGCTGTACTCTAATTTATTGAACCACCGTTTACAAAACCAAAATAGAATATAAACATCATTGCAAAATATTAACAAAACACATACATATACAATGCCTACATTGCTAAATAATACCATAGAAAGCTCTAGTGACCCTTTGGCAGAAAGCACCCAATATCCCCAAGAAGACCCAGCAGACACCATACACAAATGAGGAGTTTTGGAAGTTTTCAAGAAAAAGGTCTAGCAAAGAAGATAGTAGATTGATAAAACAGATTTTAGGAACGAGAAAGAAAAATTAGAATTGCAAAAACAGTGGTAATTTAAAGCACTTAATTTCTACAAAGTTGGGATACTATTTATATAGAAAACCTCGGGACCCCAAAGGGGGATCATCATCATCATCATCATCATCATCATCATCATCATCATCATCATCATCATCATCATCATCATCATCATCATCATCATCATCATCATCAAATGTTTCAAAAGGGAGCTTTTTAGCCGACAAGGTGAATGGGAAGACTATCATATCCTATCTTATCTCGTAACTCGAAAGTCGTTGGGGCACCACAGATGATCGTTTAACCAGCGTACTCCATCTTTTTCTGTCCTCAGCAACCCTCGTGGCTTCGCTCAGTGTCAAGCCAGTCTATTCTCGAATGTTGTCCTCGCACTCCTTTTTCTGTCTCCCTCTTCTTCTGCCTCCTAGCACCGTGCCTTGTAGTAGGGTCTTTGCAAGGCCTGATGCTCTGCAGACGTGGCAATACCATGAGAGTTTCCGTTTCTTCACCACTGTGAACATGTCATTGTGTTGTCCAATGGCTTGCGCGATGGTCTGTTGGACTTCGTCGTTGATGATTTGCTGAGTATAGGAAATGCTCAGGAGTCTTCTGTAGCACCTCATCTCCATGCTTTGTATTCTTCGTTGTAGGTCTACTGTGCAGGTGAGGGTCCATGTTTCGCAAGCGAATAGCAAGATGGAGGTGACAAGGGAGAGAAGTAGCCCTACCTTGTACATTGGAGTGTAGACGGATGGTCAAAGTGGGCGTCAAATCGTCCGGGCAGCAACTGTGTGTGCGTTTTTATAGAGGACTTCCTGTCGGGATCCATTGTCTGATACAATAGCTCTTAAATATTTGAAACTATGCACCGTGTTAAGGGGTTGGCCTTGGACTTTGAAGTTCGTGTTCATGCCATTGGTGTTGGTCATCATCTTGGTCTCCTCTGCACTTATTTCAATTCCAAAATCTCTGGAGGTGATGTCAAGCCTCTGCACCAGCTGCTCAAGTTCCTGTTCCTCTCCAGCCAATCCATCAATGTCATCCGCAAAAAGGAGGTTGGAGATTGCTCTACCCCCTATCTGACGGTGCCTTAGTGATCTGCAAGGAAACCGACATGATGCGCTCCAGGAAGATGTTGAAGAGTGTTGGAGAGAGTTGGCATCCTTGATGCACGTCGACTGTTGTTCTTAACCAGTTCCCGATGGTGCTGGTAGCCTTGTCATACAGGCTTTTGATAACTTCAACAATGTTAAGGCTGAGGCTGTACACTCTCATGATTGCCCACAGAGCTGCATGCCAGACTCGGTCAAACGCTTTCTTTAAGTCTACAAACACATCATATAGATGTTTTTGGTGCTGTAGGTATTTCGCAAATTATTCTGAGGTTGAAAATCTGCTCAGTGGTACTTCGCCCTGCCCTGAATCCTGCTTGTTCTTCAGCTATGATTTGTAAACTTGGAGTTTCAATCTGTTGAGTATTATTTTTAGGAAGACTTTGCTGGAATGGCTGATGAGGCTGATGATGCGTTAATTTTTACACTCTGAAGTTTTTTTTTTAAACGAGTGATGACAAGCGACTGGGACCATGGTGTAGGCCACTCCCCACTCTGCCAGATCTTGTTACAGATAATGGTGAGGGCGCCAATAATCGCTTCCCCTCCTGCTTGAAGCAATTCTGCGGATATGTTGTCCACTCCCGCCGACTTCCCCTTCAGCGATTGCACTGCTGCTTCAACTTCTTCTCGGAGAATTGGGAGGATTTCTTCTTCTTCTCTGTTCTCTGGACATGCTAGAACTGATGGGTCTCCATTTGGTGTGTGATTGTAAAGGTCAGAGCAGAACTCTGTCCATCTAGCCAAGACTTCTTGTTCTTCTGTAAGGCACATACCAGACTTGTTTCGGATCGTGGAGACGTTGGGCTGTTTAACACTTGTCAGTCGCTTCACAGTTTGGTAGGCCTTCTTGCTGTTGTTCTTGTTCAGTCTGTTCTCTATTAACTTCTGTTAACTGGAATGGCTGATGAGGCTGATGATGCGTTAATTTTTACACTCTGAAGTTTTTTTTTTGTTTTTTTTTTTGACATAACAAGGCTACCAGCGCCAGAACATAACATTCTGTTAACTTATGTTAATCGGATTAATAAAAATTGATACAACAACAACTGTTCTCTATTTCCTGGCACTGATCTTCTATCCAATTCTCTTTTGCTGTGTGTATTAAATTTGAATATGTATGCATATATAATTCTGGCAGGCATACAGATTTCATCGAAGAAATTATGTACATATAGCATCATTATCACCACGGAGAGAATCCAGAATCAGATCCAGATGAAGTCCAGACGATATTCTTTGGGAATTAAAGTGAGTGTGAACCCGTTATCAAAAAAACAAAAATAACCACTGCATTGTCTAATTTACTTTAGGAAATTACTATACTCATACTGTTATGCTTTTTTCGGCCTGATATTGTCAAAATTTGAATTTAAACGTCGTATCAGAGCGTTCTGAAAGATCAGTTCATGACTTAATTCCATTGTAATAGTGTACAGGTGCTCAGTTACTCTAGTTCCCCCGTGGGGGTGCCGGGGGTTTCAGTATAAATAGTATCCCCACTTTCTGGAAATTTAGTGCTTTAAATTCCCACTGTCGCTGTCTTTCTCCTTTGTTTTTTCTCATTCCTACTCTGTTCTATCAATCTACTATACTATCTTCTTCTTCGCTAGACCAGTCACCTACCTTTTTTCTTGAAAACTCTTCCGGGACAAAACTTCTCATTTGCGTGTGAGGTCTGGTGGATCAGCTTGGGAATAGTGGACGCTTTCTGCCAAAATAATGGTCACTGGGACTTCCTATGATGTTATTATTTAGCAATGTAGACATTTTATATGTATGTGTTTTGTTGATATTGTATAATGATGTTTGTATTCTAGTTTGTTTTTGTAAACGGGGATTCGATAAATTAGAGTATAGCCTCAGCATCTCCTGCGTGGGATGTCTTTATTGTGAAGTGACCGGCTGGTGGTGTGCGTTCAATGTTACCACTAGGGTTGTTGCGGCAGATCTTGATTTTGTTGTCCTGATTCGGCTCTGTGCAGTCCGCTGGACCCTATAAGCAATGATTACTCTAGTTACTCTAGTTCAATAGTCTGCAGGTGTTGCTTTAAAAAATGTATTTATTTATTTAATCTTTCTTATATAGCGCTCAAGCTTCGGACCGATACAGGATCTAACTGAAGCCGCGCAAGACGCCCACTTGCAACTATTGGGCGCCGTCTAATTAATTACTTTATTTATTTGTAACCACATTTTGCATTGGATGCAACGTATCCCACACGCTTAATATTGGCCATCTGGAGCACGCCCAGCGTATGCACTGCAGCTAACCTTGTCCCAGTCTTCGGTAATTTCCGTTGTGATTCTCGGCGAATTTCCGCGACGGCCAAAAAGAAGCTACACACCTGTTTCTTATACGCTTAGCGGAAAACTTTCACTGCCATAATGTGTATTTTTTAAACTTCTTCTATGATTATACTATTTAGTGTTAAAAGTTTACAGAAAAGTTTGGGTTCATACGCACTTTAATATAATGATAGTGGGCTGTCGTTAAATTAAAACCGAGGAAGTCTGCTCATAGCACACTTTCTAGCGCGACCTGTAACCGTCATCACGTGAGAAGGGATCTTATAAACGACATGGCGTGCTTGATGCGTGATTTACACATGAAAGATGGCAGGAGATATCTGGTTTGTGGTTATGACGGAAATAAAAAGTGGATGAAACGTGTTCTTCCCTGTGCAGGTGCTGAATTAGTCACTGTTGCAGACTTTTATTGTTGTGGTGGTTTTGTTATTGTCATTTTTTCATGTGGTGACAAAAGAAATGCGAGAGGGTGCGTCATTTTATATTCTTGCGAGCAGCCACACTGTTTTTGGAGCAAATAAGGTGTTGTTGTTGTTGTTGTTGTTGTTGTTGTTTTACATCAACTCCACCTCCTGTTTGATCAGTGCGTAGAAGAACCTGGCCCCTGCATTTTAATAGAAAAAGGCGGAGTTCGTTAAGTTCGTTAAGTTGCCGTCAAAGAGGAAATGGAAGTATTGGCTACAGTATTGGCTACAGTATTGGCAACAGTATTAGCCTATCAGCCACAACAGGCGCACAGGGCACCATAATTATATTAAAAATAAAAGAACCCACCACCCTCGATAAAACTGTACTGGAGGTCGACTAATCAAGGCTAGACAAAATTATTATATGAAAAATAGAAGCATCACCCTCGATAAAGCCACTATCCACAGGCGCATTAAGCAAGAAGAATGGACTCTCGGCAAGAATTTTGTGGATCCCCGATTGCGAGCGGGTAGCGCAGTTGTACCATGGATTTTACATTATAAGATTTGTCACTCACGGCTAAACCAGCAAAATCAGCAAAAGTGAAGTCCGTTTCCACCGTCATGAAAGCATGGCGATACCAAAGACACGCAGCCACCGCGCTGGAGGCGATGCTTACAGATTGCCATTCAGGATTCTTGTTTCTTCTTTGAAATCTATGTTGTGAGGAGAACAAAACAAACAGCAACACCCAAGTTGAGGTCCGAGGCACTATTTCGATTTTTATTTAAATCTTTAGTTTATGAAGCCAACGACAGATTGCCATTCGGATTTTTTTGTTTCTTTTTTGAAATCTGTTTGTTTGATAGAGCGTCTAAATTTGCGTGTATAATGTTTCAGAATGTAGTGGACTTTGTTTATTCTGCATGTAAACTAAAACATGATTAGAACATGTGAAATTGCCTTTGTAATTTGGCTTGTGTTGATGGTTTGTATGCCGTAAATTTACCTGCACACACAGACAGCACATACTCTATGTGGAGTACAAAGTCCATTCCATTCTGAAACCTTGTACACACAACTTTAGACACTATATCAAACATGGATTTTAAAGAAGAAACAAAAATCCCGAACGGCAATCTGTCGTATGCTGCGTTGAAATCTCAAATGTTAAAGGCCAAGTGTGTCGTGATGTCACAAATAAATTACAGCGCTGATAAAGCTATATTTACTATATCAATGTGCTAGATCTAGATGCGTTGCGCGTTCTTTTTGCTTGTCCCGTTGGTAAAATGCCGAGAAAATACGCCACTGGCGACTGTACAGGACTTCAAACGGTCAAATCGAAATAAAGTTTTCGCCATATTCCTACAGATCCTGCTCTTACTTACTCACATAGCAATAGCCTAATATAATTTTCTAGTCAAAATCAAACACACGAGCATACAATCCAAAGAATAGATCTAGAGGTGGATTGTTTACCTTCCGCCTTGTGTTCCAACAAGTTAATGCTGAGAGAGTGAACATAGAGTGCGCTTTGAATTTTAATATTTAATTGTGCTATTTTTGAAAACTATTCATTTGGCAGATGGCAGATACGAGTATGTTTGTGGCTAGAAGAAATACACCATGCTTTGAAGATGGCATATTTATGTCATCCATTAAAGGATTCAGGTTTTGTAATTGTCAGGAACAATTCTGCATGTCCTAATAAAATCAAAAGGATCTTTAATTATACAGCCGTAATCTTTACAATTATTAATTCTCATCCGTTTTACCATCTCTCTCTCTCTCTCTCTCTCTCTCTCTCTCTCTCTCTCTCTCTCTCTCTCTCTCTCTCTCTCTCTCTCTCTCTCTCTCTCTCCCTCCTTTGCACCACTCCCTAATGTTGTTGGTATTTTACCTCTCTCCTCCCCCTCTCTCTCCTTGCTTTCTCTCTCTCTCTTCTTTGCACTACTTCCTAATGACTACCTCTCCCTCTACTCTCTCTCTTTGTATCTCTCTATTTGTGCAAAAGATCATCCCTGCTCTCACACCCTCCCTCCCATTAAAAACCCAACAACGCACACACAGATACACACAGCACAACAACACCCAAGATAAAATTAAGGCTAAATGGAATAATGAATCTTTCAACTAAGATTTTCCTTACAATGCATGAATCCAGACTTCCTAAGGCAGTTTCATACAAGTACTAGTATAAACAGATTACAAGCCCCCAAATAACTTATGTGACTTAGAATTTAGGTACAAGATTTTCAGGTCACTAGGAGTTTTCTCCGGGTACTCCGGTTTTCTCACTTCCATCAATAATGGTATTGGAAGCAGTCGATCTAAAATTACAAAAGAAATAACATTCGATGACCTTTCCGTCTTGTAATTGCCACTTTACACCACATGTTATGAGTGATGAATGTAGGTGTTAGTTGTATATGGAGGAATGTCTAAAACATTTGAGCGCGTATGTTTGTTGCAGATCGCCGCTCTTTGAGTCTGATTTAAGAATAAGGCGCGTATACCATCCATTATGATGATGATGATGATGATGATGATGATGATGATGATGATGATTATTATTATTATTATTATTATTATTATTATTATTATTATTATTATTATTATTATTATTATTATTATAGCTTGTTATTTCATAAATAAAAAGTAATCATGCCACAAAGATATCTACAAGAGGAACTTGTGAGCACTCGCGATATCGACGTCAACACCTAGGAAACTTTTGTTGTCTTTATATAATAATAATAATGTTCGTCATTTTTAAGGCGCCTTAGCCTAAGGATCAAGGCGTTGGCCGATACAGGATCTAACTCAAACCGCCCGAGACGCCCACCCGCAGCCTTTGGGCGCATGGTCTGACGCCCGGACAACTGAGCACAATCCTGGGCAGCCAGGGATGGGGGAGAAGGACCAAGTGCATGTTGGGTGTGTTCTTGTTACCGGCACTCACCCGTCTAGACATGAGCGTCAGGATCTTTAAAGTCCGTTAATTTATGATGGAATGTATGCGACACACAGACTAGACCTCGGTTAATATTCTCATCCGAAGGAGTAGGAAAACAGGAGTAAAGTGTCTTTTCCAGGGACACAACACAATGGCCCGGCCAGGGCTCGAACCCGGGACCTTTGAGATCCGCAAGCCGAAGCACTACCATTAGACCACAGGGCCTCTTTGAAAAATCGGCCTGGGAGACAGGCATTGCAGAAAGAACACAAGCCATCTCGAGGAGGCAGTCCGAAACAAAGACACAACAGAGAAATCTTGCAGCAATGCAGAGCCAGACTAGCATCTATCTACTAGGCGCATTGTAGGGAGAAAAAAAACAACCATCAACTCTCGCATCGGCTGTCCCGTCACACACACACCCACGCTGTCGCTAAGATCGCCATCTACAGATGCACAGGTCCATGGTTTCCCGAGATTGACGGATGCCTACTAAATTGGCCTACGTACTCTGAACCACGCAGGGCAGCTCCCCAGAATTATTATAGATAGGCCTCACAGATTCAGTTACGCTGTAGGATGTAGTAGTAATAGTTTTTTTTTTTTAAACTTTTAATTCTTCGACGTATTTTTTATTCAGACAAAGGTTAAATAGTGTTGCGTTGCGCCAGAAAGTATGTTTTTAGCACATTTGTAGCATTGCCAAAAATTTGTTTCAAATATTGGTAGAAATAAAACATACATTGAACTTGAAAGTAATATATAATGCATAGTATATTAGCAATTGTATTTGCTATTCTGTCAAAGTTATTAAATATTTAGGCAGTAAAAACCTTTAGAATGTAAATAAACAATAAAAGACCTTAAAAGAGCAAGAAATTTTGCAGTACAGTATACATACAATACATCAGAACAGACAAATCTAATATTAAAAACAACTACCAAACAAACAACATTGAACTTAATAAGATTGTTTTTTAAAGCAATAAAGACTAATTTACCACACACCCAACAAAACGCACTTACAGCATGATCCTAACGGGGCACATTGTATCGAAGACAAGAGTTATCAAGATAGGGGTCCTAACATAGTCTACTACAATAAAAAAATAAGGGACGCTATTAAGTTATCAAGATCAAGTGCACAGCAGAGTTTGCTGAGTAGGTCTTTAATGTTAAAGATAGAAACATCTGGCATCTGACTGACGTAGCCCGCAGCGGAGCTTCATCAAAGCTGGCAGAGCAACCCCAAACCCGCCCCGTTCTTCAAGAAACACAATAACGGCACTTCTTGTGCTTTGCCCACATTCCGCCGTTGATTTGTGATCAAAGGACTGTGGTAACGCTTCTGATAGCTCTGTCGCTCAAAACAGGCGGGTTGGGAATCGTCACGGTGCACGTGCAATCCGTGCATTCCATGCTGAAAATCAGTGAACTATCAGGCATATATAAGCAGCTAGAGGACGGTGATTCAAACCGAGTCCCTAAATTCAGCCGAGTCTTTGAGCGTCTTAAGCTATTGCACCTCATGTTCCCACTTGTCTTCTGCTGGCTGTCCGTCACTTTCAGTCTTTGGTCTTTGCTCCACATCTGTTCTCGCTCTGGGTTCCCGCCACATGGAATTCATCGCCTTCTCTCTTTCGCAGCGGCTGCCAACACAATATCAACACTTTCTAAAATCCATCCATCTTATTGCCCGCCCAACATAACCTTGACCAGATCCTTAAGTTTTCTGGCGCAACACTATGCCGTGTTATTCTCTAATGCCAGTATATCACATCCTCATCTTTCCTGACCTATCCTATCCCGCAACTCGAAAGTCGTTGGGGCACCACAGATGATCGTTTAACCAGCGTACTCCATCTTTCTCTGTCCTTATGGCTTCGCTCAGTGTCAAGCCAGTCCATTCTCGAATGTTGCCCTCCCACCTCTTTTTCTGTCACCCTCTTCTTCTGCCTTCCTGCACCGTGCCTGGCAGATGGTCTTTGCAAAGCCTGATGCTATGGTGACCAGGCCATACCATTGGCGTTTCCGTCAGAAACAGAAAGGAAAGCAGCAATCTTCGAACCCCATCTCCTCCCATTCGAGCGTCTCATATAGCTGGGCAAATGCATGTACGGCTTCCTCTATATGTTGTGAATTTGTTTTTGTTTTCAATTTGAAATCTGGGAAGCTAGAAAGGCTTTACCATGGACTCTATAAGTAGTGTCCATGGCTTTACCAACAAAACAGACACACACACACACACACACACACACACACACACACACACACACACACACACACACCCAAACGCACACCCACACACAACTGCATTTTTAAGTTTCATCTCGGTCAGACGGAAACTATGAAACTAGGGAGAGGAAGCCAGGGTGAGGACAAAACAACAAACAAGTTTAACATAACTTTTTTTAAACTTAGAAAATAAAGGCACTGTTGCAAAATATCTCTATGCCCCTGCATTGGTTAACCCTTATTTTGATACAATATTGTTTTTAAAAAAAATTTATTACCGCATTCTCAGTTCGTTGGATGCTTAACTCCTGTGTTTGTTCACGAAAGTTTTCATTACGGCATCATGTTTTTCAGCTGAAATGAGCTTCTGTACAAATGGAGTTACCTAAAGTAGACCACGAGATGCTAAAATGGCATGAACTAGAATTAGGCGTTCAGTTAACATAATAAATGAACACGGCGGAGGAGAGGGAAGGGGAGAAGGGGGTAGGACAATGGTTTTATACAACTATACGTAATGTTGTCGGTTAGTAAGCAATACAAAATGTACATATAAGGCCTCTCATCCCCTTACTTTCAAATGTCACCGAGGGTTCTCTGCGGGTACTTTCAATAATAGTATTGGATGCAGTCTGTCTAAACATTGAGTTGCCTCTTGTCTTCTAATAGTGACTTGACGTTACACCAAGTGTTTTGATTGATTGATTGATTGATTGTTGCTTTAGGTCCAGCGGACTCTTCCGAGCCAAATCAGGACCGACCAAGTGTTTGAGTGATGAATGTGTGTTTGTTGTGTTTGCGACATGTTAGCGTGTGTGTTGGTTACGGATCGCCGCGTTTTGAGTTTCATTTAGGAATAAGGCATTTATATTATTGTTATTATTATTATTATTATTATTATTATTATTATTATTATTATTATTATTATTATTATTATTATTATTATAAGTTCCCGAGCTTTAGGCTCACCGCAAGGGCTATTGTTTGTGTTTGTTTTTGTTTTAAATTATGATTTTATATTTTAAATTTTTATTTATTTATTTATTTATTTTAAACGAAGTACTCCAATATATTTTAATGTGCATTTGCGTGTTTGGTTTCGCTTGAGCGTGCGACAAGCTCTATCAGTGGCCGCTTGTAATGTGCACCTCGAATATTTTTCCATTCCAAGGAAACTGGAAACGACGCGTCATAAATAAAGTTCTTACTACAAGTACGGTTTCCATCTTTGTTTTGAACTTCTTTTTTTTCGGAGCGACAACTCTGTGAGTGACTGCGCGAGATGCGTGCCTTCAACTTTTTTTTCTGTTAAAACAACAACAACAACAACAACAACAACAAATGGACATAGCGCCGCATAACCTTATTATTACATTATTACGCATTCGTCCTGACCAATAGACCAAGTTGAGTGTGTGCATTGGTGGGATACAGAATACGGATCTTTCATTGTCTTCATGCAAGCTTCAGGCCCCCTGCCCTCACCCACCTCCACCTCTACTCATCCTTTTAAAATGAAAAAGAAAAAAAAAAGAAGAAGAACACAACAACTATGACGTAGGAAATGTGAAGGCAATCATAATGTTAAATCCCCTTGGACTTTATAGCCCTAACGCCAAAAACCTCCACGGAATTCCTCGGCCACAATCTTATATCCCAAATCCTACGTCTTCAAACTCAAGCTATGGCTTTCTTAACCTTTGAGCGCCGCCAGTTATTTTCCAGACGAGAGTTAGATTACTTGTACTAGTTTGCAATTTAGGAAAATACATTTAGCAGAGAAAGTACAAGACAACAACAATAAAGGTTACATTACGTTTTTGTGGTTGTTTGTTGAAGGAATTGTAATTGTTATGTAAACATATTTAACACAGAAAGTATTTGAGATACTCACATAGCACTCATTTTTTAAGAAGTTACCTTTTCTGATTTTGCGGTTGTTTGTTGAATGATTGGTCATTTGTGTGTTAAACTAGAAGTAACACAGAAAGTGTCGGAAATACACACACACACACGCACACACACACACACACACACACACAACACCAAAACAACAATAACAACAAATGAAATGTTACATTATGTGATATTTTGTTGCTGTTTGTTGTATGAATTATAATGTTAAGGTAAAAATATTAGCAGAGGCAGTATTTTTGATAGCACACACACAAACATCTTATAATATTATTATGTTTTTGCTGTTGTTCTTTATTGAAAGGAAATGAATGGAAACCCTTATCCTTTTTTAAGAATACATCGATTGTGCTGTTGTTGTGTTTAAATAATGTAACTCCTATAACGTCATACGTGCTTTGTTGTTGTTGTTGTTGTTGTTGTTGTTGTTGTTTTCAATTCATAATTTAGCGTCTTTTCACCTAGGTGACTTTAGACTTTAGAGGGAGGTGAGGGAAGGTAGGGGCAATGGGGGGGGGGGGGGGGTCATGGGTATAGTGGGAAAACAAATTAACATTCGCTTTCTGAAAATAAGATGGCGCACGGCCCGTCTGATTTTCGTGTTCTATTTTGCCTTTATAACGTGCAGTTTATAATGTTAAACGTCTTTACGTTGAAGAGGTACAGTTCGTTTACCCCACTCAAGACGAACACTCAAAGCACCCAGATACCATGGCTCGCCAAATCCTATTACGTACAGGCTGCACTTATGTGCACTCGTCACCCCACTGCTATCTGAGTGTGTGTGTGTGTGTGTGTGAGTGTGTGTGTGTGTGTGTGTGTAATATTTGCGAAAATTGAATCTGAAGCATCGTGTCCGACCATTCAGGTTTTGTCGTCCCAACAATACATTAAAGAATCCAGTTGTTTTCTAGTGAGGTAGGAAAAACGGATAATACTCGACCGCTTGTAATTCAACCTCCATGAAAGGTTTTGTCGCCCCTTTAAAGACTCTGGTTGTGGGCTTGTCGCTTGCGAGTTATGATAAACGGATGATAGCCTACTCGACCGCTTGTAATTCGTCGTCCGATGCAGGTTTTGTCGCCCCAACAATGCATTAAAGAATTCGGTCATGGTCTTGTGAGGGTAACTTGATCGCTGTCATTCATCCTTCGATGTAGGTTTTACTTTTAAAAAAAAACTACTTTCTCGGCCTTTATTGTCAGGAAATTGAAGATTAAATAGGAAGTGTGTCCGGGAAAAAAGGGGACATAATTGTGTAGGTTGTTTGAGCAACAGCCTTAATTTTCCATGGGGAAGCTACATCTTGGTAAATACAATAATTATGTCCTTTAACTTGGCAGGTCCACAGGCTCTGCTCTTCCTTTCTTCATTTTCTCTTTGCTATCATGGATACTTTGCATTCCACGTAAGCATATATAGCACGAGCATGCACGCTGTAGACCCAAATGCTGTAGATCTAACCAATCAATCAATAATGCTGTGGTTGCTGTTGTTGTTATTTCTAGAGCGATAGCTGGGGAGCATTTTTTTTAAAAAAAGATTTGTCGTCCGTCCATTGGTACGCATTTTTGTCTGAAACTAAGGGACGGATTTCGTTTGAAACTTGGTGTGTAGTTAGAACATAAAAATGCCTAATGCATATCCGTTATATTCTTTTCACCAGTAAATTCTCCCAATATACTGAGCATTTTTTACTTCGTTTCTTCTGCCTTACCGGACTTTTCCTGTCTTCCTTTTCCCCATCATTCCTTCTTTGTGTAGGATCCCATGTTTGATATGATGATGATAATCATTGTTGTCAGGGTGGCGACGTGGTGATCGTCCTTAACGCTGATGCAATAGAACGTTAAGCTTCGTTGTTCCTCCTTCTTTGTCTACCCTTCTTTTTCCATGTAGCCTTCTCTTGGCGCCCTGCGTTTGCCGTGCAGGGCAACCCGTGTCGGGGGGGAGAATGGGATCCTGGAAGTTGAGGTCACTGAAGGGACTGCGGTCCCTCACACCAACATACCTCTTTAGCCCGGACTTCTCTTAGACGGGAGGCTGGCGTGGCCCGCGTCAGTCAAGCGGCTGGTCGTGTATTGCTATAGCTCTGCTAGAAGGCTGCGGCTCATGGGTCAAACTTGAACAAGACCGTAGTGCGGGATTGTCTGGGTGTATATCCCCCCCCCCCCCCCCCCTGTAGCCCTGGTGCGCTCCCTTGCTGGATTTTCCGCTTGGTCGCATCCCCTTGGACTCCGTGGTGGGTGGGGAGCTGGGGGGATGAATTACTAATTTAAAAACATGGCATCTACCAAAAAAAAAAAAAAAAAAAAAAAAAAAAAAAAAAAAAAAAAAAAAAACCGACTGCACGGTGACGGATCGGACACGGACAGTGACTTGGACATGAGACAAAAAGTTTGTGCATCTGGGGTGGATGGGGCCTGGCCTCGTTTTTTGGTTGTGGAGGGGGCGAATCCGGCTCTGCCACTGGGCAAGCTTTCCCCGTTCGCAATTCATAAAGGTTTCCAATACATTTCTAAAGTTGGTATCAAAGATGTAAAGAAATTTTGATCTGGGGCCTATCTGGTGAAGTGCTCGACCAAAAGGGCACCGGGCTGTCTTTTGAGGAGGAATTTAGCCGTCTTTGTTGACAGACAGATCAAAGTTTCAGTGCATGGATGGTTGAATTCCTCCAAGGGAGTCATCCGATGCCAGGACTTGACTGATATGTCCGAATTGGCTTCAAATATTTAGGAGCCATTGTATCAGACAATGGGTCCCGACACGAAGTCCTCTACAGGATCGCTCAAACAACTGCTGCTCTGACAAGGTTGAAGCCCATTTAGAAAGACAGGACAATCAGCCCACATTCCAAAATAAGGCTGCTGCGCTCCCTTGTCATCTCCATCTTCCTATACGCTTGCAAAACATGGACCCTCACAGCAGATCTACAACGAAGAATACAACGCATTGAGATGAGGTGCTACAGAAGACTTCTGGGAATTTGGTATAACTAGCACATTACCAACGACGAAGTCCGACAGACCATCACACAAGCCATTGGATAATACGACGACATGCCCACAGTGGTGAAAAACCGGAAACTCCGATGGTATGGCCACGTCACTAGAGCATCAGGTCTTGCAAAGACTATTCTGCATGGCACTGGGCAAGGAGGCAGAAGAAGAGGAAGACATAAAAAGAGGTGGGAGGACAACATTCGCGAATAGACTGGCTTGACACTGAGCAACAACGTGAGGGTTGCTGGGGACAGAGAAAGATGGTGTGCACTGGTTATTATTATTATTGTTATTATTGTTATTATTATTATTATTATTATTATTATTATTATTATTATTATTATTATTATTATTATTATTATTATTAGTTCTATTAGTTTTATAAATGTTATATTAATAAATTAATAAATTAATAATAATAATAATAATAATAATAATAATAATAATAATAATAATAATAATAATAATAATAATTATGATAATTATTATTTTATATGATGATGATAATGATGATGATGCTTATTATTATTATTATTATTATTATTATTATTATTATTATTATTGTTATTGTTATTATTATTATTATTATTATTATTATTATTATTATTATTATTATTATTATTATTATTATGCTGTTGAGGCATAGACGGAGCCAGTAAGACAGACTCACACTTCTTCTTTTCTACTGAATCCTATTTAGTTTTAAAAAAAAGGTCGTGGTGTCTAATTAATAATAATAATAATAATAATAATAATAATAATAATAATAATAATAATAATAATAATAATAATAATAAAAATAATGGAGGATTGATTGATTGATTGATTGATTGATGATGATGATGATGATGATGATGATGATGATGATGATGATAAAGAAGCACAGACAGCCAATCATACACACACACACCTACACACACACCCACACACACACACACACACACACACACACACAGAGCCGGGGGTACACAGTATTTTCATGACTTTCCAGAAACGCCACATACGTTGTGCTGACAATGGGCCATATTTGTCCCCAGTTTTAAGTACCTTGCAGTGTTCAAACCCTAACCCTAGCCCTAACCCAGCCATAACCCTAACGGATCCCCCCTCCTCGCATCCCCTCTTTTCCATTGAATCCTACTTGGATTTAGAAACGGTCAGGGTGTCATGACCTGAACCTCTAAACTCCATTGTGGCGTGTGTGTTTGCAAAATAAAATGGCGAGGAAAGAGATCTTAATTGCCGTCATCGTTTGAACTCAAAACCTGATTTCAAGCCAAAAATAAGAAGAAGGATGGTGAGAGGGAAGGGCAGAGAACTGGGGGCTGTGGTGGTGATGGGGATGGGGGTGGGTGGGCTTGTTTCATTGGCTGCTGCGTAATAAAATGCGCTGTTATAGAATAGTGTTCGTTTTGGCGCGTAATAAACGCTCTATAGCAGCAGTTGACGACGATGAAAATGATTATGTTAAGTGGGGAGAGGAAGGGACGAAGTAAAATGGGAGAAGGGGGGGGGGGGGGGAAGGGGAGAAAAAACCCAAATAACCGAGTTTCCTTGTCACCTCTGCTTTCGATCAGGAAATAAACGAGCGTTTTATATTCGCATCACGCATTTCATCAGTAGGTATACCTTGAGCTTGTCCGAGGTGCCTCGATATTTCCTTACTGTTCAAAATGACAAACCGTTTACACCCTGGATGTGGTGTGATTAGGCCTACACATGCACTTTTTACCATTGGAATCAGACGCTTCTTGCTTTGTGAATTGACGTTTTGTTCTATACTGACTGTCGTGTGAATGTTATTGTCACGTCAATGATTGTTGTAACTGTAAACTGCAGAAACGAAATTTCTTTGCTGTTTGTTGGGACAATAAAGAACCTGATTCTGATTCTGATTTTGATTCTTATTCCGATACTGATTTTGATTCTCGTTAACAATTATACCATGATTTCAAAGATTATGATTATGTTCGATGTTTTTAACAAAGTTCTTCAATTAATCGTTCTTAAAGATTGCTTTTCCAGCTCAAGAGCTGCTCAAGGCGCTGGCCGAAATAAAACCTAACAGAAGGGGGAATTACTACTAGGACGAGGTATAGGCAAGGCAAAGATTTATATCACTATAACTAATCTTAAACTGACAGTGCTGCCTGGCATACGATCCCGAAATGCTCCCTTGACACATGAACTTAATGTAAGGTGAATGTTTATTGCTTCGTCCCTATTTTATTGCAGCAAAAATAATTAAGGCATTAGCTGGGTTTCAACTATTTCTTGCTGTTATGCATACAGCATGGAATAAAAGCTGATCTTCTGTTCTTAACGTGCAAGGAAACCCTGGACGCTTTGGTGCAAAGATATAAAATTATGTTGACGGTCATTTGCAGTAATAAAAAAATCTGAACGTAGCCGCAGTATTGAGTGAAATGTTCATGTCACCAGGCTTCTCAAGATAAAAAGGCAAATGTGTACAAATCGTAGATTTTTTCGGTAACTATTTATTTTTTAAAATAATAATAAATAGATTACTTAGTATTGTCACGTGGGGTTTATGGGTTACTGGGCTCTGCACAATGGAATGCTGTAACCCTCACGCTTTATTCGATGGGAACTGCTAGTTAGTCACCCGCTGAATTACTTTAATAAATTTATTTGTTTACCTCGGTCTGTGTTAAGGCTGGGATACAGAGATAGATAGAAAATGGTAAAAGATCATTGTCACACTAGCTTTCACACGGCTATGAATCATATGTAGTCCAGCCACTTGATAACAGTTAAAAATCACACATTTATTTCTTCTACTCTATACAAGAACTTCGATGTGCTAATCTACCTTAAACTGTCATAAGTCAATGCAAATAATTCGATCGCTGATAGTCTATGCAGCTGTTATTTCTTCATCGGGCACTGGCTTCTAGATTTCATGAAGATTGGACTACTGTGGTCCGTTTTACTACAGTTCTGAAGAGTGGACTACTGTGGTCCTTTTGCTATCAGTTTGGGTGCACTTCTTCCGTGTCACTTAACTGCAGTATGGTGTGTTTGAAGCCCTTCGTTGAGGTAGCTTCTGGTACACGAGGTCTCGTCGTGTAGTTTGGTCCCTTGCCACGCTGTGGGGTCTTGCAGGGTGTTTTCCAGGGTTGCTCCCTCAGTCTTGTGCTGTAGGGGCTAAACAGCCAACTCGTCGTTTCTTTGGAGTTGGGCGCACGGGATAGCTCGCCTGCTCGTCTGTAATATAAGAGACGAAATTCTGCACAACCCTGCATAATCGGTTTGTGCAGAGCGTCTCACTGAAAGCCAAAGTAGCCCTCAGTGATAGCTCCACATCTCTATACATAAGCGACGAACATTCTGCTACGTCCGTGGTCCACTGGAATCTCAACTCTAAGTTCCTATACATACATAAATATAAATCGTGGCTCACTACACACATACAGAATTAATAATAATATAAACATTCACTGGTACAGCCACTGGTCTGCAAACATACATATAGGTTCAACAATAGTGGTTCCGTCAGGTATACAACATGGCGGCGCAACCGGTCGTGTTTCGCCACGTGGTCACGCAAATTCGGAATAAAATTCACATCTATGCATGGCAAATTCTACAAACATAATTTCAACAATAATATAAATATATCACGATGAAACAGAAGTATGTTCATTTACCTGTTTGACAAAGTCAGGCCTCGTGGCTACTTGAGTGAATTCTAAGATTCTAAAGTCCTGTTTCCTGGTCTATGAGTGAAGATAGTTCTCTGCTCCGGTCTAGCTGTGTAGACTTCGGTGTCTTTCGTAGCACTGACTTAAGCTATGCTAGGTTTTGACCCAGTCAGAACCGGCTCTAACCGCTCTGCCTGCGTCCCATTGGTTAAACTTTCAGATTCAAGGCACACAGTGCTGACGTCACTAACTGCCTGCGTCAAGCTCGCAGTGTGTGTACCTCCTATACTGTAATCGGCTGCTGTGTAATACACTAACTTTCTAAGGTTACAAGGACTAAACAAGGCTAAATAGTAAATAGGCATAGTAAAACTAGTCATCTCGTCACAAGTATCAACATCTAAATGATACTTTATTACAATATTCTTAGATCTAGAGCCAGTGAACAAACCACATCTGTTTCGGGCAGTTGGAAATTTGTAGTATAATCATAGTAAAGTGCAACATTTGTTGGTCGTCACCACCGTAGTCCGGGACAGTAGTAAGCAAGTTGAAGCATATGACTGTCTTTAATATCATAGTTCTCTGTTTTATTTATATTTGTATGTCACTGAACTTCAATTTTAGTGATATTTGACGGACTAGTTCTCCAACCCCAAATTGCAAATAATGATCCATGCCACACAGTTAAATGTTTTGCACTCAAACGCGCACAACCATCTGCAAATAGTCCTACAAAATTTTATGCAATAACATTCACAAATAAAGTGATTAAAAAATTATTTTTGAACGATTTCTGTCTCAATTTTGTGCACATAACTCGATTCAGACCAACCCTTTTAGTGTCGTAAGTGAATTTTGGCATGAAAGAACTCACTTTCAAACATTGTAAAGGACAAATCAAAAACGATTTTCTGACAAGCGCAGTCATAATTATATCGTTTTAGTTTTTGAATCGGAATGTTAGCGAAATTTACCTTGTGAGATATCTCATGCGTTGAGCGAAACTGCATCTGGAACAGTTATGGGCAAGGACACCCTCTTTGCCGAAAAGCAAGTTTCTCAGTATATGCCACCAAAACTCTGGTGTGTGCCTTTGTTCTCTCTCGTCTTGACTATTGCAACTCTCTACTCACTGGCTCTCCTAAATCTTTGATCGATAAACTACAAAAGTTCAAAATTCTGCAGCACGGCTCATACTGAAAGCAAAAAACCGCGATTACTTGACACCACTACTATTTTCCCTTCACTGGCTTCCTATCCAAGCACGCATGGACTACAAACTGTCAGTTCTCTGTCACAGTTTCTTCTCTGATACCTGTCCATCCTATCTTAGTCAATTCCTGTCTGCTTACTCACCTGCCCGACAGTTGCGTTCATCCGCAGACACTCATGTCCTCACCACACCAAGAATACGCACAAAACCCTACGGTGAAAGATCTTTCGCTTTTTGTGGCCCTAAACAATGGAACTCGCTGCAAGCTAACATTCGTAGTATTGCATCCACGCAGACTTTCAAGAAAGCACTAAAAACACATCTTTTCAAGCATTTCTTTCCCACTGATTGAACTAACGAACATCACAACAAAGTGCACTAGACTGAAGTTCGACCTGGACAAACTGCAAAACCCGGAGGAGGCAGAAATATTCCAAGCACAATTGGAGGGAAATTTGCACCACTGCTCATTTTGGGAGCTGGTGAAGTAGATTTCAAAACCATGACCACCACGTTCAACTCAGCTGTGACAGATGCCGTCACTGAGATCCTAGGAAACGGTGGATCACACCTAAATTTTGGGATTTGTGTGACAAACGAAGAGAGATGACAAAGAAAACGAACACCGCAAGGTAGCTGACGCCTCCCGAAAAATGGCATACGAAAAGGCATGCGCACAGCAAAGGAGAACTGGATAGAAGAGCAATGTCAGGAAATAGAGAACAGTAAGAACAAGAGCAAGCAGACTGTGAAGCGGCTGACAAGTGTTAAACAGCCCAAGGTCTCCACGATCCAAAGTAAGTCTGGCATATGCCGTACAGAAGAACAAGAAGTCTTGGATAGATGGACAGAGTACTACTCTGAACAAGGAAGAGGAAGAAATCCTCCCCAATTCTCTGAGAAAAAGTTGAGGCAGCAGTGCAATCACTGAAAAAGGGGAAGTCAGCGGGAGTGGACGCCCACACCATTATCTGTAACACGATCTGGCAGAGTGGGGAATAGCCTATACCTTGGACTCAGTCTTTTGTGGGTAACCTTCAGGAGTGTGAAAATTACCGCACCATCAGCCTCATCAGCCCTCCCAGAAAGGTCCTCCTCAAAATAATACTCAACAGTTTGAAACCCCAAGCTGAACAAATCATAGCTGAAGAACAAGCAGAATTCACCCTCAGAATAATCTGCGAGAAATACTGACAGCACCAACGACATTTATATCATGTGTTTGTAGACTTCAGAAAGCGTTGGACCGAGTCTGGCATGAAGCTCTGTGGGCAACCATGAGAGTGTACAACATCAGCCGTAAAATTATTGGTCATCAAAAGCCTGTTTAACTAGGATAACAGTGCAGTCATCCACAACAGCGCCATCGGGAACTGGTTCAGAACAACAATCGGTGTGCGTCAAAGATGCCTACTCTTTCCAACTCTCTTCAACATCTTCATAGAGCGCAACATGTCAGATACCCTTGCAGATCACGAAGACACAGTCAGCATAGGGTGTATAGCAATCTCCAACCTTCTTTTTGCGGATGACACTGATGGATTGGCTGGAGAGGAACCAGAACTTGAACAGCTGTTACAGAGGCTTGACACCATCTCCAGAGCCCATTGAATGAAAATAAGTGCAGAGAAGACCAAAATGATGACCAACAACACCAATGACATCAGCATAGAAATAAAAGTCGAAAGCCATTCCCTCAACACAGTGCATAGCTTCAAATATTTAGGAGCCATTGTATCAGACAATGGGTCCCGACAGGACGTCCTCTTAAGAATCGCACAAACAACTGTGGTCCTGACAAAGTTGAAGCCCATTTGGAAAGACAGGACCGTCAGTCCACATTCCAAGGTAAGGTTGCTGCGCTCCCTTGTCAACTCCATATTCCTATACGCTTGCGAAACATGGACCCTCATAGCAGATCTCCAACGAAGAATACAAAGCATGGAGCTGAGGTGCTACAGAAGACTTCTGGGCATTTCCTATAACCAGCACATTACCAACATCGAAGTCCAACAGACCATCACACAAGCCATTAGACAGCACGATGACCTGCTCACAGTGGTGAAAAAACGGAAACTCCGATGTTATGGCCATGTCAGCAGAGCATCAGGCCTTGCAAAGACCTTCCTGCAAGACACGGTGCAAGGAGGCAGAGTAAAAAGGAGACAGAAAAAGAAGTGGGATGACAACATTCGAGGATGGACTGGCTTGACACTTAACGAAGCTATGACGGTTGCTGAGAGAGAGAGAGAGAGAGAGAGAGAGAGAGAGAGAGAGAGAGAGAGAGAGAGAGAGAGAGAGAGAGAGAGAGAGAGAGAGAGAGAGGTCCGAGTTGAAAGACCAAGCAGTGAGTATGACCGAAGCCAGCAGTGGAGAGTTTGTAGCGGGGTATGTGAAGCATGAGGAGGAATAAAGATTTCTAGGGGGCTTGTAGAGTTGAATGTTCTGGGTGAGGTAGGAAGGAGCTAAAGCATGGACGCAGTGTAACAGTAAATGGATATTTTGTAGATAATTATATGAGACACTGGAAGCCAATAGAGTAGGAGGGATGTGATATGATCAGATTTTAAAAAAAAATATTTGAGGACCAGGTGAGCAGCAGAGTTCTGAACACGTTTGAGCAAATAAATAGAAGAAGGAGGAAGTCCAGCCAGGAAAGAGTTAAAATAGTCTAAGCGTGACAGAGCAAGTCTCTCTGTCTCTATCTGTCTGTCTGTCACGCACGCACACACACACACACACACACACACACACACACACACACACACACACACACACATTTTTCCATCCCTACACTTCCCACTCCCCAATCCCCACTGCATACCTTCATCCACATACACGACCACACATCACACACACGTACGCACAAGCGCTCTCTCTCTCTCTCTCTCTCTCTCTCTCTCTCTCTCACACACACACACACACACATACACAGACATTGGCTCAGAGGACCATGATGCACGGAGAGTAATAAAGCATCCGCGAAGAGCTGGCGAGCATGACAGGGTAATGAAATCAGTGGCGTGTTCTGCGGTAAGACACTGCGGGACTCTGCATAAAGCAATGCATTTGCACACATGGGCAGGTGCAGCGTCGCCCACAATTAAAACCAGCCACAGCATCGGTTGAATTATGTTATGGCTGCGCTCAGTGAACGAGAGGGCATTGTATGCTAAAGCGACGCAAAGTACAGCGATGTGAACAGATTTTAACGCTTTGAGTAGCTCCTTGAGATTGGAAAGAAGCGAGACCACGGATTACATTTTATGGATGTGCTCGAAGAACAAGATGCCATTGCAAAGCTACAGCGGTCGAAGTTAACACACTGAAATAATTTTAGTTTCCAAAGACCATGCAGCGTTTGTTTTTCAATGGACTGAGCATTAGACTATAACAACTGTCACTATAAGCTCATATAATTTCTCCAGGTCTTAAGTCAAATCCGAACACAGTTGGGCATGCGGTAACCCTGATCGTCCTCTGTGAACATTTATTTGACCGATCACCCAACTCTGACCGATTGTCCAGGTGGAGAAATGGTCAATTTAGTTGCCGTTATGCCCTCCTCCCCCTCCCCCCCCCCGTCCCTCTCCTCTCCCTCACCTTCTCCCATTACCCGCCTTCCTTTCCCACCAATGCTTTTTCTCCGCTCTTTTTTCTCAAATAAATACCGACGTGGTTGGATTTTGTTGTTGTTGTTCATATCCGTCGTGAATTCTTCATACTACTTTCGCGTAAACGCGAGTTCGAGATCACAATTGTGCAAGCTTCTGAAATATCAAATTCACGCTAAAAAGATAACTTTATGCCTATTTATTTCTTTATTCTTGGAGTGGGTGGGGGAGGAGGAAAAAGGGGAGGTATCTAATATCTGCGAAACCTGAATTTTAAAACTCCGTGTCCAAACCCTATTGATGTCTTCTTTGAGACACTGTAAGCCTATGACGGCTGGTTTCTTGTCGAATTAGAAGCCTTGGCGTGCTCTGTTTTAAGCTGGGTTAGACAATATTGGATATGGGTTTAAACACACACCCACACACCCACACACACACACTCACACACACACAGAGTAATAACATGCGGTCAGACGTGGGACAGGGATAGGAAACGCCTCGCTTTTGCAATATGTTCTAAGAGGGACGTAAAGTGTGTCACTGGAACAGACTCCCACACTTCTGTGGCCAAATCTTAGGCCAATAATAAGACTCGGGGTGATGGGGGAGGATGGGGGAGGATAGAGGGATAAGGGGTAGAGTGGGGAGAGAGCATAACATGCAGATGCGATTACAACTGCCCTCTCGAGACCTTTGTTATCTGTAGTTCGTGCATGACGTGGTGGCGTTTCTTGCTGCGTGCGGCTGTTTTAAGTTGCACCACCAAACATTCAGAAGGAGGAGGAGGAGACGAAGAAGGAGGAGGAAGAGGAGGAGGAAAAGGAAACTAAGAAGAAGAAGCAAGATGCCATGATGATGATGATGATGATGATGATGATGATGATGATGATGATGATGATGAAGAGGAGGATGAGAATGGTGATGTCCATTTAATAATAATAATAATAATAATAATAATAATAATAATAATAATAATAATAATAATAATAATAATAATTATTATAATTACCAACATCATCATCATCATCATCATCATCATCATCATCATCATCATCATCATCATCATCATCATCATCATTAACATCATCATCATCATTATCGTTGTCGTCGTCTATTAATTTATTTATTTTATTTATTTATTGATTGATTTGTTTATTTCAATCAATTTGAATATAGCGCCTATATCCAAGAGCTCTATGCGCTTTGATGATGATGATGATGATGATGATAATAATAATAATAATAATAATAATAATAATAATAATAATAATAATAATAATAATAATAATAATAATAATAATAATAATAATACATCGATTTATATAGCGCACATATATCACACAAGAAAGAGTGCTTCAAGTCGTGTTCTCACACATAATAAAATAATGGACATTAATTTTGTACGGGACTTGTCACTTCCATTACATACACTGGAAAGAGTGCTTCAAGTCGTGTTCTCACACATAATAAAATAATGGACATTAATTTTGTACGGGACTTGTCACTTCCATTACATACACTGCAAGATATCATTTACAGTATAACTATAAGGAGACTTGTTTTAGTAGAAAGCCATGAAGCCTTTATTTAGGATTCATAAAGGTACAATTAAAATGGTTATTTTTCAAAACAAAGTCTCTCTGAATGATTACGAACATATCAACATATTACCTCTTGCCAACAGATTAACATTTAATAAAGGAATTTTTATTTACAAGATCCCTTTTGGTAATGGACCCTTCCTATCTTTCTTTTCTTTGTTCTAGGAAAACTGCCAGATTTTCTACCGAACTAAATATCCCATTTCCAAGAATTGATCTGTTTATAACCAGTCTGACATATTCAGGTTCCACTTTATGGAATAACTTTCCAGAAGTTCTCCGCAGTGCAGTCACTAAATAAGCATCCTTTAGAAAACATATTTTGAGCACATTAAAATTAGTTGATTAGCTTCATAGTAGGAGTTCTACATTCATAACATTCATTAGATTGTTTTACAGAAGTTGCATGTTTGTGTGTGTGTGTGTGTGTGGGTGTGTGTGTGTGGGTGTGTGTGTATGTGTATGTGTGTGTGCGCGCGCGCATATTTTGTGTATTTTGTTACATGACGATGTTATTTTTATAAAATTATTTTGTTATACTAATTGTTATTGTTACAAGCCACAAGGGCAAGATGTTTTTAAAAAAAGAAGAAAAAGCACACCAAGCGCGTACTCTTTTACCCTTGATAAATAAAATTGTTATCTTATCTTATCTTAAAAACAGAAAACATCCTACAGGACTATATAATATATTACCGATTTTGCGATGGTTATCCAATAATCTATGTTTTTACTTTAAATAGAATGAATGTTCTGTGGAATATGTAGAGCTGTAACACGTCATGCGGTCATGAAGGAGACGATTAAAGGGAGCCACTTTGACCACGTTACACCCCACCTCCTATCACTCGACAGACCCTTTTAACATTCACAGTGAGTGTTATCCCGCAAAAAAACAAAAAAAACTTGCAACATTTTAAAAAAAAATCTTTCGAAAGTATACTTATTTTTTAAATAAATAATTCAGTAGTTTTTGAGCTATTAATAGCAACCACTAGCCAGCGTTCTTGCGCTAAAATTAGCATCTTCCTAAGTCGGTAAGAGGCAGGACCCATGATACAATTGTTGCATTAGGTTTTTCGTGCTAGGATGATTCAATAGACCCTACCCTACCCTACCCTAAACACCAATGACGTACTCTTGAAACCGCGAGGTTCGATCAGAAATAGGGTCAAAGGCCTATGCTATGATATTGGTGTACCGTTAACCAGGGGAAATCACTACCTGTCAGAACAGAAAAGAAAAATTCAAACTTTAGCAGGTTGGTTTGAGCAACGAAATCCCACTTTATCATGGTTTAATGTAATAATAATGCCAATTTTAGGGTAAACCCGTTTTAGCCAAAAGTAAACAAAGCCTTCAAACTGGTCCTTTTAATAGTCCCTCCCTACACCCAGCCCATTGCAAATGCAATAAAAAGCCAAATTGATAACGTAACGTTAGTGTGAAACTATGAAACATTTCACACCACAAGAGTAACTGCCTTCCCTTTCGTTTTTGGACTCATATAATCTTAGCTTCTGGCATGGAGACGACGATGCAACCATACAGCTATGAGAGTTTTTTTTTTGTTTTTTTGCCATGGTTCGTGGTTTGTGTATGTATGTATGTATGTATGTGCGTGTGTGTGAGGATGTGTGTGTGTGAGGATGTGTGTGTGAGGATGTGTGTGTGTGTGAGGATGTGTGTGGATGGATGGGTGGGTGTGTGTGGGTGGGTGTGGGTGTTTATGTTTAGGCGGCGTTAATTTTTAGTCTCTGGACGCTTTCATTTAAAAAAATCTACCACGTTTTTTTTGACGGACCTCGTCATGTTGACGTCAAAAGAGTGTTCCGTTAGGGTAAGGGTTAGCATTAGCGTTAGAAGAATTAAAAGTACTTTAAAGAAACAATGGACAAAATATCCTCTATCCTATCCTATCCCTATACGGATGTTGGAGACTGCTGTACCCCGGCCTCCCCACCCCCACCCCCCATCCCATGCTGACTGGGCTTTCGTGATCTACAAGGGCATTTGACATGATGCGCTCTAGAAAAATGTTGAAGAGTGTTGGAAAAAGTAGGCATCCCTGACGCACACCGATTTTTGTTCTAAACCAGTTCCCGATGGCGCTGTTGTGGGGGACTGCATTGGTAGCCTTGTTATACAGGCTTTTGATGACTTCAATAATTTTAGGGCTGATGTTGTACACTCTCATTGTTGCCCACATAGCTGCATGCCAGACTCTGTCAATGGCTTTCTTGAAGTCTACAAACACATGATATAGATGTTGTTGGTGCTGTAGGTATTTCTTGCACATTATTCTGAGGTTAAAAATCTGTTCAGTGGTACTTCGCCCTGCCCAGAGTCCTGCTTGTTCTTCAGCTATGATTTGTTCAGTTTGGGCCCATCGCCGTAGCTCAATTGGTAGAGCGTTCGCCTGGCACACCGATGACCCAGGTTCGAATCCCGTGGTGGGCGATATAAAATGTGGCCATTTTCACTGTCCATTTTATCAGTATGATTGCTTTGGTGGTTCAGTGTTAATTTAGGTCCCCACCTCTCTTTCCCTGGGATGGTTATCCCCGTCTGCCATATCGCCAATGGTGGGTGTAGACGTTAAACCTCAATGTTCATTCATTCAGTTTGGGGTTTCAACCTATTGAGTATTATTTTCAGGAGGACCTTGCTGGGATGGCTGATGAGGCTGATTGTGAGTTAATTTTCACACTCCTAAAGATTACCCTTTTTTTGGAAGAGTGATGACAAAATATCACTAAATGTCAAAAGAACGTATGTGGCGGTTCATGAAAGTCATAACAACGGGGTCATCGCAAGTAGGTGTGTGTGTGTGTGTGTGTACACGTGTGTGCGTGTGATCAGTTAATCCAGACATGCACAGCTAGCTCTAGAGAGGATGAGGCAAGACACGCTGAATGTAATAGACTGCGGGCGCACGTTGTATTACTGATGCAGGGATACGGTTTACCTGTCTTAATACTCTGCATGGAGACATCGTGACGCGAGTGGCCCACATTTACGCGCCATTTAACAGTTTGGCTGCATTCAGTGCACTGTTGTCTGTGATATACATGCAGTGCACGCGCAAAAGCAGGTGCAGCGGTTTGGGATACTAATTTATTAAACATAAAACTGCTTTACTACAGCTTGTCATTATACTACCGTTGCTCTACTGTGTTATTAGCTTGGGACCCATTGGAAGATTCTCATTCCAATAACCTCCCTGTCACACACCTAAAATAAATACAAATAAATAAATACATAAATAACTCCTCATTCCAAACTCACACACACAATAAAAAATAAATACAATAAGTAAGGAAAGAAAGAAATAAAATTAAAAAAAGAACTCATTGTTCTTCAAGGTCTTTTTTTTTTCTTTATAATTTGTTTTAGTCCATTAGGATATTGTTTCCCTTTTTATATTCGTAAATAAATAACAATAAAATATAATAAATCTTGACAGTGCATTTTTAAAGTTTAACGCTTCAAGCAAAACATCCTGTGCCCTTTCGCATCTGCTGCAAAGCCTTCTAGGTCTGCTTCCCAGGGAATGCAAGCACTTTGCATGTCAACACCCCCCCCCAATTAGATCACTTGTCAGATGCCCTGCAGAGTCCATTCAGACCTTCTGGAAACTTTAAACAATTTCGCCAGTTGGTAAAAATATGTTTTGTAGATTATGTAGCAGTATGTAGTCTAATAGTTTTTCCTATGAAATATTTTTTTTATTATTATTGCCTCATTATGTATTTTTAAAGGTCATATCTTCATTTACATATGTGTTTGTTTGGTTGTCTCTCTCCCTCTGTCTGTCTGTCTGTCTGTCTGTCTGTCTGTCTCTCTCTCTCTCTCTCTCTCTCTCTCTCTCTCTGTGTGTGTGTGTGTGTGTGTGTGTGTGTGTTAATCTGGTTGATGAAAGCTTTGATGATAATTATTATTATGGTGTTCAGATATAGGCTACTTAGGCTACTTGTGTGATATGCATACACATACGTTATTTTGTTTTTATAGTCTACGGTATTCCTATCCTATCCTATCCTATCCCATAACTCGGAGGTCGTAGGGGCACCACAGATGATCGTTTAACAAGCGTACTCCATCTTTCCCTGTCCTCAGCAACCCTGATTGTTTCGCTCAGTGTCAAACCAGTCCATTCTCGAATGTTGTCCTCCCACCTCTTCTTCTACCTCCTTGCACTGTGCCTTGCAGGATGGTCTTTGTAACAAGAGGACCCGTTTACCACGCACAATTTGAGCTTTTGCTTGTTTAGTCAGTGTAGACTTAGAAGGTCACTGTTAGCATAGAGAAAGGAAGAATGAGAGAAATCACTTAGCGATATCGCTTCTGTGAGAAGTGATGTACGTTGGAGGAGCTACGTCCCTTCAACGTGGCATGGGCTTGCTTTCGGTGCTTAGTCTCTTGTCTATAATATTGTGGGGTTTTAATTATATTAAAAAAATGTTTTAGACGGCGATTTTCACCTTTTGCTGTTGAAAATGTTTGAAATAAGGCTTTTCAAATTTGAGAATTTTTTTAAATGCACATCTGTTTATTTTTTCATGACTTGCTGCCTCTTGACCGTAAGGGTGTTATCAGCGCTTCCTAAACTGTAACCCGTGATATAGGTGGCTTTTGCATTGTTTTGTTGCTTGAAATAAACAATATGTGTAAGATAAATTGAGTTAAAATAAAAATAATAATAATATTTTAAAAAAAAACCACTAGTCTAGAATATGTGTCATACATGTGTAATTTATTTTTTGTTCCGTATGGGGTCACACAGCATACGGATTGATTGGCAGTTTTAGTGTGTATAATTTATGTGTGTGTGTGTGGGTGTGTGAGTGTGTGTTATAGAAAGAGATGGAGATCGAAATATAAATAAAGATATTGACTAATTCAAAACGTAAATCTAGTTGTGCACACGGAAATTCATTTATTTACAAAAATATGCTTCGATTGATTTCAACATAATAATTAGGGTACGTAATAATTATAATCACTCTCTCTCTCTCTCAGTCAGTCTTCTCTCTCTCTCTCTCTCTCTCTCTCTCTCTCTCTCTCTCTCTCTCTCTCTCTCTCTCTCTCTCTCTCTCTCTCTCTCTCTCTCTCTCTCTCTCTCGTATTTAAAAAAAGGTGAACAAGGCAACTTTCTGTGATCACAAATGAAACCATCCTGCAACCAACCCTATGTATTTCATTCAAATTGACAATACATTCAGTGAGTCTTGTGACAAAATAAAGGGTTGGCATCTGTATTTTATATTAGAATATTCTGCCACAATCTAATTTAATTATAACATGATACGAAGTTGAGGAATTACAGACATAGTTTGGTGGACAGCAAATAAGCCGGTGAAATTTTACTTTTCTCATACTGTCTTACAATCTTTTTTTTTTTCTTTTTTTTTTTAAAGTAGCCTTGGAGTTAACAGTTGCAGAGAACATGACAATAGTGAGCTAATTAGTGCGGCAAATCCAGTTGGGTTACTTAACAAACATAACATTAATCACGTTTATACCAAGACTTTGCAGTGCACCAGAATCGTTTTAAATCTAGATCTAGACAGAGGATGACACATGACAACAAACGGCCAGAGGGCACCCCTTTTTAGTTCTACCAAAGAGCTTAATGATAGAAAGAGGAGGAACTTGGTACAGAAACGCGAGACGAAAGGTACGAGTTATGCTCCCTTGTCGACATGCTGAAAATGGCTCGTGGCAGAAAGTCAAAAGGCGACCGAGTGAAACAGGGCGGTGACTTTTACACAGCCATCAATTGCCATAATGCCAGATACAAGAAAAGTTGTGTTGCCTATTGGTAGATTTTTATAGTTTGGTGTTAAACCCTTCTTACCCTTTCATCCCTTTTGTTATAAGGTTATTAATTGTGATTTGATGGTTGTCGTCGTCATCGTTGTTGTTGTTGTTGTTTTAATGTCTAATATCACCTGAATGTGTGAATAGAAAATAAATAAAATATTGATTAATGATTGTACATTGTATCATCTTTTTATGTGACAAAAAGGTAATTAAAAAACGTCCTTAATAACAAAGAGACAGGATATAATTTTTTTTAAACACGGATATAAAACACAAGAACTTTGGTTTGTTCTAAAACCATTAAAAGTGTTAAAGGGTACAACAACCGATTGACAACGTGTATATCTTTACAAACAAGGAAGTCGAGCGGGTGTTAGGGGGGTTGGTAAGGGCGGAGAGAGAGAGAGAGAGAGAGATAAGATAAGATAAGATAAGATAAGATAAGATAAGATAAGATAAGATAAGATAAGATAAGATAAGATAAGATAAGATAAGATAAGATAAGATAAGATAACAATTTTATTTAACAAGGGTAAAAGATTAAGCACTGGGTGTGCTTTTTTACATCCTGCCCTTGGGGCTTGTAACAATAGCAATTAGTAAAACAAAATAACTTCATAACAATAATAACAGAATGTAACAATATAATTAAAATATTGCGCCTCCACTCCTCTCTTCCGTTCCACATACACACACAAACATACACACAACTTATGTAAAACAATCTAATGAAAGTTATGAGAGTAAGAACTCTTGCAAATTAGCTAATTAACTAGGTTCAACGTGCTGTAAAAGATTGTGTCTAAAGGATGTGTATTTAGTGACTGCACTGCGGAGAACTTCTGGAAAGTTATTCCATAAAGTGGAGCCTGAATATGACAGACTGGTTTTAAAAAGATCAATTCTTGGAAATGGGATATTTAGTTTGGTAGAAAATCTGGCAGTTTTCCTAGAAAATAGAGAATAAAGATAGGAGGGTGTTTTACCAGAAAGGATCTTGTGCATGAACATTCCCTTATTAAATTTTAATCTGTTGGCAAGAGGTAGTATGTTGATCTGTTTGTAATCATTCAGAGAGATTTTGTTTTTAAGAATAACCATTTTAATTGCACGTTTGTGAATCCGAAATAAAGGCTTCATGGCATTGCTACTAGCAGAATCCCAAATAGTTGAAGAATAATCAATAAATGGTTGAATATATCCCAAATAGAATAGTTTACGAGACTGCAGATTTAAGTAATGTTTAATCCTTGATAATTGATAAGTCCTTCTGGAAATAGATCTACTGATATTTAAAATATGTTGCAACCAAGACAAATTATTGTCCAATGTTAGAGAGAGAGAGAGAGAGAGAGAGAGAGAGAGAGAGAGAGAGAGAGAGAGAGAGAAGGACGACTAAGACGATGAACAGGCCTACATTGCCCATGTTAAACAACTTTGAGACATCCCATTCATTTGATGGAATAGCGTAAAACTGAACTGTCTGTATTGTAACAGCAGAAATGTTGACGACAAAAATGTAGTAACTCAGCTTAGCGATAAACAGATAGTATTGAATGAACTTGACGTTAATTCAACAGTTATCTAAAGAGAAGTCCACATATGTTAAATTAACCTCCTTGAACCGTTTGTTCCCGAGACAATGAAGCAGACCTCGCAAACCAAGAATGTTAAGTAGCTTACTCAGCCAATAGGACCAGGGTCTCTTGAGCGATAAGTAGCCCATGCGACTCATATGTTTATTGGATCTACCCTGTTTCGTCTCTGACATACTAAGTCAAGACGTAACCGAGCGTGTCTCCCAAGTAAGACATGTGAGAGGAATTTCCAAAAAGAAGATTCACATGTAATCCCGTATGAGCGAGAGTAACTATAGCGAGAAGTAAATGATTGGCCGGAGGACGTAGAACACCCTGCATATCCCAGTATCACTAAAACTTAGCTAGTCAGTCGTATACCAACGGCGAAGCCACGAGAGTCAAACAAGGAGCAGATTGCAATGAACCATAAAGCCTCAACCTCATCAAGAAAAGTGATAGACTAGAGACGGTTCATGATTCCCTGAGACTAGAAGTCAGTTAACACTAGTAGTTTTGGTAGTGTATGTTTATACATGTATATATTATATTATTTGCCATGTATTAGTATGTTCATGTTATATATATTTACAGAAACCGATTATTATTTCTGATACGTTGTGCATGTTCATTGATATATCTTAGCCTTAAGATTCGGATCGAAGTGTGCATATGGGAAACTCGGCAGGTGTCTGATGCTATAGACTCTTTGCAGAGGGTACCGCATACCCATATCTGAATAGAATATTGTAGCCAGAGTTCTGAATTTTACAGTTCAGCTCTGGGATGGTTTGTGGAGTCAACGTATGACGCTTGCTCCCGTGGAAGAGAAATAGATCATCTAGAATCTACCTCGCCACGTCCAACCCCGTAGCTACATGTACACGACTCACCCGATCATCCTGAGAGGCAAGACCCCTCAGCTTGATCGACGGACTCAAGCGCACGCCGCCGCATAGCAGCTAAGTCTCCCTCAAATGCAAACTGAGGTCTAACCCAACTCGGACTCATATTCGACCACCAGAACAATATTATAACTGCTTAGCAAGTGATGAAGAAGAACTGCTAAAGAAATTACCCAGCACCTTGAACACTTATAATTATTAATTTACATTTAAATGAAGTAATGTTAGAATCTGTGATGACTATATAAAAGTTAAAATAACATACATACGACTGGTGTCATTCTATTTGTATTGTTGTGTGTCTACTAGTTTTTCTTCTCTTGAGACCAAGCAACCTAGTCCATTGATTAGTAATAAACATTTTTTAAAGTGAGCCAAGTGATACTTTAAAACCCGAGAACAAAATATAAATTTTATGTGACCAAGCACCGTGATTAGTCTTTCACACCGCGTTGGAATTCTGGTAAAAGAACGGCTGATAGATGTAGCCTAACGCCTCATCTATCTACAAGTCTTACTCCCCTTGTAAGATGAACATATCTTCCCCAGAATATCATCACATGTATAACCAACCAAAAAGGGGGGGGGGGCGAGGGGGGGGGAGGGTTCAATGACACTATGATGTTAGCGAACTAAGTGATGCAAGCTATTACAATATAGATGTCTAGGTGAATATTATTAAAGGGCTTCGCCATACATAGAAATGAGAAATCCTCATACTCCTCGTTTTGAGACATAGGATAACGTTAACGTTACAATTTCCCACTCCCATGAGGTGGATATAACTTAACATGCAAAAGGATCAGCGAGGCAGCGGTGGATCTTTACCACGCTGGCGCCATCTTCATAACGCTAACGACCGCCAGCAGTCTTCTTCTCTGATATCACAAATTTTCTTCATCAGCACCACACACACACTACACACACACACACACACGCGCACACACACACACACCCACACACACACACACACACACACACAAACTGGGGTTAATGGGGTGACTGTGCAGACGGTAGACACAGACAAATAGAAAACGGTAAATGTCCATTGATAACGTAGTAGGCCTATACAGCTTTCTTGATCAGCAACCCACACACCCATGGAGTAGTCTACATGGCAGCTTACGTGGTACATCGTTACATCGTAAGTGATTTGTACCTGATAACACGAGTTTGCTTCTTCAGCAAACAACAAACAAAGGCCTGTACAATACGAAACTGCGGTCCAATATAATAACTCAAATACTTTCAGATGGTCGGGAATGAGGAACAGCCATTAATTTTGTCGGTGTATCGGCCTATCACGCGCACCGTATTTTAAGAACATTTGAACGTATTTGCCACGTCACCAGATCATCAGGCCTTGCAAAGATTATTCTGCAAGGCACAGTGCAAGGAGGTAGAAGAAGAGGGAGACTGAAAAAGAGGTGGGAGGACAACATTCGAGAATGGACTGGTTTGACACTGAGCGAAGCCATCAGGGCTGCTGAGGACAGAGAAAGATGGAGTATGCTGGTTAAACGATCATCTTTGGTGCCCCTACGATCTCCGGTTTACGGGACAGGATAGGATAGGATAGGAACGTATTTTGACCAAATGTCATAGGAACATTCCCTGGGTTAGCGGCCGGCCTACCGCGCCTTATATCCGCTCTACCTCACAGATCAAGATCTTTGGGTCCAATTTGTTGTTAAACACATTTTGCTCAATACTCTTAAAATTAAAATGATTTTTTTAAACCGGCTGGACCAAATTTATATACGATTACTTCAACTCATGTCCAATCATTCAGTGCCAGCCGGTTGGTCGGTCCGTAGATCCGCATGTCACTTTAATGTTCAAAACACATTAATTGCCTTATCGCAAGAATGATTGGACCGATTTTTTTAAATATATTTTACTATGCAGACACTTAAACTACCACGCAACTTCTTTGTTTCCGTGACCTGCGCTTTTTCTCAAAGGTTAAGTACGCTGAGGTCAATTAAATTAATGTTTTTAAACACGCACACACACATACATACACACACACACGCACACACACACACACACCCAGCCGAGGTTACACAGTATTATCATGACTTTCCCGAAACGCCACATACGATGTGCTGACAATGGGTCAAATTTAGTCCCCCAGTTTTAAGTACTTTGAAGTGTTCGAACCCTAACCCTAACCCAGCCCTAACCCTAACGGATCATTGTTCTGACGTCAAAACAAGTAGGCATGTCAATACAAGTTATGTAGATGTTCACTGATTTGTCCAGATAACACTGTGTAAGCGTGCCCACACCGTTTTGCCCTTTATCTCGATATTGACTGGACCGATTTTTTTGGGGTCATTTTTGCCTTGCAGCAGATAGTTCAGACAGTGGCCCATCATCATTCCAAGCTTTTCATTTTGCTTCTTTAGGATAAAGCCAGTCACCACCACATCTTCCCGAAATTTACCGCTTTTGAAAAAAAAATACTTTATATTGTAAGCGGGTGTCTGGAAATACACTGAAATGGCTTGCCATCTTGTTAAGTGTTCGATCTAGGTTTGTCCCGGAATACCGGCTTTATCTTACTGCATGCTGCCGCCAATCTCCTTGCGTGCTTGTTGCAGCGCATAATGGATTGCTAGCTATGCGTAAGGACAATAATTTGTTGGTAGGTTCTTTTTGGACAATGTAAGACTAGTTTATGTTCAAAGATGAAACTGTGTTGATTTGCTGTAGTGCAGTGGGGGTGGTTTTAGTTTATAACATCCTGAGCGTGATTTTATGACATGGCAGTGTTCCCTTCCCATAAAATAAATAGAAGTTCATGGGACTCTCAGTTATAAAAATGTAAGAGTCATTTTGCAAATTTTGCGAGTCCCAATTTGATGAGCAGCGACATGCTTGCATAAAGGAAGTATGCAATGCGCGCGCATGCGATTTTAAAGGACGACAACTCGAGACACAAGTTCGAATCGTCTACAATGGAAGTCTTCAATGGGGGAATGAGTGCCGTGAATTAGTTGAATTAGGCCACTCATTTGTCATGCTTCCGACTTCAGCGATTCTGGACATATGTGTACATCCGCAGAACGCACACACATAAACTTTTCTGCGTCATTTTTCATATTGTGTGTGTAATTGACACACAACTGTGCATAATCGGGAACACTGCATGGAGGTGTGCGCTAGACAAAAGAACACTGGATTGTGCGTAGCCTAATTTTAGCGAATTTTTTTAACTCGGGTGGAGAGCAGGGCAAAGGGAGGGGGTGAGTGGGGGACGAGGGGAGGAGTGGGAGGGGGGATACAAGAGCAGAGAGTGCCAGTTTGTCTCCAGTACTATTATTATATATAACATCGGGTTTCAGTTATTATTACATATAACATTGGTGTTCAGTTATTGTTACATCTAACATCAGTGTTCATCTATTGTTACATATAACATCGGTGTTCAGCTATCATTGCATATAACATCGGTGTTCCGTTATCATTGCATATAACATCGGTGTTCCGCTACATTGCATATAACATCGGTGTTCAGTTATCATTGCATATAACATCGGTGTTCAGTTATCATTATATATAACATCGGTGTTCAGTCTTAACCTTTTTACCTCCCAACTTAAAAGGACCCTTTTGACTACGCCCCCTCGGCAGATCCTTATAACATTCACAGTGAGTGTTGCCCACTTGAAAAAGTAAGATTACAACAAAAGAATAACTCTTTCGATTGTATAGTTCGCGAGCTTTGTGGCCGCGTGGTCTAACTTAATTGCCTTGTCCACAGGCTAGAAACCAATGGCGCTTGACAGGTGTGGGATCGATTCTGCCTCTGTACGTTTTATTTCTCAGAACATTATTTACTTTCGACCCGGGCAACGTCTTAAAGGCTTTTTCCGGGTAATCTGGTTTGATCCCCCACCTAAATTTTAAAACAAAACTAATATTAAATAGGATGGGTTTGGGCGCGCCACAAGCTGCGACTACGCCTTTCCCAGAAAAGTCGGCCCAGAATTTCCCGATAAAAAGGAGCAATAAAGTGTCCAAAAAACGTGTGTCTATTAATAGCAATAGCCTTTGGCGAGCCAGCCCACATTCGGGAGCTAAAAATAGCTACCAAATCCGGTGAGAGACAGAACCCGTAAAATCAATTGCTCGTAAGGGGTTTTATTATACTTATAGCTTGATACCGTTGACCCTACCACAAACACCACAGACGCCCTCTTCAACTTCGTGGCTCACTCAAAAATAGGGTCAAAGGTCATACGGTTATAGTATTCGATGTACTGTTAAATCAAGGGAAACCATTCCTTGTCAAAACAAGGAAATTCAACATTCAGCGGTAGGTTTGAGCAACCAAAGCCCCCTTTATCGTTGTGTAATGAGATAACAATGCGAAGTTTGGTATAAATCCGTTTCGGCCTGAAGTAAACATAGCCTTCGAATTGGGACGTTTTAATGATGATTGGGTAACTGGGTAATTATTACTATTCACAATAATATCTATATGGGCTGGCATGCGTTGGTTTTCTTATTATGAGATCGTCATGCTGGAGAAGTAGAGTAGGTGGTTAACTTTTAGTAAGTTTCAATTTGAACTTTGTGGTATAAGTGTTGTGAAGTGAATATTGATATGATGGTTCTTAGAAAGGTAGGATGAAGGCTTTGTATTTTGTTAATGTATAGATCGAAGATAAATGAAATTGAAAGATTCGTGAACTAGTGATTAAGTCCTGTATCTCAAGCTGTCCTTTCCATGATCTGTCGCTGTAGAATGTTATGAGTACTCAACCCCGATTTTAAATACTAACAGACCTTTCCCAGTGTCACGAATATAGGGGGTTGGGGGGGATGAGGATTAGCAGTTATTCCTTCGCGCTGTGTCGCCTCCCTTGTCCCAGGCCGACTTGCGGTGACGTTCAGAGGAATAACGCTGAGAGTGCTAAAGAGTGCTAAAGAATTATAGAAAGTTTAAAGACAGACGAGAGATGTACCGAATTAACTAATGGAGGGCTCAACAAGGGAAGACGGGTAGTAGAGTATAATATACAATAATTTATTATCTGGGTGTAGGTCAAACAGTAGGTTGGGTTAAACTGGATCACGAGCGAAAGTCTGATAACGTCCAGGGTATCTTGGAGTAATTCTGGTTTATCTATTTAAGAGTCATTGGGGCGAATATAGACTGATATCATCATATGGCAGGGGGTGGCTGGATGATTTAGCGTGGGTATCCAGATATACAGCCGAGTTGTGGTGTGCGCAGAGTGCACACTTATCTGCTAGGAACGTAGGCGGTGGTAGCCTCAGGTGACTGGATGGCGGTTGCGTAATTGGTCAGCAGCGTGGCTTTGGAGTGACCAATGTAGGTCACTGGGTCGAGGCGATGGTGCAACACTTGGCTGGGTCGGAACCGGTCATAGATACTTGGCCGGGGGTCTTGCTTACGCGTCTTCAGTGACAGCCAGGGAATATGGGCTGCACGCGGCGTAGCTGAGTCTTGCGGTAGCCCTTACAAGGACCCGTTCTGCAAATGATCATTCTCAGCATCAGAGGTGTACACACGCTCTGGATGCTGCGCCATTCATCGCGCATGCCAGTCAGATTTTGAATGTGGAAAGCCTGGTCAAGGAGGACCGGCGTCTTCCAACTGTCTATTTGCATCAACAACGGCTACTGGGGTTTGGGAGAATTTACTGGCGGCCGCTAATGGATAATGGTTTCGGCGCCTAAGATGGGGTTATGGACAGCAGGGGTGGATATTTACACAATAGGATCAGGGGGAAGCAAAAGGGATAAATACAGGACAATGGGGATTAAATGCAAGGGGGAGTTAAATGGGGTACTATAGTCTAAGTAACAGGGCAACATGGCATGGGGGATTTACACAGGGATCTAGACAGGGGGATATACATGTATAAATACAAGCATGGCATGTGCAACAATCAGACTACAGAGAATGGATACATGAAGCAAAATAGTATACCACAAGCAATACATCAAGACGAACCACAGACATGGACGTAAATATCTACAAGACATACGAACGTGTGGGGAAATCGACGGGTGATGGGGAAGCTAAATGATATGAAATAAGTCACCACTCTTACCTGGACCAAGGAACGGGTTGAAACACAAGAATATTGGCGAAGCTCAGCGGTCGCAACGTGGGTGCAGACGTGTCTTCGGCAAGCAGTGTGTTCGCTCAGGAGTAGACTGACTTAACTTATGTCTTGATTGCCCCCAGGTCTAGTCCAGGATCACGTGGGACTGTCCGGAGGGGCGGGGCTTGGATCGCTGGGCCAGCGGGCGAATAGGGGGGGAATGGCTGAGAGCAGGGCCAGAGCTCAAAGTCCGACTGTGACACCCAGTAACATGAAGTCGATTAGCTGACCGCGTCATGCTGTCCTCCGGGGAATGTAATACTTATAACGTTTACCTTTGCTCTACCCAAAACCTTACTAAAAGTTGGGATCTATAGACATCAGTTGTTGTCCTTTCAGTTTATTTATTTATTTAATCACTTTTTATAGAGCGCTTTACCAACTCAAGAGCCGCTTAAAGCGCTGGCCGATACAGGATCTAACTCAAACCGCCCGAGACGCCCACCTGCAGCCTTTGGGCGCATGGTCTGACGCCCCGACAACTGAGCACAATCTTGAGCAGCCAGGGATGGGGAGAAGCACCAAGTGCATGCTGGGTGTGTTCTTGTTACCGCACTCACCCGTCTAGGACGTGAGCGCCAGGATCTTTAAAGTCCGTAATGATGGAATGTTTGCGACACACAGACTAGACCTCGGTTTATACTCTCATCCGAAGGAGTAGGAAACGGGAGTAAAGTGTCTTTCCCAGGGACACGACACAATGGCCCAGGAGGGGTCGAACCCGGGACCTTAACACTTAATATTTGGGAATAAGGAAATGACGGGAGAAGATCTGTAATTGTGATTTTATCCTTAACTTAAAATAAATAAGTATTAGTAGTAATTCTTCTTCTTCTTCTTCTTCTTCTTCTTCTTCTTCTTCTTCTTCTTCTTCTTCTTCTTCTTCTTCTTCTTCTCCGGTAGAGGTCAACGTCATCCCCTCTTGTTCCCATGAGATGTGGAGAAAAGGAAGAGGGGGAGGTAGGAGGGAGGAAATGGACAGCTTGAGTTACCGTTGACTACTTATAATACCAGCAATCAGCCTTCCCACTCCGACGCAAATGACTCGGGGCCGTCCTGCACCAGCCAATCAATACTCAACACAGTGAGATCCCAGTTAAGAATATAATTTACCACGTTGCGCAAGAACCTATCCGCTACTTTGTACTTCCGTGCTTGTCCAATGAAAATGTGAGACTGCTGAACAGCGTCTGTCAGTGGGAAACTGACACTGTTGAAAGAGAGAGAGAGAGAGAGAGAGAGAGAGAGAGAGAAGGGGGGAGGAGAGAGAGAGAAAGAGAGGGAGGGAGAGAGAGAGAGAGAGGGGGGGGGAGGAGAAAGAGAGAGAGAGAAAGAGAGAGAGAGAGAGAGAGAGAGAGAGAGAGATTTTGGGAACTGATCCTGATATATAAGAGGTAGCGGGGTTGTTTTTCCCCACTTCTGCCCTAGACGGACGGGCGACAGCTCCGCACATAAAAAGCAACAGCATACATACGAAAAGTTAGGATCGACCCAGATCCGCGCAGAACTCTTCCCTTCCAGCCGTGAAGTTTTGTATGTGGTGCTGCTATCCCAATACTTGTTTGTCTGGAGCGTCTAAACACTGCGGTTGCCTTCTGTACTGATCCAATACTTGGATGCTGGTGAACTCACAGGAGTTGTCTGAACATCAGCTACGCGACAAGTCTTTGGAAAAGGTATGAATTATGTATTAGTTTGTTGATAGTTTGGGAAATATTGTAAAAGACGGCGAAGTGTGGCGAAGTGCTGTGTATTAAGTATGCACTAATTTTTAGGTGTGAGTACTTTAAGTTAGAATGGCAAAAACAGCATATTGTGATGTTTGAAACTGAGGCTGCAGAACACACACACTCTCTCTCTCTCTCTCTCTCTCTCTCTCTCTCTCTCTCTCTCTCTCTCTCTCTCTCTCTCTCTCTTTCTCTCTCTCTCTTTCGCCAGAAGTTATACTAATCTTTCCTAAACAACGTCAGCATCATCATCACCACCACCACCACCACCACCACCAACAACAACAACAACCACCAAAACCACAACAACTGTTTTGTCGTCATGCAACGGCTTGCTATAGTTGTTATTTTTAATATGTTTTAAAGTGCCCTACTCACGTCACCGTGTACATGCATTATCTGGATGTTGATATAGGTACAGAGTGAACCACAGTGGGTGATGACATTGACACAACACCGTTGCTGTTATAGCTGGGAGAACCCAGTGAGGACACTGTTATCTTTGATCGCCGAGACAGAAACGAAGGAGATCAGAAAAACAAATGGGTCCGATTAGAGGTAGCGAGGTTTAGGTAGGTACGGGCGAGCTTGGGAGTCGTGGCGGGTGGGGGTGGGGAGGGAGCGTGGAGGGGGAGCAACCTTTGTGTGAATGTGGCGGAGAAAGAGATAAAGAAAAGGAGACTGGGCGCGTGAGACGGGGAAAGTTCGTGTGAGGCGGAAAGGGTGAGGTTGGATAGATTGAAATAAAAAAATACTTATTTTATTTTAATTTATTAATTTAAAAAAAAATCTTTTCAGCTGTCGTTGCCCTGCCCTCAACCTCACTAAATGTTGGGATCTATCGGGCGACATTTCAACAGCAGTTTGTTCTCCTTTCACACTTTAATCTTTTTTCGTTTATTAAAAAAAATCAGTTTTCACATTATGGCGGGATGGTTAATGGCGATTCATGTGTAATAATACAAAGCGCTGCAAGCGTGGAAATGTGCGCCACACACGCGCACCGTGACTGGAGTTAAGACAATTCATTAATTATTAAGTACATGAAAGAAGAAATACTATTTTTGAAAAAGACCGAAAATAAATAAGAATAATTTTGTTTAAAAAGAAATGAAGAAAGAATTTTAAGAAAAGAACAGAGAAAGAAAGAAAGAAACAATAGAAACTAAATAAAGAAAGAATAAAAGATAAATAAATATATAAAAATTACAAGGACGTCAATAACCGGTTACAATCGTCTAAACATGTAAAAAAAACTTTAAAAAACAACAACAGCAACAACCACAACAACAACAACAAAACAGGTTGTCGGAATCGAGGACCGGTAGAATTTGTACAACACCTATTTACCTACTGTATCTTTTGGCAAAAATAAAAATAAAAATAATAATCCAACAGAATGACGACGACACCCATCAGAAAACAAAAAGAATGAACTTCTATACACAGCAGAATGTGTCATGCGGTTCCTTTGCTGCACCCGTCAGAAAAAAGACGTTTATACCTTTTTCTGTCTTATGAAAGGGGTTAGCATGGTATGAAATTCTGTGGCGGTTTTTTTTTTTGGGGGGGGGAGGGGAGGGGGGTGTTTACATCGACAGGTACACGGACAGCAAGTTTTCTCTTTTCACATGATACCATCGCAGTTGCTGGAGTTGCTTATTTTAAAAAATTTAAAATGTTTTGCATGTGTGTGTATATTATTTTAACGATCTCCATGTGCCCTTAATGGGTTTTTTCTGGAATAAACTTGCCTTGCCTTGCCTTGCCTTGGAAGGAGGTGGCGGAAATGTTTTGCTGATACCGGTTAATGTCTTTCAACACTACACTACACTCGTAGTAAAAGGCATGCAGTACACCCACTCTGGCAACATCTCCATCGCAATCACTGAAAATTCATGTACTTGTGAATTTTTTGTTTTGTTTTTATTTTAATGGTGAAAATATGTCCAAATGATCCACAAACTGTTACTGGTCAGTCTGTGTTCACGTTCGTCCATTTGTGCTCTTGTGAATGTACAGAAAATAAATAAATGCCAGCCTTCTTCCTAACATTTCTATGTTGGTAGATGCACATGATGTCTTTTTGTTCTCACAAGCAAGTGTCTATCGTGAAATGTTACTGAGCTGACGCAAGATAACTGTCCGATTCGCCTGAAGATGATGCAAGCTCGTCACTGTTTTCTGAAGAAGACTCAAATTTCGCCATCAAATCATTGTTGTTGACAACTAACTTTTACTTAGTCGAGATCGACGTACGATTCGTTGTTTACATCGTCCACTATCTCCAATTCAAAGCCATGAAAATCAGCTAGATAGTCGTCACTTTGGAAAGACAGGACCATCAGTCTACATTCCAAAGTAAGACTGCTACGATCCCTTGTCATATCCATCTTCCTATTTACTTGCGAAGCATGGACCCTCACAGCAGATCTACAACGAAGAATACAAAGCATGGACATACCTGTCAAGGGGTTTTCAGGTTGTGGTGTAGCATTTTAACAGAAAAACCATAGCAAATGGAGGTTTGGAGTAGCACTAATGTGAATCACGCGATTCGCAACAAAACTGAAAACTTCTGCATCCAATATAAACACACACATCCAATGTGTTTACAAATATATTGTAAAATCTTGTTAATGCACAACACTTTATTACAATAATTTAAATTTTAAAAAAGTCATTTATAGATTTGCAAATGAGTTTGTATATGGGATAAGGGTGGAGTGTCTGGAAATACATTTGAATGGAATTTAATCTTTTCTAATCCTTTTTCCTATCGAGCACAAATTCTAACCTTTTTTTTTCCTTCATAAATAGTTGCTATTTGCCTTCACCTTTTCTGTAGGTTGATTGCAAGTTGTTTTGTTTTTTTTCTTCTATTGCTCCAAAGATTTTTTCCACGGAATTTCATACCATGGACTGGATTCCGGTATTGGTTATTACTTTAATTGATTTACAAATGACCCCCTATAAAATTATGTCCTTCACCTTGGCCTCCGAGGTCACGACTTCCGGTCTCCCGGATGGGGCATTTTTCCTGTGTTTTGCCGAACCCTATACCAAAGTATGTGTGGGAGTGTCGGATAGCGCAGTGGTTGGAGCACTCGCTACTGTGTCGCAAGTTAAGCACCGTCCAGTGCGGTTAACACTTGGATGGGTGACCGCAAAACGTGAAGCGACAAATAACAACGCCCCCAGTTGACTCAACTGTGACTGAGTACCTACTTTCTTAAGGGTGAGGAAGGTAAAGCAGCGAGGGAGAGAGATGGGCATCACCCTCATTATGCTGGCCCAAGATAAGTGTGATCTCCAACATCACGCTCCCCTACGGCCAGAAGGCTATGGGACTACCTTTACCTTTTTTTTATACCAAAGTACGAAGTTTGCAGCAGCGATAGTGAACAAAAATTGTTGTTATGGTATTTGCAAAAGCTATTCACGGCGAAAACATAAATCTCACATGCAAGGAGTTGACTTTATTTACTTTCCACAACCGAATGTCAACTTGGAAAAGTGAAAAGAATGGGTGAAAGCGTGCGGTCAGCCGACTACAGGAGCAAATGCCTCCACGGTGCAAAACGTTAAAAAGCACACCTACATCTGTACAAAACATTTTATCGGCGGTAAAGGACCTACTTTTGAATATCCCGATCCTATACCTGAACGAACACGTGTTGCGGAAGTGCGGTGCTTTTACTAAGTGTCTTTAAACCGGACTCGACCGGAACAGACTACTTTCGCGCGAAACCCCCCTTGGTTACAAAATAGTATGGTCACTTTTGAAAAATTGCGTAGCAGCTTTGTGATACGCCGTAGCAATGGGAAAATGTTTAAAATGCGTAGCGCTACGCAAAAATCCGTAGCACTTGACAGGTATGCATGGAGATGAGGTGCTACAGAAGACATCTGGGCATTTCCTATACCCAAAACATCACCAACGACGAAGTCCGACAGACCATCACACAAGCCATTGGACAACACGATGACCTGCTCACAGTGGTGAAGAAACGGAAACTCCGATGGTATGGCCACGTCACCATATCATCAGGTTTTGCAAAGACCATACTGCAAGGCACAGTGCAAGGAGGTAGAAGAAGAGGGAGACCGAAAAAGAGGTGGGAGGACAACATTCGAGAATGGACTGGTTTGACACTGAGCGAAGCCATCAGGGCTGCTGAGGACAGAGAAAGATGGAGTATGCTGGTTAAACGATCATCTGTGGGGCCCCTACGACCTCCGGGTTACGGGACAGGATAGGATAGGATAAGATAGGATAGGATAGTCGTCACTTTCCAATACCTGATCTCATGTATCGATGGTGTCTTTTTCCTCCGCGATTTTGGGTGACCAAAATCATCGATTTTGTTGGTCAAACTTTGATGTGAAACAACTGCACACTTAAAATTCCCAAAGCACGCTTTAAATTTGCTGCAAGGGCACAGTGTATCAGGTTTGAAAGATTTCTGTCCTTTGCTTTGAAAGCAAACGTATGCTTGGTTAGGCCTATCACTAGCTGGCGTCAGCGGCCCATCGCCACCGCCGCCACCACTGACATCATCATCATCATCATCATCATCATCATCATCATCATCATCATCATCATCATCATCATCATCATCATCATCATCATCACCACCACCACCAACACCACCAACATCCTCATCCTCATCATCCTCGTCATCATCGGACTCGTCGTCGTGGTCCTTCTCCTCCTCTTCATCAGCATCATCATCATCATCATCATCATCATCATCATCATCATCATGTTTGTATTGCTGGTTTTGATGTTAGAGCAGACTTGTCGCACAATTATGCAGATGAAAGTTGTTGTTGTTGTTGTTGTTTATTGCTGTTGTTTAGCTATTCTTTTTTCAGACTCGGTAGAAATTGCAAAATACAATTATCTCAGATTTATGTTTCTTTAAACATAATCAATTTAGTTATCGCTTCTGTCAAATAACATGCATATGAATCAATACTATCCAATCGGACTATTTGGGGAGAGGAGGTGGGTGGGTTGAGGGCTATGGAGGGGGGGGGGGGGGGGGGTTGTCGCGAAAACAGGCGTCTCTTCTATCAGCAACGGTGCATCGTTTGTTTTGGTTTTCTTGCCGATTGCGTCATAGTAGACGCAAACAAAAATCTTCACTGAGAAAAGAGCTTGCACTCAAGAGGACATTGCCACCTCAGACATCCAACACGGCATAACGAGTGCAAGGCAAACCAGTTGAAAAGATCGATCAAGGAGGGTACCGAGAGGTACCTTAGGTGCACTGCGAGTCAGCCGGAACGTACGGGTGGGAGTGACCATCAGTTTCACTGACTCGGAGGTCCAGTGACCAAGGTCGTCGACTGGCCGTTACCGTGTGGGAGGCCATTTGCTTTCACGAACCGTTGGGTTCAATTCTTCATGCGCCATCGTGGGTACGTGTTCAGCTAGGCTAGAATAGGCTAACAGATGCCAGATAGATAGCTATATAGGTAACAAAAACAATAATAACAATGTGTTTTATTTCATGTTAGTTAGTTTATTTTCGTGTGAAATAAGTGTAACGTTTCCA
>CM072515.1:31629510-31679510 GCA_036898135.1 Oncomelania hupensis
CAAAAGCAGCTAAATGTTGGTTTGTTAGTCAGTCGGTGGGTAGGTTCATCGTGCCCCTTATTTCAAGAACCACTCTACGGATTTTGTTAAATGTATACTGATCTAGAAACATTACCAATGTTTGTAGGTAGCATCCTGTGCCATCGCATTTGCTGTAGCTCAAAGGTCAAGGTCACTCTGGTAATTTTTTTCTTTATCTCATATAATGATTGATTTTTGGCAGTTCAGCAGTGAGTGCACCCCTTTAACGTTAACTGATGGAGCTTGCATGTTCACGCCACATTTCTCTCTCTCTCTCTCTCTCTCTCTCTCTCTCTCTCTCTCTCTCTCTCTCTCTCTCTCTCTCTCTCTCTCTCTCTCTCTCTCTCTCTCTGATAGTACCATGTTGACCTATTAGGGCCAGACAGCGCTCTTGAGTTTTGAGTGGCTGAGCTTGGGTGATCAAAACGCGGTTGTTTCCACTCCGTGGTTAAAACCAGTATGCAAACCGGCTGAGTTTAATTAAAATTTGCTTTGCCGTTTCAAACAGCGAGGACCACGCCAGAATGCACGGCGAAGGTGAACCGAAAGAAACAGAGAGAGAGAGAGACAGAGACAGAGAGACAGAGACAGAGACAGAGAGGCAGAGAGAGAAAGAGAGAGAGAGAAAGAGGAGAAGGGGGGTGGGGGGGGGGTGGAGGGTGGGGGGTGGAGGGGAAGGCGAGAAGCCGAAGATGGAGAGAAAGAGAAAAGGAAAATGAATATTGAAGTTTAACGTCTACTGCCACCATTGGCGATATGGCAGACGGAGATAATCATCTTAGGGACGAGGGGAGGGGTAAGGACATAAATCAATACTGAACCACCTTAGCAGTCATACTGCTAAAAGCGGGGGGGGGGGGGGGGGGGAGGGGGGGAGAGAGAGAGACAGAGACAGAGAGACAGAGACAGAGCGAGGGAAGGCAGGAGAGGGAGAGGGGGGGCATCCCCTGTGGTATGAAATTCCGTTGAGGGAGGGGGGAAGAGGAAATGCCAATCACGATCGCAGCAGAGCTAAGTGGGTTAATTGTATTATTAACCCTTTCGCTGCGTCGCACCGCAAGCTCTCTGCGGAGTGTCTCAAGACGATAGGTCTACGCAACCCAAAATTGCCAGCAGGCGTAGATAGCAACAGAGTTTTTGCGTGGTGGTCCTTTCATCACGTTTCTTTGCTTTTCATTAAAATTCTGTCGTCTCCCATTGTGACGTTGCGGCAAGCCACGAAATGACGTCATGAAATCGAGAAGGAGTGTGCTCAATCTACACTCGATCAAAGAATGTTCAGCTAAAACAACTTTTCATGGACGCGTTTTTTAGCCATAAATCAACTACAGTCGAGGATATATAGGTTACGTTGAAAATTGATATACGAAAATTCTCTAATATAATTTGTCGTCCATTTTGACTGATTAATGTTTAATAAAATTTGTGAGCGCCTAGGTGAAGGTGTCGCGCTGCCAGAAGCTAGTAGGCCTATGACTAGTTCTCAACACAGTTTTAGATCCAATTATTAGGTTTTCCTGTTAATTGGATCGTACTATTTAATAAAATCTGTCAACGTTAACAGTAGATAAGATGCTTACTTGTATGATGAAACATCTTTCATGCTATAGTAGTTGCAAGACCAGAGCATACAAAGTACTTTTTAATGATACTATAAATAAGTAGATAGTCCTAAATATATTCTCATTAATTTAGATATTAACATTGTGTTTGTCCTTGGTGCCTGCTTAATATTCATAAATAGAAATTTTATTCCTATTCTCATTGTTAATTTCTTAACACTATATATCAAGTTTGTCGATTTTGCGCGTGGTTGGTCTCATTCATCATTGTTTTCGGAGTTGCATAGTGTGCATGTTTCTGTTGGTCCTGGTTGAACCAGTTGTCTCTCATATTAATTTTGTGGTAAGCATCCACTGCACCGCGCCACAAAGCCAGCAGCAGTGATGGACAAGCAGATCTGCTAGTGGTTCCGAGCCTACAACCGTTAGAGACGATCGGGAAGTTTGAAGATTGTTTTACCTTACATTTCGGAATTTGCAGTAAGCACTTCAACTTGGGAAGACAGGATGTGTTTACTTTAAGTACTCCATCATAGTATGTTTCCCTTGTTTAAACACGCCAGTTGCAGTCAATTTCTTCACGACACAACCTAGTTCCAAACTGCCAAGACGGCAACCATGAACTATATCAAAATTTTGGGGGTTTTGAATTCTCTGGCTCCTTCCCATTTTGTTGCCAGCCAGCTAATTTGTGGAGGTTTTTATTTTCGCTTAGTGATGATTTTTTCCTCAGGACTTCATACAGGCGTCTTTCACGTTCTATTGAAAAATCAGAAGAATTTTCTTTCCATATTCCCCAACAGCACAACCAGGGCGGCCCGCGGTAGGTTTTTGATCGGAACTTGTCGGCGTCATCGGCCGATCTTTGCCGATTGTCTTATCACATTGGGCCGCCTGCACATTTGATCGGAACTTGTCGGCGTCATCAGCCGATCTTTGCCAATTGTCTTATCACATTGGGCCGCCTGCACATTTTAGTCGCTATAAGGTAGACAATCCCATATCGAGCGTCAACAAGATATGATCAAATAAAATTAACTCCCTTCGTATTCAGTGCGAACATTTTTACCGAATTTTTATTTGTCAAATCATAATAAAGATTAAAAAATATGTCCCTGTGAAGAGTTATATCCCTATAAATTGTTTACACTTGCGTTATCGCCTTCGATTACAGAAATTAGAAAACTTTTTTAAAAATATATCTGTGCGGTTCAGCAAATGACGCAATTTTCTTCTGGAGGTGACTTGAGTGGAAACGGAAAAAATCGGGTGTTTGGTTTTTGAAATAGTAAGTTTTATATTAATAGCTGAGGTGATACGGTGATATATAAATGGAAGGAACAAATCAGTGCAACCTGTCATATCGTACGAAAAGAAGAGGTTTTGTAGAAAAGGTGCAGGAGCACATTAATTGTTCTTAGATCTACAAATAATATAGGAATTAATTGTTCTCTTAGATCTACAAATAATATAGGAATTAATTGTTCTCTTAGATCTACAAATAATATAGGAATTAATTGTTCTCTTAGATCTACAAATAATATAGGAATTAATTGTTCTCTTAGATCTACAAATAATATAGGAATTAGATCTACTAATGCAGTCTTGGAAGATTCTTCCTGTTGTAGTACTGCTAACACTAGTATCAGCAACACTTATACAGGCGACAGCGCTGAATGTAGTGCTGTTAAAGGAGATAATTATATTAGACTATCGTCTATTGATGTCTTAGCTTGTGCAGATGCCACTGATCGTGTAAATACTAGCGTTAGGTGTACTTCGTCAGGTGAGGCTATAGCCTAATTTTGTGAGGGAATCTGACAGTGATACTGATAGTAACACTGACAGTGACACGCTGATTGAGAATAAATCACACGCAAACTGTAAAGAAAATTTCACAACCCAGATTTCAGAATGGGCGAGTAGTCATGACATTTCTCACAGTGCTGTTTCAGATTTATTGTTTATTTTACGCCCTGCTCACCCTCATTTACCAAAAGATCCAAGAACTTTAATTCACACGTTAAGAACATATGCAATCAAAGAAATTTAAATTAAAGGTTCATATTTCCATTTTGGACTCTATACTCTTTTTAAAATTATAATTTTAAAGAACTATCCTCAGTTCAGCTCAACAGATAGTACAAGAATTCAAATAAATATTAATGGATTGCCCATGTTTCATAGTGCAACAAATCAGTTTTGGCCCAATCTCGGCAGAATTACCATTCTCGTCATCAGTGAACCATTTATCATTGAACTGTATTGTGGATCTTCAAAGCCAGCCTCTGTTGATCGTTTTCTTGAAGATTTTGGGGAGGATAGTATGCATCAGTTAGAGGCGCAGCCACTGCATGACTGTTTAAAACATGCATGCGTCTGTTCATATTAAATGTTTTATATGTGATGCACATGTTCGTGCATTTTGCAAGCAGGTTAAAGGGCATGCAGGATAGTTTGCGTGTGATCATTGCACACAGGAAGGAGTGTGTTAGGCAAGATGACATTCTCTGCGTCTAATGCTGAACATAGAACTGACCATGATTTTGCCACACGACAGCAGCCACAACAGCACATTGGTGCCTCCCCACTTGAAACGTTATCCATTCGAATGGTAACACAGTTTCCACCTAAATACATGCACTGTATTTGTCTAGGTGTTGTTAGGCGACTCTTGAGCTTCTATTTTAATGGAAGCGTAGTCTCTTGATCATTAGATAGCTACAGAATTCCGCCAGTTTCTTCTGTATAGTGGCCATGTTGCGCTCAAAGGAATTTTATCAGAAGTTTATTCCTACTTTTTACTGCTGTTTGTGAGTGTGCTGTCTTGCCAGTATGTGTACTGCCAGAGTCACGGTGACTATGCTGACCAACTCTGGTTATATTTTTTTGCAACAAACATCAGTAGTGTATGGCATACATTCTATTTCTTTCAATTTTCACAACCCATTGCACCTTGCTGGGGCTGTTAGACGCTTTTGTCCGCTTGATCACTTTTCTGCTTTTCATTTGGAGAACTTTCTAGGAAAAATCAAGCGACTTTGGAAACCATGCAGGCAGCCCACTTCAGAGCGACAGCTAGGTGGCAATACTGTCTAGAGTTTTGACCAAACATCACTTTTTGTCATTTTTGAAAGTAATTGTTGGCTTTGTTTAAAAAGTGGTCCACTTCTCACATGTAATTTTTGGGGTGGGTGGGGGTGGAGAGGTGAGGTGGTGACGGGGGGGGCGGGTAGGGGGGGAGCGCTACGTTTATTAGTTTTTAAGATCTTCAACATTAAACATTTGCCATTTAAAATAATAGGAAGGGTTGGGGGTGGGAGGGGAAGCCAACTTCGGCATCAAAATCCCAACATTGGTATCCCAACTATATGAGCTGCTAATATAAAATAACGAGCAACTGCCGCGAAAACGGCAAAATACGAACCGCTCCCCGAAACCTCGTGCTACTTCCTGTTTGCTTTCTGAATGTTTTGTCGCTGCATCTGGACTCACAATTCCATTTTCGAGCAGAAAATGTGTCTGTTACACAAAGTAGATGAAGTTCGAAGGAAATCAGCATTTCCCAGGGCTCTGAAATGCGAAAACGCCGCGTGCGATCAAGCCAGTTCGAGATGTTGTGTCGGGCAAAGACAGCCATAGACTAGTGAAAGTTCTCATGATCATGATGATGATGTGTTGCAAAATCTTGAAAAACCCACATTGTGACATTGTCAACAAAGGACACGCCCACTTCATATGGATGAAGAACAGAATGTTGTAGAGGATAAGAAGATTGTTGATTCTGATGTTGACAGTTTTGATGATATGACAGTGCATTGTGAGCCTGCAGGGAATAGAATAGTAACATGACACTTCTTGCTAAAAATATTAGTGTATGTCACTTGTCTGCAGATTTTGTCATGGTGCTGTCACTCTTTTTGAAGTGAAATGACAGGGACTCAACACTGTTGGCATTTCATTGCACAAATAGAAGGTGTAATGAACTTGAACGTCGTTTTAAACATATCTGCTCAGATAAGTGTGTCAAACTTGTCGGTGTCATCTGTGAATCGATGGTATTTTTTTTCGCAATGCGGACAATTGGCTGTGACCTTGATGAACGTTCTATGTTTTGTGGAATTATGGACCTTCCTCCACCTGTCTAGAAAAGCTCCTACAATTTAATCAACAAAACAATTGAGGAATGAGACAGGCAGAGGTTTCCCTTACATTACTAAGCTTCAGGCAAGGGCAGCAGCTCCGATTTGTATAGATTTTGAGGGTCAGAAATTTTATAAAATGTATCGTTTTGCTACAGTGTGCAAAAGATATTTCCAAACTTATTTAAGATAAACACTTAAAACTTTGCACACTTAAAGTTACATGTTTTTCTTGTGCATGAACCTCCGGGGTTTGTTGGGTCAGCTTTGGGGATATTGGAAGCTTTCTGCCAAGTGATCACTGGGGTATTATTATTTAGCAGTGTAGGAATTTTATATGAACATATTTTGTTAATATTTTGTAATGATGTTTATATTATACTTTGGTTTTGTAAATGGGGGTTCGATAAATTAGAATTTAAGCCTTAAGTGTTCCCTGCATGTGATGCCTTTATTGTAAAGTGGCCGGCTGGTGGAGTACCTTCAATGTTACCATTAGATCTGTTTCAGCAGATCTTTTATTCGGTTTAGGGGTGAGTCCTCTTTCATCCAAGTTGTGCTCCTGATTTTGTGGTCCTGATTTGATTCTTTGCAGTCTGCTGGACCTTATAAACAGTGAATAACTAACTTTTCTGCACCCAACTTTAAAAACTGAAATGTAAAGTTTAAGGACTTAATTTAGAGGTCGTTGTTCAGTTATAACATTTTAAGGCAGTGCTTTTGGTGTTAAAATATTGTACTGTTGTAGCAAAGTTTCATGGCGAAATTGTGCAAGAGAAATGCTTATGACATACACGACTATAAATTATAAGTTTGGTTTTGTTGTTCCTAAGCTCTAAAAGAATTACAGTACAAAACAAATAAGTGATTTTCGAACTATAAGAAAGTGGAAGCTTAGCCAATTCATGGACTGAATAGACATACATGTGTATCTATATGAAATCATTCATTAAGGAAAAGATTGGAGGTGATCTACAAGAAGAGAGTCTGGATTTATTATAGGCTGCTAAATCTGCCAATAGCCAGATTAATTAACCCAAACTCAGTATCCAGTCATGCATTAGTTTAAGTTTGATTCTTTCGGTATTTAATTAATCAAGTGACAAGGTTTAGTAATAGTGTATTCAATGGTGTTTTATGTCTCCTGCACCCAGATCTTATGATTTTGTTTCTCTGGTAACTTCTGAACACACTTCTTTGCCTAGACGCTAGAAGATGTACATGCAATTGTCAACTTCACCGATGAAAACGAAGTCGCAATTATCCCCACCAACTGGCGCAATGGCAATAGTTGTGCGCAGTGTGGCCGAACTACAAAAACTCCCAGAAAATAAACAAAGCTGTGAAAGAACGTCAAGAGCCGGATCCTTTATGGCACGCTTACCCTATCAGGGAACTCTTTGTCGATGGTGAGTTCAATTTTGCTTCAGATAAGGCCCACACACAAAAAAAATTAATGTCTGTTTACGGTATCCCGACCAACCTTATATTTTTGGCCCGACCCTAAACTTATTTTTTGGATATATATCTGGAAAAAAAAGAAGAAATAAGCCAAAATAATCGCACCCGATGTGAAAATGGGTTTAGAAAAAGAAAACAAAGTAAACCAACTGACCGACAATTTTTTCTCCTGAGTCCTATGTTACCGTAAACAGACTTTTTTTTGTTGTTGACCTAATGCATCGCTTTGGTAAAATTACATTATCATAACAGCAACATATTACTTAGTCTTGGTTTCTTTGTCTTTTTATGAAACGTTTAAAGTGCAAGCAGCAAACATTATACTCACAACACATACACATGTAGGTATATAGGATTACGAGAAATGTTCAGCACCCTTAACCGTGTGGGTACAATCCAATCTGATCTAACCCATGTGCCTAAGGAGAGAGAAGTTATGTATTTAAATTTATGTACTCTTTCTAACAATCTCGGTGAATATTTTCGCTGGAAATTATGTTTAGTTTGTCATTTTTATAACATAATGTTTTAGTACCTTGCATTACATTACATTATTTACATGGTTGTTGCTTTAGATCCAGCGGCAGTACCTTGCAAGTTTATGAGGTTCCCGCAACATATAGACACACACACTCACACTGTGTGACACATTTGTTTAGGAGAACAGTACATGTTTGTATGTGCCTTTGGGGTTTAATAAAAATCCCACTTGAGAGCAATGTGTATGTGTTTGGTTCCACTTCCAGTAAATAATTGGCATTCTACTAGCAGTAGCAGCTGCCCTATACAGCGCCTGAAATTTTGGGGTTTGTGCTAGAAGTAGAACTTGTTGGCCCAGTATGCTTAAGTATGCTTTGACTAGTGAAAAATTAAACCTGTGCTGCAACTTCTATTATGTGTTGCGCAAGAAAGATGTCTAAGCAGCAATGCACCCTGACTTGATCATGTGCCTGTGATTGAGGGAAAGTTAAACATCTTTATCATTAGTACAAAATGTATATAAATGTATTATATATATATATATGTATAGTCATATTATGCTATATAAGATTAAAAACCTCTATGCAATAATGCATAAGTAACTTTTTTTTTTTTTTTTTAACAGATGATTGGGACTATGTACGGCAACGTTTGAACAAGTCTCAGTACAAGTCTGACCTGCAAACATCTGGTGATGAGACACAGGATGATGTAAAACGACCAAAAAGGCGTAAAACCCGGTAAAATGATTCATTACTTATTGATTCATGTACCCAAAGTTTTCTTTTCAACACTTTGTATTACGAAATTGATAGAAAATCGCCCTAACAACTAAATTTAAATAATAGGTAAGGATAGAGAGATTAATTTGATTTTGTTCTACACCAATTATAAGTTACACAGTATTTTATCAATAGGTGATTCAGCCCCGATGCTTGAATCTTGATATGTGTAACTCGAATTCGTTTATCCACGCAACTTGTTCACTCAGCAACAAGGCAGGAGTCATCGTATAAGGTTTTCCAACTTTATTCAGCAAACATCAATAACTGCATACAAGATACCCCTTGGGGTCATGAGCAATCTTGCCACTGTAGATTGTTCAAACCTATAAAGGGAACAGTGAAAGCCACAGTTGAAAACCTGTCTTTCCTTTATAGGCAAGACTCTTCACTGCGGCAACAGTACCCCCGTTGGAGTGCCGGGGGTTTTCCGTATAAATAGTATCCCCACTTTATGGAAATGTAGTGCTTTAAATTCCCACTGTCGCTGTCTTCCTCATTTACTCTTTCCTATTCTTGCTCTGTCCTTCACTCTGCTATACTATCTTCTTCTTCGCTAGATCATTGACCTACCTTTTTTCTTGAAAACTCTTCCTGGACAAGACTCCTTGTTTGTGTATGAGGTCTGTTGGATCAGCTTGGGAGTGTTGGACGCTTTCTGCCGGGTGGTCACTAGGGCTTCCTATGAATGTACTATTTAGCACTATAGGCATTTTATATGTATGTGTTTGGTTGATGATTTATAATGATGTTTGTATTCTATTTTGTTTTTGTAACCGGGGTGTTCGCGTAGTTGAGGTCAACCCTCAGCCGTCCCCCGCGTGGGATGTCTTTATTGTAAAGTGACTGGCCGGTGGAGGGCATTCAATTTTCCCACTGGGGTTGTTTCAGCAGATCATTTATGCGGATCGGGGGTTGTCCGGTCCTGATTTGGCTCGGAAGAGTCCGCTGGACCTAAAGCAACAATAAATCAATCAATCAATCAATCAAAGCATACAAGATCGCTTTTAGAAAATCACTACAAAGAACATCCTTACAAGCAGACAATCGAGAAAACGTTACAACGTTCCAACATGAGTGACACAATAACACCCAATCAAAATAAAACTCATCACCGGAACTATTCAATGCCTTGCATCATGTAATGTTTAGATTCGACCAGCTGTTACCCGTAAGGTCTAGAAGCTTCGATCGATAAGAAACAAGTAATTCCATAAAATTCTCAATATTGACCGACGAAAATTATCAACATTTTGCAAAACAAAATTGACAAAAGCTGACTTATTTATTATGTCCAAAAGATGGTTACAGTTTTGAAGAACATGCAGCCCAGAGACTTTGAATTGATAATACTATTACTAATGGAGATCTTCAGCTGAATCGCATGGAATGATGATTCATCTAAATTTATCTAATTTTAAACATTTAGCACCTGGTTCCTCCTTCCCCACCATAAATATTAAAAGGCAAATTCACCCTGGTTAGACCATGTTAATATGATTGTTATATAATGCCAACATCAGGATTGCATTAATGCATATTTTTTTGTGTATTCAAAATGGATGACACATTTTTACAGCACTTGTGCGTAAAACTTGTGCAAAACATCTGCTCAAAATCGCATCTGAATATATTCATCACAATATTGGCACCAATATTTACACCATTTTTGATTGACAATACGTAGACATCAAGCAATTTTAAAAGCTCTAAGCACGATCCATGTAACCTTTTTTTTTTTTTACAGTTTGGACTGACAATCTACTTTATCCAAGCCAGTTTACGCATGCTGATTGAATTATGAGACGGGTCAAACTCGTCTGTCTTACATAGCACTATTGCATGACACTATCATCCTTTGTTCCAGAATGGATTGAATTTAGAATTAAGATCTGCAACAGATTTTCTATCTTCAATGCAGCATGGCCTTAAAGTCCTATTTAATGCATTTATTTAATATTGTATTTTGTTTTAGGCCAGCCTTCTTGGATGATGAGGAGCAGAATACTGATGAAGTTATTATTGAACCTACTCCTTCTTCCTGTAAGATTTTATAATATTTATAGTTTTTTAAGTTAAATTTTATACTTGAACTTTAGGGGTTGAATTGGATATATTGATATGTTTATAGAACTGTCTGATCGACAGTTAAAATTATTACTACTACTAGCATGAATAAATAAATATTGTTGATTATGTTTGTTAGAGAGTAGTGTCTATCTAGTTGTTCTTAAGGTTTTATTGAATTATTTAAAAAAAAAAATTATAAATTTTTTTGGGGTAGCAAATTTGCTTCAGTGTCACGAATATAAACATAATTTATGAATATTTGTTTTGCATAGTGAAGCATTCAATAGCATTTATTTACCTTTCATCTGGTTCTATGTAGATGCAGGAATAGCGTTGCAGAATGTTTTCTTTTTATTAATATTGTTGTAGCAATATCTATATTTCTGGAATTGTTTATCACCGAATGAAAGTTCGAATTTGATCTCGCGGGGAGCAGCCAGCCTCAGAATGATGTAGATGATTCTATGACGTAACACAGTGTGTATTTTCTATGAGGATATGTTTTTTGATTGACTAATGATTAGACCTATACCATTCTGGATTGTTCTAAAGTTTTATAGGCCACAATGTACTATGTTATATATATATACAGTACTTGCCTGTGTGTGAGAGTTTTTGAAAGCAGTTGGTGCTGTTTGTCTTTTGCTGATTAAAGTTGCTGAGATTATACAACGACTCTGCCTTGTTTATGAGTAAACGGGCTGCGTGTATAAAAACTCTAATACAATTTACACAGATTCAAGCATCGGGGCTGGATGTATATTTCACCTGTAACAATCAGTGGTCAGTTAAATAAAATCATAGTAGTGGTAATTTGTACCGATTATATATTTCATGTGACTGTCGCTGATGAAAGAATTGCCAACAACTAGCACTAGTAGTCACTAGCAGGGACGATAATATGAGCTAAACAATTTACATATTGTGTTTAATATAATGTTCTCCCTGCAGATCATCGGTCTCAGACTCCAACCCTGACCCAAAGAACTGCAATGCCACTACCAGTACCACCCCTGTTTACTGCACAGTCTATTCATTGCAGAGGTATATTCTGTCATATGATTTTGATGCTTATTCTTTTTTCGTATGCTTTTTCTTAATCCTTTATTTCCATTTTCACCTATCATGTAACAATATGATTTATGTTAAGACATCCATTTGATTGATTAAGCTCATGGCTTTTTCGGTTCATATGTAAATCCAAATGACACTAACATGAACCAGAACTGTCAATAAGTATTGTAGGAAAAAATAAGTTTTATTATTTCAACATGTAAAGACTGATTCGCTCACCCTTATGTTCTAGAGTTAATAATAATAATAATAATAATAACAGGCAATTTATATAGCGCTTTCCAAAATCACAAAGCGCTTTACACAAACAAATGTAAACACAACATGCGTACATTGGTCAATAACACACAACCACATATACATCTCAACACCAAGAATAACTAACAACACTCACTCATGGCGCCTAAGAAAAGGCCTCTCTAAAAAGATGCGTCTTCAAGTTCGTTTTAAAAGACGCTAATGAAGGACTGTGACGGACGGACCGAGGTAGCGAGTTCCAGGTCTGAACGGAGAAGAAACTGAAAGCTCTACCACCGTGTCTCACCCTGTGGTATTCTGGTACACGGAACATCCTTTCATCTGCAGAGGAGCGGAGAGACCGAGAAGGAACATAGACAGTCAAAAGTTCGGAAAGATAGCTAGGAGCAGTTCCAGAGATGATGTGGTAGCAGAGACATGAGGTTTTATATTTAATTCGTTGTTCAATTGGGAGCCAGTGTAGCTCTTGAAAAAGAGGCGTGCAGTGCTGTGATTTCCGTGCTTTGAAGATGAGTTTAGCTGCAGAGTTTTGGACTTGCTGAAGAGGTCTAAGGACTTTCTGTGTGCAACCTACAAGGAGTGAATTACAATAATCCAATCTAGACAGAATGCATGCGCTAACTAGTGTTTTTGTTGCTTCTTGTGTGAGGTACTGTCGAATGGAGCTTATGCGTCTAAGTTCAATGTATGCAATCTGACAAGTTTTTGCAATGTGTTGCTGCATGGAGAGATCCTGATCGAGAAAAAACCCAAGATCGCGAACAGTGTCAGAAAAAGAAATAGAAGTAGTTTCAACAGTGATAGTTGAGGGAAGAGAAGAGGGGTCTGCAGATGAAGGAGAAACGCGGAGGGCCTCAGTTTTGTTATCATTTAGCTTGAGACGGTTGTTTGACATCCAAGATTTTACCTCAGTAACACAATCTTGAAGGGTCTGAACTAAATGATTGTAGTTAGAAGGAGAGTCAGAGTGATTAAGTTGGGTGTCATCAGCATACATTTCGTGGCGGACAGAATGTGAGTGAATGAGACGTGAGAGAGGAGAGGTGTACAGAATGAACAGAATAGGGCCAAGCACAGAGCCTTGAGGAACGCCAAAATCAAGCGGTTGTGCGGTAGATTTAATACCGTTTACGAGAACAGCTTGTTTTCTTTCTGAGAGATAAGACCGAAACCAGTTAAGAGCACTGTTTTGGATTGAGTTACTCTGATTCCATACCTATCCTATCATATCCTGTAACTTGGAGGTCATAGGGGCACCACAGATGATCGTTTCACCAGCATTCTCCATCTCTCTCTGTCCTCAGCAACCCTGATGGCTTCGCCCAGTGTAAAAACCAGTCCATTCTCGAATGTTGTCCTCCCACCTCTTTTTCTGTCTCCCTCTTCTTCTTCCCTCCTTGCACTGTGCCTTGCATGCTGGTCTTTGCAAGGCCTGATGATCTGGTGACGTGGCCATACCATTGGAGTTTCCGTTTCTTCACCACTGTGAGCAGCTCATCGTGTTGCCCAATGGCTTGTGTCATGGTCTGTCGGACTTCGTCGTTGGTGATGTGCTGGTTATAGGAAATGCCTAGAAGTCTTCTGTAGCACCTCATATCCATGCTTTGTAATCTTCGTTGTGGATCTGCTGTGATGGTCCATGTTTCGCAAAAGTATAGGAAGATGGAGATGAGAAGGGAGCGCAGCACTAGCAGTCTTGCATTGGAATGTAGACTGATGGTCCTGTCTTCCCAAATGGGTTTCAACCTTGCCAGGGCAGCAGTGGTTTGTGCGATCCTGGAGAGGACTTCCTGTCGGGACACATGGTCTGATACAATGGCTCCTAAATATTTGAAGCTACTGTGTTGAGGAATTGGCCTTGGACTTTGATGTCCGTGTTAATGCCATTGGTGTTGTTGGTCATCATTTTGGTCTTCTCTGCACTTATTTCCATCACATAGCTCTTGAGGTGGTGTCGATCCTCTGTACTAGCTGTTATTGTTCTTCTCCAGCCAATCCACCAATTTCATGTGCAAAACGGAATGCTCTATCCCCTATGCTGAATGTGCCCGTGATCTGCAAGGGCATGTAAAATGATGCGCTCTAGGAAGATTTTAAAGAGTGTTGGAGAGAGTAGGCATCCTTGATGCACACCGATGGTTGTCCTTAACCAGTTTCCGATAGCGCTGTTGTGGAGGTCTGCACAGGTAGCCTTGTCATACAGGCTTTTGATGACTTCAATAATTTTAGGGCTGATGTTGTACACTCTCATAGTTGCCCACAGAGCTGCATGCCAGACTCAGTCAAATGCCTTCTTGAAGTCTACGAACACATGATATAGATGTTGTTGGTGCTGTAGGTATTTCTCTCAGATCATTCTGTTCAGTGGTACTTCACCCTGCCCTGAATCCTGCTTGTTCTTCAGCTATGATTTATTCAGCTTGGGGTTTCAACCTGTTGAGTATTATTTTCAGTAGGACCTTGCTGGGATGGCGGATGAGGCTGATGGTGTGGTAATTTTCACACTACTGAAGGTTATCATTTTTTTGACGAGAGATGACAAGCGACTGGGTCCATGGTGTAGGCCACTCCCCATTCTGCCAGATCTTGTTACAGATAATGGTGAGGGCGTCAAGCATTGCTTCTCCTCTTCTGGATCATACTTGAACTTTTGGATCTGTTTGATAAACGAAGTGAGATGAAAAAGAAAAAGAACACCTCACAGGGAGCTGATGCCTACCGAAAAATCAATAATGACATCTGAAAAGGTATGCACACAGCCAAGGAGAACTGGATAGAAGATCAATGCCAGGAAATAGAGAACAGTCTGAACAAGAACAACAGCAAGAAGGCCTACCAGACTGTGAAGCGGCTGACAAGTGTTAAACCCCAAGGTCTCCATGATCCAAAGCAAGTCTGGCATATGCTTTATAGAAGAACAAGAAGTCTTGGACACATGGACAGAGTACTGCTCTGTCCTTTACAACCATACACCAAACGGAGACCCATCAGTTCTAGCATGTCCCCTGATTTGGCTCAGAAGAGTCCGCTGGACCTAAAGCAATAACCATGTAATGTAATGTAATGTCCCCAGAACAGAGAAGAAAAAGAAATCCTCTCAATTCTCCGAGAAGAAGTTGAGGCAGCAGTGCAATCGCTGAAGAAAGGGAAGTCAGAGGGAGTGGACACCATACCCGCGGAACTGCTTCAAGCAGGAGGAGAAAGATGGAGTACGCTGGTTAAAAGATCATCTGTGGTGCCCCAACGACCTCCTAGTTACAGGATAGGATAGGATAGGGATAGTTAAGAGACAGTGTGCTTTCAATCCAACCTTTTCTAATAAAGAGTAATCATAATTTTGTTGAATTGTGTAAAACTGCATGTTTATAGCAAAGAAAGACATTCTCTGTTATCCTCTGCCTCCAGTATTTGGAACAGACAAACTGGATTGGCAGACATCAATGCTTATAGGGCCCAGTGGACTACGAAGTGCCGGATTGGCAGTGCAACCACCCTTGACTCCTTGTGGCAGTTCTCAGCAAGGCAAGACATTTTGATTTTTTTAGTTCTTTGTTTTTCTTTATTACCATACACGTAAAAATTGTCACTCGTCGTTTTTTTTTGTTTGTCACACTTTATGTGTCACACTTTGTGATATTGGCGATTGTGACTGATTGGTAAAGCCGATTTCAAGAAAAACTTGTGAATATATATCTTGCTAGATGGGATGCGTCATGCACTAGTTTTTAATTCACAAATTTAAAGCACAGAGCCACTGAGGCTTTTTACACATTTTGTGTGACAATTTTCCCACACTTTTTGGTTGGGTTTACTGTTTGGGCAGGGATGTCATACACTGAAGACAGTCCTGTCAAAAACCAAGGCGTGTGACGTTTGAGACCTTTCTTTCATGTAAAATATGATGAGAGTTGTCAATGAAGCAAAGATGAAAGCCTTTCAGATTAGAGCCTCCTTGCAAACAATATAACATTTAATTGCCGCAAAATGTAAAGTGGAAGTCACAACAACAAAAATGTAATAAAATATCTTTTACAACGTGTGGAATAATCCAATTTCTTATATACTAGTACTACTCGCATAAATATAAGGGCCAATCTCCTATAATGGTTGCTGTTGTTATTATTTTGTTGTCGTCTGTAGTTGACCAACAATCACAGAAATAAATTGTGGGTTGTACAATTTAGGAGCCTGTTGCATGTGCCAAACAATTAAGTGTTTGGTCCACTCAGATCAGCCAATGAGCGTTTTACAAACTAGTGAAATATTTCAAATTTATGTGAAATTCAATCTTGTTCGTCTGACCTATCAATATAACTGCAGAAATGTTTAGGATTGCATGTGGAAGCCCCGTCAACACTTTTCTCCAAACATTAGTCACAAGTTAGTTCATTAAGGGAGCTGGAGGAAGGGGGGGGGGGGGGAGTGAGTGGTAATCAGGTGATCAAACAACATCGGCCCTAGAACTCAAACTATCAAGAGAGGATTGAGGCAAAGCCGGTGCAGCTACATGGTTTTGCCATACAGAGTGTGGTCAGGTACCTTAGAGTAAGCCATTCGACGGGTATATGCATAGTGTGATGGAATTTATGGGTTTTGGGTGATCTGCATTATCAGGAGAGGTATAAACATGTTGTTCTCAGTCAAAATTTTCACTAAGACCCATGTAAATATACATTTTCAGGTGAGGTGGATCACCCAGGACCCATACATTTTCTTCTCAGAGATGCATTATAATGTAAGGGTTGTGAGAAACCTGTGTCATATGATATGGATCGGAATGTTTAATGCGTGATCCGTTAAAGGTCAATGTGGCAAGTCGGCATAGCCACTGAGAAAGTCCCTTCCTTGAAACTGTCAAAGAATGTTTTCAGTTGAAAGTCGAAGCCAATGAAATTTTTAATCTATTACATATTTTATCATGTTTCAGATCCTTTTGTTCGGATCTTCACTGCTGTTGAATCGCTCAGGCAGGAAGTGAGAGACCTCACTGGGTATGTGCGGCGGATTGAGGATAAACTTACGGGAAGTTCAGCAGCACAGCCTGCGCTAATTCTGCCTGCCAATGTAGAATTTCCATTGACTTCAAAAGAAGCTCTTAAAGAACTGGAGACAGAACTTCTTAAAAAAGAAGTTGAAATGAGTGTAGTAAGTAGTAATACTATTTAGAACATTTTTGAAAACTACTGAACTACAGCTAAAGATCGATTTAGATGATGCTTTCGCAGCGATAAATCTGTGCACTATCCTATCCTATTTCATCCCGTAACTCGAAGGTAGTTTGGGCACCTCAGATGATAATTTAACCCGTGTACTTCATCTTTCTCTGTCCTCAGCATCCCTCCTGGCTTCGTTCATTGTCAAGCCAGTCCATTCTCGAATGTTGTTCTCCCACCTCTTCTTCTGTCCCCTTGCACCTTGCCTTGCCGGATGATCTTTGCAAGGTCTGATGCTCTGGTGACAGGGCCATACCATCAGAGTTTCCATTTCTTCACCACTGTGAGCAGGTCATCGTGTTGTCAATGGCTTTGTGATGATCTGTCGGATTTCGTTGTTGGTGATGTTCTGGATATAGGAGATGCCCCGAAGTCTTCTGTAGCGCCTCATCTCCATGCTTTGTATTCTTCGTTGTGGATCTGCTATGAGGTCCATGTTTCGCAAGCTTATAGGAAAATGGAGATGACATGGGAGCGCAGCAGCCTTACCTTGGAATGTAGACTGATGGCCTTTTACGGGTAGACTGATGTGCACATAGTCTCCAAATTCTACCAGATTGACATCACTTATTCATTTGTCTTCAAAATTTCACTTTTGCGCCATCATCATCACAACAACATTTTTTTTAAGAAGACCAAGACTTTGTCATTAGATTGAGGATATGACTGGGTTCGGAAATGGATAGTGGGGCCGATCTGGGCCTGGAAGACTCGCCCACATGTGCAACACATGTGGGTAGGTAGTGCAGTGGAGGTGGAGATCCCTTGAGCCTTGCGTGCAGCACATCTTCTCTGGATGTCTGCAGTGTGTCTTGTCTCCTATGCACGGATCCTTTGGGATCTTGCTTCGCCAAGCTGGACGATCCTGGTCAAGTTTATTCAATGTACTGATATTGATGTCCAGGGCTTTGGACATTCACTTTTTTATATTTTATGGAAGGATGTTAAATTTAAAGCAAGTAATTTATTACCTTTTCCAAAAATAACTTTTAAAGTGGGGCAAGACTAACAAATGTGTTTTGATTGCAGTTGAATCACAAGACACGTTGGTGGGAATAAAACATCAGACACCACCCGCAACGTACTGAAGGCTGTGATGACCAATAGCCTGGCAAAGCAGTGCTGCTGGACCGGCGCAGGGGGCAAGGTTGCATTTTCTACAACACGTCTCAAGACTGTGGTAATGAGTAAGTATACGACAGACTTTGACATTCACACAAAACATTAAGTTGGTGCGCAATTGTTAGTGAACATAATGGTCTTGGAAAATAATAGAAATTAGGTATGTGTAGACTTGATGGGGTGTGTGTAAAGAATCAAGTGTGGGTTCGGACTCTTCTATGTGATGAGGATGGGACAGAGGAGAACACACAGAAGACCTGAAAAAATGAAGCAACAAAGTAAGAATTACTTTCTCTGCTGACTTCCAAAATACAAGTCTCTTTAATTTTCATTAAACATATTTACAACAAATGAACTTACTCAAATTTATACATTCTAAATTACTTTAACTCTATAATTATTCATCTCTTGTTATCTAACACTATATTATTTACTTCACTACTATTTTAAATATTCTGGAAAAACAACTATAAGTATCACTCCTGAAAAAAATGAAGCAACGAAGTAAGAATTTCTTCTCTGCTGACTTCCAAAATACAAGGGACTAATTTCTTTCTGCTAACCAAAAGTAAGACCTACCTTGAGAATAACTCACTATTATAATATACATTTAATTACTTCTACTGTTCTAGTTCCAACTAGCTCTCCCTCCCTCTCTCTGTCTCTAATTTATTAATGTTTGCAGTCAGTCAGTTAGTGGGAACTGTCCTGGTCTTCTAATATTTACACAGGGTTACATAATGAATTTTGTTTGTGGGAACCCTGCCATTTATTACTTAAAATCTGATTACATTGGCTACATCAGTTCAGCTCAGCTCATCAGAAACACAAGAGTTGCCTTCATATGATGGTTAGACTCCCACCTCGAAAAAGAAGTTTAGTCTCCAGCACAGATCTACTTTAAATAGCTGCTCATCCTGACATCTGGCATTATGGGGTTATTGTTAGAACTAGTTGGCCTGATATCAGTATACATTGAGACACAAAGGGGAATGGAATAAGACTGAATATCTCATAAATAATATAATACATCTGCTGAGTGTTACACTCAAGTTCGATGTTGGTGTTTTCTATCAGTATCTGATTCAGCCCCGATGCTTGAATTCCTGATAGGGTGTAACTCAGATTCGTTTATTCACACAGCCCGTCCAAACAGCATACAAGTCACAAAGTCTTCGTATGAAGTTTTCCACTTTTATTCAGCACACATCAACAACTGCATACAATTCTCAATTCAACTCAACAACTTTCACAGCAACTTTCCAAATCACTATCAACAACTTTTCTATCTCAACAGCGACTCGGCTCACGATTAAATAACCTCTCTCTTTTCTGGAACGATTTGGTACGTGGTAGAAATGACGCACTGCCACCAATCGAACTAAAGATCGTCATCACTGACTTACGTCATTCACATTTTCTCTACTTCCGGGAACATTCACGACCTTCGATATCCATCCGGAAATTTCTATCAAGAGTAAACACGCATATCCAGAAGATTCTCAAATAATATCGACTAACTCAAATTATCAACGTTATACAAAGCCTCTCCTAACAACAATGCAAACTCAAATCAAAGGTAAATAAACTCCATTATTGAATACTTTGCAAATCGAAACGATTAGATCTATCGTACACGCTTCAGCCATACTATCATTCGCGTTTCAACGTAACACTGAGTAACTCGTGTAAAGGACACCTTATTATTATGCTTGGTTGCAACAAAGTGTAGGGTGTAACCATTTTTTTGTTTCACTACTCAAACAGAAATTGAAATACATCTATGGTCCAGAATGGAAAGGCTCTGTTAGGTGTGAAGAAATATTTAGAGACTATAAACTATACTACTCAAAATAATTGAAGGGCCACTCTCATATTTCATTTAGTTTAATTATTTTTTGCTGCTATCAATAATATCGCTTATATTGCTTATTTCAAAACTTATCCTGTACAGTAACATTCAAGATAATCTTATTCTGACAAGTAATCACATGTGTGAGTTTTGAACTTTCTGCACTGAGTTGAAAAACAAACCCAATTTTTACAAAACAATGACCCTAATTTACTGTTGTCTTGCTAATAAAGCAAAATTTTCAACATTAAAAAGTGATTTGCACGCGAAAGGCTTGCATTTTCTGAGTTCAGTTCAACAACCGGCGCTTTTTTCTGGGTATAAATGGCAGCGCTTTTGCTGCTTTTCTAACCATGCCCCCAAGGCAACGATTGACAGATGCGGATAGAGGCAGAGCTATTGCATGGCTTCAGGAAGGGATGGGGGTGAGAGAAGTTGGCAGGCAGCTGGGAGTGTCCCACTCCGTTGTCCAAAGGCTGCGGGAGCGCTTTAACAACACTGGAAGCGTCCAAGAACCAAGAAGGTCCGGACGCCCCCGCGTTACCACTGCAAGACAAGACCATTTCATCACCCTGTCAGCTCTAAAGCTAGCGATACACGGTAAGACTAGATCTTATGATACCCGCGTATGCCGCTGCAGATCTGATGTCTTTGCTGATACACGGTATGTATGAGTCATAAGCCTGTCGCTTGTAGGTCGCGGTTTTTCAGTGACCTTCACCTCGGAGTTCAATCAAATAGCTGTTTTGATTGGCTGTCTGACCTCCACTGTCGTATCGCGCCGTGAAAAAATAGAACATGCTCTATCGATAAGACTTGACGACAATTCCTACCGATCCGGGAATTTCCGTAGTCATATGCGGGTATCATAAGATCTAGTCTTACCGTGTATCGCTAGCTTGAGGATGAGGTCCGCTACAGCAAACACCATCAGAAGACAGCTTCACACAGCCAGCAATGTTAACGTCAGCGACCAGACAATTCGCAACCGTCTACACGAGGCAAACCTGCGATCAAGACGACCAGCAGTACGGCCTTTGCTCACCCCAGCTCACCGTGCAGCGCATTTGGCCTGGGCTCGGCGTCAGTTGGTGTGGACTAGGCAACATTGGTCAAGGGTGCTCTTTACAGACGAGTCTCGGTTCTCCTTGTCTTTCAACGACCGTCGAGTGAATGTTTGGAGGCGTCCACGGGAGCGTTTTGCTGATGCGACGGTGCGCGAGCATGACCGCTTTGGTGGTGGATCTGTCATGATGTGGGGTGGCTTCGCATTAAACTTCAGAACACCCCTGCTCCAAATTCATGGCAACTTAAACGGTATTGGCTACAGGGATGACGTCCTACAACCTAGGGTTCTCCCAGCTCTGCGGGCCATTGGGGAAGGTGCCATACTACAGGACGATAATGCCAAACCCCACCGAGCGCGTATCGTCAGTGACTTCCTGCAGCAACAGCACGTCATAAGGATGGATTGGCCGGCTCGATCACCCGATTTGAACCCCTTAGAACATCTGTGGGATGTCTTGGGTCGACAGACATGGGCAAACCTCCCTCCAGGAGCTAACCTTGAAGTTCTGGCCCAAGTTCTCCAGCAAGAGTGGTTGGCTATCCAAGGAAACATCCTCCATAACCATATACGGTCCATGAGACAACGATGCCAAGACTGCATTGATGCAAACGGTGGCCACACCCGATACTGACTCTATAGATTTTTGGTTTCTAAAGTTTTGATTTTGTAAATGAGGGGTATGTCCAGTTAAATTGAATTTACTCGAATTTTAAGCGACTGATGTCTAAAATCGTTTTTGTTATTGATGCAGAAATGATTGCAATAAAATATGATGAACTCATAAATTGAATTCATGTTTCTGATTTAAAGAGAGACCCATATGTCCAAGTGGCCCTTGTATTATTTTGAGTAGTATATTTAAGAACACATTTGAAAGTAAAAGGTATTTTGAACACATATATATTAAACATTCACATTTTTCACAAGTTATTAATAAAGGACTTATGACTCTTTGACGCATGAAAGATATTAATGAGACACACCAACCATGCAAGTTTGGTCAGCCTCACTTCAAGATCAGGGTCACTAGGGCTTTCCAAATTCAGATTACATGGGTTCTTTGAAGTGACCTTGACACAAACTATGAGAAATAAAAAAGTCCAAACGTGCATGTAGAGATCTTAGATTGATCTTTTATATATGTTAAGATTTTATGTTGATCTTGAAGGTCAAGATCATTTTAGGCCTTATGAAAAATGTCAAATTTTGTGGTTGTACAGTGGAATATACATCAACATTGGTTTATAATTTGATAATACATGAACCTCAAAGGTCATGTGAAGGTCAAAGTCACAGGGTCAAGGTCATTGCAAGGTCTTTGTTGTTTTTGACAAATATAACACTAATTTCATGGTTTTCCATTACCGCATGCTAGTCAAATGGGCTTTACCCTCCTAGTTATTTTCTTTAATAACACATTTCTGACACTGTTCCAGCACCTCTCAATTTTATGTTCCTGTAAACATGGTCCATCTTTGGGGTGTTGACACATATTCAATGATTTTTTTTTTTTTTTTTTTTAGTAGACATTGTGGATCGTCCTGCGTAGTCAGCTGGATGTTGAGGAACGGAAAAATGAAAAAATAACTACTAGGGTGCAGTATGTTGATCAATAAGGATTGTACATTAATCGTGATTATCCTACTCAATTGCAGAGGCAGTACGGCAGAATAAAGCAACAAAAGATGCGACTGACAACGACACTAAGCAAGTCGCTCAGGAATATTTCAGGACTGCTGGGGACAGGGACGGGGGACGAAAAGAGTGTCTCCTGCGTGCCATCCACATGCAAAACTCCAGCGCAACACTGAATGAATTGTGACTCCTGCATTCAATATCTCCAGGAACTGACAAAACTGTTTAATATTCTTTTTAATAACGGAATTTATCCAGCTGAGTGGGCTAGGGCTGTAATTGTACTGAATTTTAAAAACAGTGATGTATATACAACAGATAACTGTCGTGGTTTATCTTTGCCTAGCTTGTTAAGCAAATGTTATACCTCCATGCTGAATAAGCGATTGGTAAAATGAACTGATAAAAAGCTGAGTTACAGGCAGGTTTCAGGCTGTTATTACTCAACTGTTGATCAAATTTTTAACTTTAAATGTTTTTGTTGAAAAATGTTTTTAAAATACAATGAAGTAAGCTCAATACATGGTTTGTCTTTCTGGAAAAAAAGCCTTATATTTTTTGTACAGTGAGAACCACTGTTTGATGTTTTATTGCCTCATGGAATGAGCGGAAAAGTTATTAACGCAGTTGTAGCCATATAGAGATCAGTTTTGTCATGGGTTCGTATAAAAGATAGGTTAACTGATTTTTTCGAAAAAGCTTTGTTAGGGAGAAGAAATATTTAGAGATTATGAACTATTTAAGAACACATTTGAAAGTAAAAGGTATTTTGAACACATAATTTTTTGCTAAAGCTTGGTTAAGCTAAGGCTTGTTCTACCCATCGGTGCATCAGTTTTTTGGAAAACGTTTGGCAATTATAGTAATAATAATAATAATAATAATAATAATAATAATAATAATAATAATAAAGATACATTGTGCAAACTTTCCAGAATAGAAGAAAATGAGGATCATATCTTATTCTTGTGTCCATTATACAATAATTCCATAGATAAGTTTTGGAATATAAAGCATCGATCGTACATTAAGTATCTATGTAGTGATTCTTTGTCAGATACTTGTAAGCGTGGTGTTTGTTTTATTTAACAAATAACAGATCAGACAGGAATTCATCGCCTAACTTGTTTTTAACGAGTCTTGATGTCCAGTATTTTTTTATTTCAATACTCTTCTTTTGTTATTGGTCTTATACGTCGTTGTACATCTGTTTTGTACTGTTTACTGACCCCAACTAGGGGCCGGTGGCCTATAATAATTAAATTTTGTTCGAGATATCCAAAAACTGTTTTGTTCTGTTTTATAGATCACTTCACAAATTATGTCGTGTTGTTTTTTTATTTACAGTGTATGTGTTTGATTTTAAACAGGTATGATCTACTACATAAGGCTGACTTTGTGTGTGTGTTTGACAGGAATTGAAAGCCACATTTTTACACGTAGTGAGCTAAAATTTGGGACATGGGTTCATTAGTCCATTGCGCAGCTTTCTAGTCGCGTGGAAAACAAAAAGTTTAACGGAAAATAAAGTACTTCTTAAGTTTTAACTTCTTGAGCTGAAATTGGTTCACATATATGCATATAAACGCAGGAAAATAATTGGTGAGCATTAGAAATTCAAAAACCTTACCAGTCAATTATTATCACAGATATTAAGCGGATTTTCACAGCTTTTAACCGATTGAGCTGAAAATAGGGTACACATAAGTATTCCAACGCTGAAAAAATTATTGCTAAACATGAGAAAACCAAAAAGCCTATCACCAACCGTTATAATGGAGAATCACAGACTTTCTCAGTTTTTAACTGATTGTGCTGAAAATTATGACTTATGCATTTCAACGCGGTAAAATGATTGGTGCACATTAATTAAATAGAAATCCTGTCAGTTATTCGTTATAACACAAATAACAGACTTCCACAGTTTCTAAACAGATGCGTTGAAAAAAAGAACCCAATTGAAAGCATATATATAGCATGTTATTAATAGAACTTGTAACGCTCTTTGGAGGATGCCCTCTTCCACTAAATGCTACCACCCACATTATTCATTAAAATGTATTTAATGTGGGTAATGGCATTAAGTGGAAGAGGATATCCAAGGATGGTCAAGAGGCATCCAGGTGGTGGTCAAGAGGCAGGCTGGCGGTGGTCAAGAGGCAGACAGGCGGTGGTCAAGAGGCAGACAGGCGGTGGTCAAGAGGCAGACAGGCGGTGGTCAAGAGGCAGACAGGCGGTAGTCAAGAGGCAGACAGGCGGTGGCCAAGAGGCAGGCAGGTGGTGGTCAAGAGGCAGGCTGGCGGTGGCCAAGAGGCAGGCTGGCGGTGGTCAAGAGGCAGACTGGCGGTAGTCAAGAGGCAGACAGGCGGTAGTCAAGAGGCGGACAGGCGGTGGTCAAGAGGCTGACAGGCGGTGGTCAAGAGGCAGACAGGCGGTAGTCAAGAGGCGGACAGGCGGTGGCCAAGAGGCTGACAGGCGGTAGTCAAGAGGCTGACAGGCGGTAGTCAAGAGGCAGACAGGCGGTAGTCAAGAGGCAGGCAGGTGGTGGTCAAGCGGCAGCCAGGCGGTGGTTAAGAGGCATTTAAGCGGCTCATTGGCAAATGTGCGGCTCTGCATCAGAAACCCTGGTCGGGCCGACTAAATGCCGCCCATCGGACCACCATCGCGCCTCCTGACAGCCGCTCTGGTGCCAACAGCGGTACGCCCTCATACCGCTGGGTGCAGTCGGCATGCCTACTATTGGCCGCTTGTGGGCCGATTCTTCAGCCGCTTGTGGGCCGCTGTTGGCCCATTGGGCGTGTGCTATCAGGGTTGTGCTAAACGGTAAGTCAAATACTGCTTCCCTGGGCATGGAAACGTATAGTTTTAAAAAAAAACTAGATCTCTGACATTTCAGTAACATTATAATTTTTAATAGAAAGAGATAAGTTTTCATAATAAAACAACAACAACAACAATAACAACAATCCCGTCTTATAATAATAAACTTAGAGCTACCACCTGTCTGCAGCAGATGATGATATGGCATTGTTGGCTACAACTTCTGTTGTATTACAAAACCAGTTGAATGGATTGTTTGCAGATGCAAAGAGATTGTGTCTTACAGTAAATTTTTAAAAAAATCCATTGTCACCGTTTTTCGAAAAGGGAAATGGGTGCGGGATTGGGCGAAGCTTACCTTTCTAAAGCAGACAACTCGTTCTTTTGGGGGAGGGCAACTCAAAGTAGCAAACTCATTTAAGTACTAGGCAGCTGCTAACTTCAAAAGACGGGTAAAAAAAATAATTAAAAAAAAAAACACAAACAAACTCGGCTCCACAGTCGAGCCAGCTTGTCATCAATCATTGCTATAGTTGTGAAGGAGATGTTCAAATGACCCACTAGGAGGGTGTACGTAGAAGGGTCGAGCTGTTTTCAGCTCATTTGAGTCACCTCTCGATGTTGCAAGCTTATTGTCCTACGCAGTGAAAGTTCAGACGGTTCTTGTGATCTTAGTCCACAGTTTAGGGTTCAGGCTGTATGTGTATACTGTGACCTTCACAACTGACAATTCAAATTACTCTTGCAAAAGTGTGGTGTGAGAGTGCGCAGTGTTCTTGTGATTTCCACAGCGGAGAGTTTCAAATACTGTTAGTCTTACATTGAAAGTTCAGACTGCACCTGTGTGTTTTTCACACTGCCAGCAGCATCGGATCAAAGCAATCGTGCTCTTCCGGATCCAATTCCAGTCTATAGGAGGAGGGTAAGTGTCAAAATCCTCTGTGCTCCACGTGTTTTGGAGAACAGTGCCGAGGACGTTTTTATGTGTGTGTGTGTGTGTTTATTGCCTCTTAGAAAGTTGTACCGTAAGTAGTGTTTATGGTTCTGCATAGAATGTAAAAAAAAAAATCACATCGTAAAAAGTTCGATCAAGTGTAAAATTTAACAGATATATCAAACCAGCGAAAATTGGTTTAATCACTCTGATCTTTCCTGATGGTTCACGGAGCTGAGAAAAAGCCCGACTGTTTGACATAGTGAAAGTTGTGTATGCTGCGGTATTGCCGGTGGTGTTAGCATGTTGCGTCAAAAAGTTGTCTAACCTTAGGCGGACATTCTTCGCAAACGAACACAGTTTCTCACCTACAACATCTGCTCTGTCCTCCATCAAACCTTCCGGATCAACCAAAAGGTTGATTTCAGTTGCAATCCTGGCTAGCTTCGCGCTAGTTCGGCCTGGCACTGCCCTGCAGCCACCACCACCTTTTCCCAAAGAAATGCTTGCTCAGTGTTCTGAGACGAGATGTCCGGCCGCATAGCTCTAGGTACCTAAAAACAAAACAAAAGGACAAGTTACCTCCTATTTCCGAATAAGGCCTATGGAGACACGTCGTAAACAGTAACTAACATACCGTTTAAAACAAGCTTGCTCAATATGATGTATGATTTAAAAAAACAAAACAAATTTTGTTTAATTGTATTGTGCATGTGTACATACATGTACGAATTTTATCTTATTGTTTTGGTTGCTTATATTGATTTTGTGTGTGTTTGTGTGTGGGCATGTGTTAAATGTATGTATAGTTTAAACATTTTTTTAAAAACCTATTTATTTCTTTTTATATACTCCATGTTTTAGTGTGTTGTACAGTCTCTTATTCTGCGAGTGCTTGTGTGAGAGTATGCGTGTGAGCGCTTTGAGCAGACTTTTTAGTTTGGAATTGCGCTTTATAAAATAAATTATTATTATTATTATTATTATTATTATTATTATTATTATTATTATTATTATTATTATTATTATTATTATTATTATTATTATAGGGTTAGCGAAGATCCCGTAGAAAGTAAAAGCATTATTTGAACATGAAAAAAATACCCTGTGGCTTGTGTTTGTAGGCCTATGTGTGTTCGCGAGCACATGCGTGCGGGCACATATGTATGTAATCAGTGAAGCACTTACTCAAGTTACTGCATGCAGTTGAGGGTTTGTAGGTAAGAGAGAGAGAGAGAGAGAGAGAGAGAGAGAGAGAGAGAGAGAGATCGAGAGAGAGAGAGAGAGAGAGAGAGAGAGAGAGAGAGACTCATTATGAGGCTAATTTTACTTTTGACTTTGACGTAATTGTCAAGATCGTAGAAAAAGAGTGAGAGATAGATTGTTTGAGATAGAAGGAGGTCGATGGATGAGAGAACAACAAACAGATTTAGGTTGAAGCATAATTTTGATGTTCATATAAATGTTCGACTTTTGAGAGAGAGAGAGAGAGAGAGAGAGAGAGAGAGAGAGAGAGAGAGAGAGAGAGAGAGAGAGAGAGAGAGAGAGAGAGAGAGAGAGAGAGAGAGAGAGAGAATAAAATCCAAAAGTTTTGGAGAGAGAATAAAATCCAAAAGTTTTGACATTTGTTATATTATTGAATAACCCTTTAACTCAGAACTGTTTAAAATGTTCCGATAAGCATCCATACGTGTTTACTGCTTGTCCGTTGTGCCAGTGTAAGTGGTGGTGTGCCTTTTTTAATGTTTGCCTGTGAATTCCATTTGTTGTTGTTTGGTGTGGCTGTTGGTTTCAGCACAATTGATCGATCCTTATCAGAAGACGATGCGTTGTATTATAATCCTTTGTCGTTATTTCTGAATATATTTTGAAAATGTGTGTGTGTTGTTGTTGTTGTTGTTGTTGTTGTTGTTGTTGTTGTTGTTGTTGTTGTTGTTGTTGTTTTGTAATTATAAAAGGAAAAAAAATCGTTTATAGTTCTTGTTGATAGGCAGGTGTCATAGTAAAAAGTAAGAAATGAAAGTAAGAAAACGCCAACATAAAAAACGGGTTTGTTAAAAGCTTGTCTGTATGCTTTTCAGCTGTTGTTAAAGGTTACCCACTAGAAACAAAAAAAGTCACCTTTAATCCTTAAAGGTGAGGTGTGTTTTTTGTTGATTTTTTTTTATTCTGAAAAAGAAAGAAAAAACATCGTAAGTTGCGACATGAATATAATCATAAGGAAATTGTTTTTAATGCCCTCTGGTCTTCAGGCATTAAGAGAGCTTAGAAAAAAATGTTTCTTTTTGTCCGAAAATTGTGCAGGTGTATTTTAATTTGTTATTTATTTACAGTAAAACATTATATAAGGAATTCAGTTAGTGTAAAAATTACGACCGGGAACAAAACACATTGAAAAAAATACTATGAGAATTTGGGACATTTTGTTGGGTTTTGAGCATGCTGCCAGCATGGAGTTGTGCGCGTAACAAGTCAACATCATCATCTTCATCAACAACATCATTTTTTCCTCTGGAAGTTGAAGTTTGGTGTTTTTAGTGTTGCCACAGTAATATTTCTTTCTTTCGTAGATTTCTTCAATATTTCGCTTGGGTTTCTTGTGGTGTTTTTTTTAGTAATGTTAAACACTCCGTAAAGACTTCTATTGTGTGTCAACATTAGTTAAAACATTTGTACTTTCTCTATTTTGAGTTCTTCTGTGTTCTTCTCTGTAGGCATTAATAAAGGTAAGGGCAAATCGTTTCTCGATTTTTATTTTTGATTTTGTTGCAAATAGGAGTACTTCCTAAATAGCTGTCAACATGTATTTTGTACCGCTTTTCAGGGGAAGCAACTCTCATTGACCTACTTTCGGTTTATTTAAGATAGCTGTCAACATGTATTGTGTACCGCATTTCAGGGGAAGCAACTCTACTTTCGGTTTATTTAGGGATAATGCCTATTGCACCATATTGTTTTAGAGTTAGAATAGCTGTAGGTGAAGGGAAGAGAGAGAGAGTGAGAGAGAGAGAGAGAGAGAGAGAGAGAGAGAGAGAGAGAGAGAGAGAGAGAGAGAGAGAGACTGAAATAATAAATAATAGAAGCCTCTCTTTTTTTCAGGGCAGGATTTGTGAAGACGATTCCCAACTCCTCTCTGCACTAGCCTGATGATAGGATTTTGCCGTGTTTGGCATCCATTATAATAAATAATAATACCCCTTGTGGGCAATGAAGTTCATAACTTTTTGTTTCATTTTGCCCTATTATTTAATGTTCCGAAAGAATATACGACGCTTCCGCCGTTAGCAATAGTTAAGTGCTTAAAAAATGACCATAATTATTGTTTATTCTACCAAACCAAGAACTACTTGTCAGGGATGTGAAATTCTTGCAAACGTACCCGCATACACTCTGTCACAGAAGGCTATTTAGACCCTGCACTAAGACTTCTCGCCTTAAATAGTTCAGCCTGCTGTAGCCTTTGTAAATTAAAGTTGATGCCAAGCAGACGACGCAAGTCAGTTTGTGTGCTAAGCATGTGTACGCTAACGCTGGCTCAGTTAGCCAGTGACCTCATTCAGCTGACGTAGAGCCAGAGACACCCGCCAGAGGCGCCACTTGTAATCTAGTTTTCGCCCTCTTTTGCTGACCACTACACTAGGTAGTCATTCTTTGCCTAACTCTCACACGAGACGGAGTCACGTTCTGAAAGATCACTAGCAGAAGACTAAAGCAGGGACGGGTGAAATTCAACTCGACCTATTATAGCCACAGCCTGACACTGTCAAAAAAGGTAAATGATCTATCTTTTGTTTCATCGCGCTTTATTGATATTATTGCTGTATTATGTTTGTGAATTTTTGCCATGTTTAGAATTGTGAATGTTAGTCAAACTTTGCTTGACCACGTGGCGGACACGTGACCGGTTTCGCCACCATGAAGTATCCCCTACGGACCCACTGTTGTTTCTCCTATATGTATTCTTGCAGACCATTGGCTGTAAAGGAGAATATGTATTATTGTTAATTACCTCTTCATGTGTTTAGTTTATCCATGATGTGTTTATGTTTAGGAATTCAAGTGGAGATTACAGTGGACCACGGACATAGAAGATTGTTCGTCGCTTTTATCTATATATATATATATATATATATATATATATATATATATATATATATATATATATATATATATATATATATATATATATATATATATATATTCTATATATATAAGTGGAGCTATCACTGAGGGCGTTTCTGCCATCAGTGAGACGCTCTGCACACCCTTAGTAAACACGGTGTTGCAGAAATTCGTCTCATATTTTGCAGACGAGCAGGCATCGTTGGCCCGAGGGAGGAGGATGACCACTAAGCGTCACCCTAACATTCGACCTGCAGTGGAGCAACTAGCACTGAGCTACTATAGCCCTATAGTCTACAACCAAGGAGGGGACACCATCACCACACCTCAACTGCAGTTAAGTGACACCGAAAGCATGCACCCACACTGACAGAGAAGGACTGTGTGGTAGTCCACTCTCCTGAAACCAACATTAGGCCAGACAGAACAAATAGCCCAATGATGAGACATTAGCAAATATCAAGAACAGTAGCAGCATAGACCCATCAAGGAACAAACTATTCGAAGTGAATTTGGACATTTAAGCTAATAGAGTGTGTAGAGAATTATGTATAGAGTAGATAAAATAAATGTGTGATATTTACTGTTAACAAGTGGCTGGATTACCTATGTTTCATAGCCGTGCGAGAGCTAGTGTGTCAGTGAAGCTATTACACTTTTCTCCCTATCTCTGTAACCCCATCCTAACACAGACCGATCTAAACTTATCAATGTATTGACCCCCGTTGGGGTGCCGGGGGTTTCAGTATAAATAGTATCCCCACTTTCTGGAAATTTAGTGCTTTAAATTCCCACTGTCGCTGTCTTTCTCATTTGCTCTTTCTCATTCCTGCTCTTTTCTATCAATCTGCTATACTATCGTCTTCTTCGCTAGACCAGTCTCCTACCTTTTTTCTTGAAAACTCTTCCGGGACAAGACTCCTTGTTTGTGTATGAGGTAAGTTGGATCAGCATGGGAATATTGGACGCTTTTCGCCAGGTGGTCACTAGGGCTTCCTATGATGTTATTATTTAGCAATGTAGGCATTTTATATGCATGTGTTTTGTTGATAGTTTATAATGATGTTTGTATTCTATTTTGTTTTTGTAAACGGGGGTTCGATAAGTTGGGGTGAAGCCTCAGCCGTCCCCTGAGTGGGATGTCTTTATTGTAAAGTGACTGGCTGTGGAGAGCTTTCGGTTTTACCACTAGGGTTGTTTCAGCAGATCTTTTATGCGGATCGGGGGTTGTCCGGTCCTGATTTGGCTCGGAAGAGTCCGCTGGACCTAAAGCAATAATAATGTATTGTATTGTATCAATGTATTAAGATTAGTCACAGGGTGATTACACTAACCGATCCCCGCAGACAAAGACGGGTGGGTAATAGCATTCCATTGTGCAGAGCCCAGTAACAATAGACCCACCGTCGCACACTCACACGCGTACACACACACACACACACTCACACACACACACATACCCAACACTAATTCACGCACACATCACGAACACACTAAGCACACACAATACGCAAACACACACACACACAATACAATACAATACAAGGTTATTGCTTTAGGTCCAGCGGACTCTTCCGAGCCAAATCAGGACCAGACACACACACACATGCACACACACAATACTATAACACAAAATGAAATTAATAAATGTTCAGCAACAAAATTAAATGCGCCAGGCAAGCATCAAAAATCATCGAAGCAAAAGCAAGAGCATGCATAAAAAAAGATTAATTGGATAACAGGATAACAGGAATTTATTTCGCCAATTGACATTTAATAGATACAACAATCGGAATATTATTCGTTGTTGGACAATGGCAGAATGTTTTATATTTAACATCTCTCTCTCTCTCTCTCTCTCTCTCTCTCTCTCTCTCTCTCTCTCTCTCTCTCTCTCTCTCTCTCTCTCTCTCTCTCTCTCTCTAACTCTTTCTCTCTCTCTTACACACACACCCACATACCTACATACACAAATACACACATGCATAATTCTTCTTCTTCTTCTTCTTCTTCTTCTTCTTCTTCTTCTTCTTCTTCTTCTTCTTCTTCTTCTTCTTCTTCTTCTTCTTCTTCTTTCTTCCTATTCGTTCTACTTTTTGTTTTCTTTCATTAAATTTTAAATATATGTTTTTGTCTATGCATGAATGAGGATGCTTGTTTCAAATAAATGTGTGAGTAATTGAAATAAGGACTAATTGTAAGATTAGCACATTAATGGTAAATTTTCCCCCTTCATTTACCTCTACCTCCTCCTCCCCCCCCCCTTCCCCGTAATAAAATATTGAATCTTCTTCTTCTTCTTCTTCTTCTTCTTCTTCTTCTTCTTCTTCTTCTTCTTCTTCTTCTTCTTCTTCTTCTTCTTCTTCTTCTTCTTCTTCTTCTTCTTCTTCTTCATCATGATCATCATCATCATCATCATGATCATCATCATCATCATCATCATCATCATCATCATCATCATCATCATCATCATCATCATCACCACCACCATCATCATCATCATCATCATCGTCATCATCATCATCTGCATGTAGAAAACATGCATGTTGAGACCATTAAAGAAAGAAAATGTGTCCGTACTCAGTTTATATTCTCCTTGTTGAGCCTAATAAATTTGTCAGTCCCAACATATCTTCTCCACACACTTACCTCCCCCCCCCCCCCCCCACTCGTCTTTTTTCATCCTCCTCTGACCAAGAAACGAGCAGGGCATACAGCAAGCACGTTAGAGGTTACTATAGACTATTTTATCTGTTTACGCATTTTTATGTAATCGTTGCTGCATAGCGCTTTTTTCTGCTCAAAAGAGCCGCTCAAGGCGCTGGCCGATACAGGATCTAACTCAGAGCCGCGCGATGCGCCCACTAGCAGCCTTTGCGCGCATCGTCTGACGCCCAGACCACTGAAAGCTTGCCCTTCCTCAGTTCAATCATTTTTCCTTGTTTAGCAGTTTCGTTATAAATGTGTCACCCGCATCTCGTGGCTGCAGGTAACTTTATATGTTCTATCTTAAATAATTATGGCTGCGGGTAATGTTATAAATCTAAAATGGGTTGTGCTTGTAAAACAAAAACAACTGACTTCGCAACATGATTCTTGTATTCTCAGACATGTCTGAGAATATTTGGAGTTAGTCGGGAATCAGAAGGATCCTAATAACGGTCAGTCGAGGCGTTGCACGCTTATATCGCAAGAACCACTGAATCGATGTGGTTGAAACTTCACAGGAACATTACAATGCAGTGGTCATCGCCCGGGTAGTGGGTCCCGTCGTATTTGCTCTGCCTCCGAGGCCAACATGGTTGGTTTCAATTGTTTGCTAAATAACAAAGGTTTTGGATGAAGTCAATCTGAGGAAGAAAAACAATTGATTTACTTTCGGTGTTTTAATAGTTTGAATGATGAATGTTGGTATGTGTAGGAGTGTGTACATGTGTAGCATGTGAGGGTGCATTTTGGTTTCAGATCGCCGCGCTTTGAGTCTGAAGTAAGACGTGTATAGCATTAATTATTATTTAGTTATTATGATATCATATCAAATACGTTTTTCTAAATGAATCTCAAGAACTAATCAACCTATATATTATATGTACGTCAACTCGTGGCACATTTTTTTTGTGTTTGTAACTGGCTAGTCGTAACACAATTGGACTATTTTAAAAAAAGAAAAAAAAAAGAAAACGTGGGTGGTTATGTTGTCTGAAAATACATTTAAATGGCTTGCTATCTTACATTGGATCGATGTCTGAACCAAGAAGCGCTTTCCAGACTTGTGGAGTTTAACTGTACGCCTTTTTATGGACATGTAGAATATTCTGAGACTGTAGTTTTCAGTGTATGTGAGTCATTCTTTGCAAAAGGTGACGAAAAGTTGGAAAACCAGTCATCTATCTATCTATCTATCTATCTATCTATCTATCTATCTATCTATCTATCTATCTATCTATCTATCTATCTATCTATCTATCTATCTATCTATCTATCTATCTATCTATCTATCTATCTATCTATCTATCTATCTATCTATCTATCTATCTATCTATCTATCTATCTATCTATCTATCTATCTATCTATCTATCTATCTATCTATCTATCTATCTATCTATCTATCTATCTATCTATCTATCTATCTATCTATCTATCTATCTATCTATCTATCTATCTATCTATCTATCTATCTATCTATCTATCTATCTATCTATCTATCTATCTATCTATCTATCTATCTATCTATCTATCTATCTATCTATATATCTATATATATATATATATATATATATATATATATATATATGGGCTAATAAATTACCTGAAATATATATATTTTTTTTAAAAAGTGCATAAGCTGTGATGATTCGGGAGTCAGAAAGAATTTATTTAGGTGCGTGTATGTTTGTGTATGTGTGCGTGGTTGCGTATTATGCGTGCGTGCGTGCGTGCATGCATATGTGTGTGTGAGTGTAAAAAATGCCTCAAATTTGAAATATACAAAATGGTTGGGAAACCTTTTCTTATTGTTTGACATAATTATAATGTCTTTCACTGTCACAATTTATTTTTGATTTTGTTTTTTCTTACTGTGATGAACTGTGCCGAAAGAAATATTACAACATTTCTGTCAAAACACTATTTGTATATTTCTTCCTTTTGTGTGTTAATGTCTTTAATTTACCGTAAAGTCCACAAAGACGAGTTGTATTGACTTGTGTGTGTGTATTGTGTTTGTATTATATTGTATTGTGTTTTTATTATTTCTATTGTATTGTGTTTGTTTTATATTGTATTGTGTTTGTATTATTATTGTATTGTGTTTATATTCTATTGTGTTTGTATTACATTGTATTGTGTTTGTATGTATTGTGTTTTGTATTATATTTGTATTATATTGTATTGTGTTTGTATGTGTCTTGCTACAGCAACATTGGGTGCTGGGGGTTCCAGTATAAATAGTATCCCCACTTTCTTGAAATTTAGTGCTTTAAATTCCCACTGTCGCTGTCTTTCTCATTTGCTCTTTCTCATGCCTGCTCTGTCCTATCACTCTGCTATACTATCTTCTTCTTCGCTAGATCAATGACCTACCTTTTTTCTTGAAAACTCTTCCTGGACAAGACTCCTTGTTTGTGTATGAGGTCTGTTGGATCACCTTGGGAATATTGGACGCTTTCTGCCAGGTGGTCACTAGGGCTTCCTATGATGTTATTATTTAGCAACGTAGGCATTTTATATGTATGTGTTTTGTTGATAATTTATAATGATGTTTGTATTCTATTTTGTTTTTGTAAACGGGGGTTCGATAAGTTGGGGTGAAGCCTCAGCCGCCCCCTGCGTGGGATGTCTTTATTGTAAAGTGACTGGCTGGTGGAGAGCTTTAAGTTTTACCACTATAGTTGTTTCAGCAGATCTTTTATGCGGATCAGGGATTGTCCGGTCCTGATTTGGCTCGGAAGAGTCCGCTGGACCTAAAGCAATAATAATGTAATGTAATGTTACAGCAACACCTTGTGAGTTGGTGTTGCCAGGTCTATTTTATCATTCCTTCCAGTGCTGATTGTATTCTTGTGTGTGTATGTGGTGTGTGTGTGGGTGTGTGTGTGTGTGTGTGTGTGTGTGTGTGTGTGCGTAGGTGTGAGTGTGGCACCGCCCTTCATGACGTTGACCCAATGTAAAGGGAGATCCTTAACACTTTCCTCCCCTAATTCCACAAGGCCCTTTAGTTCTTGTGAGTGTGTGTGCGTGCGTCTGTGTGTATGCGTTTGCTTGTCACACATTGTGTTTGCTTGTGCTTGTTGTAAGTGTGTGTGTGTATGTATGTATGTGTGGGTCCCGCTTTAAACTTGAAGCCAGCATCAAAGACTCATTGCTGCTATAACTTCAGCTTAATATTAGAAAACCCAAAATTAGGACTGGGTTGTCCCAGCGCCAAGGCGCTTAAGCTATATTAACTGCCCTATGTTTGTACAAGTGAGAAAGACAGAGAGGCAGAAAGACAGACAGAGAGACAGACAGAGAAGAATCATCAATAAAAGTTGGGCAGAATGCATGACAAGTTTATTCATTTAGCTCGTGTCATTGGAAGGAAGAGCAGATGAATTAAAGGAAGTAGCCCATATAACATTACCCTCTCCGCACAGGAAAGGCGGTCTGCGTGAAGCGACCGTTTTATCGGTGCAACCTCTTTAAAGGTGATACGGCGCTGCCATTTAATGCGAATGCGTGAATATAGAGCGTTGGTACATTTAGCTGACACCGGAGCACGTGTTTCCGTTTATTAACTGGTGGTAAAAAAAAAGGTGTGCGAAGGAGTGTAAGTCTCCAAAAACATGTAGCACAGACAAAAACAATACCAAGTTATCAGTAGTGACAACATCCCAACAAGTTCTGCCTCAATATAAACATGGATATATCTCTACATCCCTGATATAAATAACCCTTCTGCTGCCGCCTGATTAGCCGGCAGTGGTAGACTTCATAGACAAAATATTTGACAGGTTCTTATCGACACTGATTGCCTGTTTGGATTTAGCGGTTGCAGCTGTTGAATATATCAGTTGACCCATATTTTCAGATGAAATAGTCTGCAATCGGAACGAGCCACAAGTCGGTCGGTCTCTCTTTCTGTTTGGCGGTCGGCCCGTTGTGTACTCCCTATCTCAAGCACCACTGAACGGATTAGGCATATATGACCAAACTCCGTAGGAGCATGACCTAGGTCAGTGGCCAGCTTCCTAGGTCAGTGGCCAGCTTCCCATGCCATCATATTTGATCTACCGCAAAGGTCAAGTTCGCTAGGGTCACATTGTTACTAAACACGTTTTGACACAACATCTCAAACACGGCTAAACCGTTTTTGTTAATGATTTGTTGGTTTACAGGTACTTCAAATCATGGCCAATCGTACAGTAACAGTTCGGTTGTGGGAAATGTTATTTTTTCGTTCAAAAGACATTTTTTTAAAATTGTCTGAAAAGTGACCGGATCCATTTTGATTATTATTTTTTTTTACTATACAGATACTTTAACCACCTCTCAGCCGTTTGTGTCCTTGACCTTTGCTCTTTCTCAGAGGTCAAAAAGCTGAAACCAATTACATTATAAAAACGTTTGACACTTTATCTTAAAATTGGCTGCATCGATTTTGATTCTGTTTTGCTTGCTGATAGCTCAGACAGTGGCCCATCACTCCATTCTTTTATTCTGCTTCTGTAGGATAAAGCCCGAGTCCACAACACCACCAAGATAAGTAACCATTTTCCAGAGGCTAATTTTTAGCCATGCGTGCGAGTGTCTGGAAATACATTTGAATGGTTTGCCATCTTGTTATTTTTCTCTTTCGAGGCCATCTCTAGTTAACATAATTATAAGATAAAGCTGAAAGGTTGAACGTTGACATTGCTGAGAGCATGTTACACGTCTCCATGGAATTATGCCTTCACCTGATTTAATAAATCTTGCCTGAAACATTTTGTTTGACGTCCATGGCATGTTACATAGAAGAGGTTTTATGTTTTTTGGGGTGTTCATTTTAGTATTAATATTTATTTAGTATCAGTTTAAGCCACAGTTAAAGATAACATCCTATCCTATCCTGTCCCGTAACCCGGAGGTCGTAGGGGCACCACAGATGATCGTTTAACCAGCATACTCCATCTTTCTCTGTCCTCAGCAGCCCTGATGGCTTCGCTCAGTGTCAAACCAGTCCATTCTCGAATATTGTCCTCCCACCTCTTTTTCGGTCTCTCTCTTCTTCTACCTCATTGCACTGTGCCTTGCAGAATGGTCTTTGCAAGGCCTGATGATCTGGTGACGTGGCCATACCATCGGATTTCCGTTTCTTCACCACTGTGAGCAGGTCATCGTGTTGTCCAATGGCTTGTGTGATGGTCTGTCGGACTTCGTCGTTGGTGATGTGTTGGGTATAGGAAATGCCCAGAAGTCTTCTGTAGCACCTCATCTCCATGCTTTGTATTCTTCGTTGTAGATCTGCTGTGATGGTCCATGCTTCGCAAGCATACTTCAATAATTTTAGGGCTAATGCTGTACAATTTCATTGTTGCCCATAGAGCTGAATGCCAGACCCGGTCAAACGCCTTCCTGAAGTCTTTGAACACATGATATAGATGTTGTTGGTGCTGTAGGTATTTCTCACAGATTATTTTGAGGTTGAAAATCTGTTCAGTGGTGCTTCGCCCTGCCCCGAATCCTGCTTGTTCTTCAGCTTTGATTTGTTCAGCTTGGGGTTTCAACCTGTTGAGTATTATTTTCAGGGAGGACCTTGCTGGGATGGTTGATGAGGCTGATGGTGCGGTAATTTTCACACTCCTGAAGGTTACCTTTTTGGGAAGAGTGACGACAAGCGACTGGGTCCATGGTGTAGGCCACTCCTCACTCTGCCAGATCCTATTACAGATAATGGTGAGGGCATCAATCATCGCTTCTCCTCCTGCTTGTAGCAGTTCCGCGGGTATGTTGTCCACTCCCGCTGACTTCCCTTTCTTCAGCGATTGCACTGCTGCCTCAACTTCTTCACGGAGAATTGGAGGATTTCTTCTTCTTCTCTGTTCTCGGGACATGCTAGAACTGATGGGGCTCCATTTTTAATCTCTCTTCGTTTATCACACAGATCTAAAAGTTCAGTTGTGATCCACAGCTTCTTCTTTGGTCGATGCTTGCCAAGGATCTCAGTGGCGGCATCTGTCACAGCTGAGTTGAAGGTAGTGGTCATGGTGTTGACATCTACTTCACCAGCCCCCAAAATGAGCAGTGGTGAAAATTTCCTTCCAATTGTGGCCTGAAATAGTTCTGCCACCTCCGGGTCTTGCAGTTTGTCCAGGTCGAACTTCAGCCTAGTGCACTTTGCTATATTTACTCTCTTGAAGTGGAGCCGGAAAGACGTCAGCACGAGATCGTGGTCACTTCCGATGTCTGCTCCTGGAAAAGTGTGTGTCCTGCGAATGTTGATGCTTGATTTGAAGCGTTTCTTGACCATAATGTAGTCTATCTGGTTGTGATGCTCACCGCCAGGACTGTGCCATGCCCATCGTCTGGAGTTTTTATGGAGACCAAGCGTGTTTGCCAGTACCAGATTGTTGTATCTGGCGAACTCCAAGATAACAATATTGTGAATTTTTTTAAAAAGACTATTACCATATTTTGTGGTGTTTACCATATATATATAAATATATATATATATATATATATATATATATAATATATATATATATATATATATATATATATAGAGAGAGAGAGAGAGAGAGAGAGAGAGAGAGAGAGAGAGAGAGAGAGAGAGAGAGAGAGAGAGAGAGAGAGAGAGAGAGAGAGAGAGAGAGAGAGAGAGATTGAAACAAATATTGAATACATACTGTGATTCTAAAATGCTCAGAAAATGAAATACAGTATTTAATACATAGTAGGCACCGGGATAAGTCATTGAACATCGAGCTCTATTTTGTGTGTGTTGGTTTTGTTATTTGACTGGGGGCACACATACACTGGGAAGCTGAAGATCAAAGCCCTTGTCATGACGTCTACCCAGAGATAAACGATCTTGTTCTCTTTTGTCCTGGGTGGCACTTCGCGGCGCTTCGGCTGTCATATGTTCAACAGTAGTAGTAGTAGTAGTAGTAGTAGTTGTTGTTGTTGTTGTTGTTGTTGTTGTTGTTATCGTCGTCGTCGTCGTTGTCATTGTTGTTTGCAGCAGCGTCCGTGACCCTTGTTTCACCCGGAAGGATCACATGTATGGTCCATATTATTTATTAACCTTAACCGGTGGCTCTATTATATAATCTCATTTTAACATCCCAGACCGTAAACGTAGTATGTGACTTGATTGTTAAAATGCAAGCATTTTACCTTATTCTTTTTATTTTTAAAATTTTTAACTTTTTTTATATGAACCACAGGAGATGATAAAGAGAAAATGAGCTTTAAAGTGCAAAATTAATGGAAGGGTTACACAATTTATAATCCTCTTATTATGCAGACAGTCGTGCCCTTAAAAAAATTAAATATTGCTGACAAAGAGACCTTAATTACATAATATGTGCAAGGTACAATGAAGACAGACCTCTGCAACCTTGGAGTAAAATGTTTATTACATAATAATTTATAGGAATAGTGTAATACAATACAATACATCATTATTATCCCAAAAGGAATTAGCAACAGGCGCAGATTCACATTTTAAAATCATACACATTAAGAATACACAATAATTCCACTGTCATCCACATCACACTCAGTACTCCAACTTTCTCTCTCCCTCCACCTTCCCCCTCTCTCTCCTACACACACACCAACCAACACATACACTCACTCACACACCCACCCCCGTTTGGGTGCCGGGGGTTTCAGTATAAATAGTATCCCCACTTTCTGGAAATTTAGTGCTTTAAATTCCCACTGTCGCTGTCTTTCTCATTTGCTCTTTCTCATTCATGCTCTGTTCTATCAATCTGCTATACTATCTTCTTCTTCGCTAGACCAGTCACCTACCTTTTTTCTTGAAAACTCTTCCGGGACAAGACTCCTTATTTGTGTATGAGGTCTGTTGGATCAGCTTGGGAATATTGGACGCTTTCTGCCAAGTGGTCACTAGGGCTTCCTATGATGTTATTATTTAGCAATGTAGGCATTTTATATGTGTTTTGTTGATCATTTAAAATGATGTTTGTATTCTATTTTGTTTTTGTTAACGGGGGTTCGATAAATTAGAGTACAGCCTCAGCGTCCCCTGCGTGGGATATCTTTTTTGTAAAGTGACTGGCTGGTGGAGAGCTTTAGTTTTACCACTATAGGGTTGTTTCAGCAGATCTTTTATGCGGATCGGGGGTTGTCCGGTCCTGATTTGGCTCGGAAGAGTCCACTGGACTTAAAGCAATAATCATGTAATGTACTGTAACACCCCCACCCCCCACCTCCACATACACACACACATCAAAACTGAGCGAGCCAAGCAGTTGAATGCCTTGTTATCAAAGGGTATCACAGAGTGACGGGATTGTAATATATAATATTATAACAAGAAATTAAAATCTCCTAATAGTCAAACATCACAATGATAATATCTATTGTTACAAATTTAAACATAATAACAAATATATTCATCCAGTAGATTTTAGGTTTTTAAAGGCCTTAGGTTTTTCAAGACCAGTTCTTCTTAACATTTGCTGTAGGTCATACATATAACGTGCTTGTTTTGCCATAACAGTTGATTGCTACCCCTCCGTGTGTTTCCCCGTGGGTGTGCCGAGGGTTTCAGTATAAATAGTATCCCCACTTTCTGGAAATTTAGTGCTTTAAATTCCCACTGTTGCTGTCTTTCTCCTTTGTTCTTTCTCATTCCTGCTCTGGTCTATTAATCTACTATACTTCTTCGCTAGGCCAGTCACCTACCTTTTTTCTTGAAAACTCTTCCGGGACAATACATTTATGTGTGAGGTCTGTTGGATCAGCTTGGGAATATTGGACGCTTTCTGCCAAATGGTCATTGGGGCTTCCTATGATGTTATTATTTGGCAATGTAGGCATTTTATACATATGTGTTTTGTTAATATTTTATAATGATGTTTGTATTCTATTTTGTTTTTGTAAACGGGGGTTGCATAAGTTAGAGTATAGCCTCAGCGTCCCCTGCGTTGGATGTCTTTATTGTAAAGTGACCGGCTGGTAGAATGCCTTCAGTGTTACCACTAGGGTTGTTTCGGCAGATCTTTTATGCAGATCAAGGGTGAGTCCTCTTTCAGCGAAGTTGTGGTCTTGATTTTGTGGTCCTGATTCGGCTATTTGCAGTCCGCTGTACCCTGTAAGCAATGAATAACTAACTAACCTTAGTGTGTGTCATTTGATAGTACTTAATGAGACGCATCGTAATTAATAACTACTATTGTCTATAGTTAGCATTACAACAACCATAGGGCAATACACGTTGGTTGTTGAACTAACCCCATACTTAATTGGACTTTCATGCTGTAGAAAAATGGGTTGGCTACCATTCTGATATTGTTAGAGCGAGGAAAGGTTATCGCCGTTTAACACTTTTTTTTTCTCTCTCTCTCTCCATGTTGTTGTTGTTTTTGTCGTAATCGTCGTCGTCGTCGTCGTCGTCGTTGTTGTTTGTTTGTTTGTCTGGTACTGTAACGTCTGCTAAAACACATTCGAGATGAAGGAAGAAGAAAAAGAAGAAGAAGAAGAAGAAGAAGAAGAAGAAGAAGTAGTAGTATTTATCTGTTATGGGTAAGATCCTAAATTTTAGGGGAAGGTTAATTACCTTTTCTAGAGACAGTGGATTAGTGCCTGGCTCGACAGATGTGTGTGTGTGTAAGAGAGAGAGAGAGAGATAGAGAGAGAGAGAGAGAGAGAGAGAGAGAGAGAGAGAGAGAGAGAGGAAAGAGAGAGAGAGAGGGAGAGAGAGAGTTCCCGTGTTCCTCTTTGAGTTTTTTATGGCGAGCGTTAATCAGTTCATCCTTCTACAGGTGCAGATTTCTGGAAAACCAAAATATTATACGCTTCATACGAGCTATACTCAGTACGTCCCTAACGCCTGTTCCGTCAGCGACGTATACAAGAAATGCTCTTATCTCATGGAGATAACTAATGATAGGGTTTTTATAGAGGATTACATTGTATATGCGTTAAAACAGTTCAAACACTCTCGTAAGGTGGCTTTGTGCAATCTCAGGAGATGTTAATTGCTAAGATACCGCACAACAGTCCGCCGTGGAATGACCGACTTGCTGTCTCTGGGAGACACCTAGACCAGCCTTTGCAATAGCGTCTACCTGATTTTTCTTCTGTTTATACAGCTGAGCTCAAGGCAATTCATCTAGCTCTGAAACAGGTTTATCAATCCAAAAGAACCTCGTTTTTAATCATGTCTGATTCACTGTCAGCACTTCAGGCTCTTTCCACGAGAAAGATATCACACCCTTTTCTGGCAGAGATCCATGACCTCCATACACAACTTGTTTCTGATGGTAAAAAGATGTGGATTACTGGTCACATGGCAATATTGCAGTGGACAAAGCGGCTAAAGAAGCTCTGCATCTCGATTTCCCTTCAGAGATTTTCCAGTTTGTTCCTTACTCTGACCTGCGTTGAATGATTGGATCTTATTGTAAACGGCTGTGTCAAACTGACTGGTTTAACCGTATCAATAAAAAATTATTTCAAATTCTTCCCGATTTGTCAGCTTCTTTGCCTAACTTTGCATCCACTCGCAGAAAAGGAACAGTTTCGTCTCGCCTTCATATTGGGCATACTTATGTCACCCACAGTTTCCTTTTCAAAGGAGAAGAACCACCATGGTGCTTTGCATGTGATAAATCCTTTTCCGTTCGCCATTTCATGTCTGAATGTGCTGATCGGCTTGATGAAAGAGAAAGATATTTTGGTTCAATACCTTTCAAAGAGATTTTTAAAGTATGCAATGGTCTAAACCGGTTTCAATTTTTACATGATGTCACGAATATAGGGGATTGGGGGGATGAGGATCATCAATTATTCCCCCGCGCTGTGTTGCCTCCCTTGACTAGGTCAACTTGCGGCGACATTCAGGGGAATAATGCTGGGAGTACTAAAGAATGATAGACAGTTGAAAGGCCAGACGAGAAGAATACAAACTAAACTAGTGGAGAATTTGAACAAGGGGAAGTCGGATGTTATAATATAATACTAGCCAATTTATTAAATAGATGCAGGTCAGGCGTAGGTGGTAGGCTATACCGTATACGGCTGAGTCACTGGTGAGAGTCGGTTAACGTCCAGAGTATCGTGGAGTTATTCTGGTTTAGCTATCTGGGGGTTACTGGGGCGATTGTGGACTGATATCATCATAAGGCAAAGGGGTATCTGGCTGCTTTAGCGTGGTTAGCCAGATGTTCCGAGAATTGTGGTGTGCGCTGGGTGCGCACTTAGCTGCTATGGCGTATAGGCGGTGGTTGCCTCAGGATTCTGGATGGCGATTGCGCAAGGGTCCAGTCGCGTAGCGTCAGTCTTCCAATCCAGGTCACTGGGTCGAATTCTTGGGTAATAGGGGCTGTGGTGCAATCAGTCTACGGAGCTGACCGGTTGCTGTAATTCTGCTTTCACGCTTCACGGTGTCAACCAGGGGATCTGGGTTGCACGCAGCGGGTCTTGAGTCTCGTAGCAGCCCGGTATAAGGGCCCGTTCTGGAATGAAGTATTGACTCAGTATCAGAGGTGCACACACACTCTGGATGCCGCGCCAGTTAGCGCGCATGCCAGTCAGATTTTCGAATTTGGGAACACCGGCCAAGACTTGACCGGTTCGTTCCAACTGTCCAACAATTTCAACAATGGCTATTGGGCTTGGTGGAGTTTACTGGCGGCTGCTAATAGATAATAGTATCGGCGCCTAAGATGGGGTTATGGACAGCAGGGGTGGATATTTACACAACAGGATCAGGGGAGGAAGCAAAAGGGATAATTACAGGACAATGGCTACTATATGCAGGGGTGCTTTACTGGGGGACTTTAATCTAAGTAACAGGACAACATGGCATGGGGGAATTTATACAAGAGTCTAGGCAGGGGAATATACATGTATAAATACAAGCATGGCAGGAACAGCAATCAAAAGGCAGATAATGGATACAAGAAATAAAATGCATATCACAAGAGACACATCAAGACAAACCACAGACACGGACGTAAATATCTACAAGACATACGAACATGTTGGGAAATCGACGGGTGATGGGAATGCTGAATGATATGAAATAAGTCTCCACTCTTACCTTGACCAAGGAACGGGTAGAAACACAAGAATATTGTCGGAGCTCAGCGGTCGCAACGAAGGTGCAGACGTGTCTCGGAGCAGTGTGTTTACTCGGGCTACTGGAATTGGACTGACGCTTGGGGTCTGACTATTCCGGGGCTCCAAGGGCTATCCCGAGGGGCGTGGCTTGGGTGGCTTGGCCAGCGGGCAAGAAAGTAGGAACTTGACGCGAGCAGCGCCAGGGCTAATCGTACGCTTGTGACACATGATATTTGTTTGTTTTATCGCTTATAAATCTTGTCACCTTGTTTTGTGTTGTTGGTTAGATTTTATTGGAAAGACTGATTTGAGTGATTTGATTGAAGAAATAGAACGTACTTTTAATACATCAGATTTAAAGAAGATTTTTTTCAAGAGGTTGCGTGTGAGAGTTTGTTTGAATATTTAAGAGTAAGGCTTGTTTTTTTTTAAATTTGAACTTTTAGGATAACGTTTGTCTGGTCCGCTGGACCTTTAGCAATAACCATGTAATGTAATGTAATGACCGAGTTGCTGGCCTTGACAAAACAAAACAAAAACCATAGGAAGTGCTTAAAGAAGGATTAAAACAAATGACATCTTACGTGCACCTGCTCTTTGGACACTAAGCTTACAGGTTTTGGCCGATCTCATTGTTTGCTAAGTTCAATACACAAGAGCATTGTTGTGGTTTCATCGATGCATCATTTTACACTGATTCTATGTTTGTGCAGCCGGATGGCAAATGTTTGTGTACTCTTTTATAGAAGAATGAAAAATGATTCATTTAGCATTCCTTTGGCTTATGTACACATTTGTTTCTCATTCTTGTACATGTTGAATGCAAGCAATCTTCTCTTTTATTCCATTTTCCCAATTTAGAGGCACGTTTCAAGCAGCAAAGTAACTCAGTATGCAGTACAGTACAATAACGCGCAACTTTAATAACCCAAAAGGAATTAAAGCAGGCGCTGAATCACATTTTAAATTCATATTCATTAAGAATGTACTGCAATCCACTGTCATACATATCACACTCATTGTAACCTTCATTCCAACTCTCTCCCTCCCACACACACGCGTCGCAGCTGAGCGCACCAAGCAGTTGCATGCATGCCTTGTTAGCACAGAGTATCACAGAACACATTTGACGGGATTATTATACATGACATTATTATAAAAAGCGCGTTGAACGGTACGGCGATTGCGGTTGCCCTACAGAAGAAGAAGAAGAAGAAGAAGAAGAAGAAGAAGAAGAAGAAGAAGAAGAAGAAGAAGAAGAAGAAGAAACCGTCTCAGTCTCAGTGCTTCGTCAGTTTCTCTGCACCGTTTACAAACGTGGGATTTTTCTCAATTGTAATTTTAAAGAAATCGATGCTCTTTACTATGAGTATGCTTTAAGAAGCAATAAAAAGCCTGCTGAAGCATTATTATATAGTGAGAATTAAGTGTTGTAAGTTGTGTTAGTTGAAACACGGCTTTGCGAGGTAGTTTTATCAATTATACAGTATGGTCAGTTGACCAAAAATTCTTACGTTGAACATTATTACCAAAGAAACCGTTACCAAAGAGACCTGTGCAGAACATTTCCAAGGAAATCCGTGTAAAATATATATTTAAAAAAAGAAGAAAAGGGAAACGATTAAAAGAACACGTGCATTTTTTTTAAAAGAGAAAGAAGACAAATGAAAGGGAATGGAAACAAAATAACTTCTCTAAAATGAAAGAAAAAAAGCAGGGATAAAAAAGCAGGAAAAAAAATCTTTCCTTCTCAAAACTTGGAAGTTCAACAAAAACTGTGTCTGTGACCCAGTTGAATTATTGTGAGCTCCTTGGGCTGAGGGTAATTCCGCTGCTAAGGACTGCCCTAAATCCAACACACTTCAACGCCGATCCCTTTAAGCGTAGGTGACATCTTTTACTTCAGTTCTGTCTACGTAGAGAGAAGAAAAACATTATATAACTTTGTACCTCTCAAGAAGAAGAAGAAGAAGAAGTCCTTTGTTTTAATCACGCGTGCGTCCTTTTAAAGAGGATGTGAAGTGGCAAAGGCTGTACTGTCATGTCCGATTTGTAATATCCATTATACAATTTAAAAAAAAAAAAGTTTCACCTACATTCAGATGGTCTTTTCGTTTTTAATTTGTGGAGGGTTGTCGCTTACATTCGCTCGCGGTGGGTTGTCTTTTTGATATCCATCCCACTCAACTTTCCCCATACATAAAGAGTGTGATTGCACATGTGTCGTAACCAAATCGTGAAATTGCCGAATTCGTGAAATCGGCAGCTGAGTTGCCAAAATAGTGAAAAGGCTTTTCAAAGTTGACAAATTGATGAAATAGGCAACCGATTTCACGGAAACGGATGTCGATTTTCATGAAATCGACGTTTTTGGCGATTTCACGTATAGTCGGCAACAATAAATGATGTTGTAAAAGCGTTTATACAATGTCTGACATCATAATAATTACATAATGGATGGTCTCTACTAGTGTTTGTAAAAGTATCGATTTGGTGTCTGATTTACTTTTTATTGTGACAACTAGCTGATTTTCCGAGTTCTTTTAACTTTCGTTCTAATCAACTTTGTTTATGTGGGTATGATTTTCAAGTTAATGTTAAAGGTTCTTTATTATCTTAACTTGGTAAGGGACAGATTGGAAGATTTGACTTATTAATTAGTCTAAAATTGTTATCCCTTTTTTTTATCCCTAATAAACAAAGTTTCAAAAGGTTTCAAAAGTTCAAAAGTTTCTTTCTTTCTTTCTCTCTTTCTCTCTCTCTCGCTCTCTCCCTCTCTCTCTCTCCCTCCCTCTCTCTCTCTCTCTCTCTCTCTCTCTCTCTCTCTCTCTCTCTCTATATATATATATATATATAGATAGAGAGAGAGAGAGAGAGAGAGAGAGAGCGAGAGAATGTAATCATTTTTCAATGTCAAGACGAATTTTCAAAACAAGACATGCCTTTCCTGAACCTTAAAAAATAGAAGGTAACGTTGTTCGCGTAAAGCCTCTGTTGGATTTGTTAACAGAGGTAGGCTAAATGAGGTTAAGATAGGCTTACAGTGTGGAGCTGAAAGGTTAGTCTTATGACTGGACAAAAACTACTCTCATCTAGAATTGCAGAGCTAAAAAGGTTAGTGATCTGACTGAGAAAGAGACTCTTAAGAGCACTCATCTTAGATTGTAGAAGTGAAAGATAGGTGGTCTGACAGAGAAAAAAACCTAACCTAGGAATGTAGAGCTAAAAGAAACCTAACATAGGAATGTAGAGCTAATAGGTTAGTGTTATGACTGAGAAAAAAAAACACCTAACCCAGGAATGTAGAGCTAAAAAGTTAGTGTCCTGACAGAGAAAAAAACATAACCTAGGAATGTAGAGCTAAAAGGTTAGTGTTCTGACTGGGGAAAAAAACTTAGCTAGGAATGTAGAGCTAAAAGGTTAGTGTGTTCTGACAGGGAAAAAACCTGGGAATGTAGAGCTAAAAGGTTAGTGTTCTGACAGGGGAAAAAACCTAACCTAGGAATGTAGAGCCAAAAGGTTAGTGCTCTGACTGAGAAAAAAATCTAACCTAGGAATGTAGAGCTAAAAGAAACCTAACATAGGAATGTAGAGCTAATAGGTTAGTGTTCTGACTGAGAAAAAAAAACACCTATCCCAGGAATGTAGAGCTAAAACGTTAGTGTCCTGACAGAGAAAAAAAACATAACCTAGGAATGTAGAGCTAAAAGGTTAGTGTTCTGACTGGGGAAAAAACCTAACCTAGGAATGTAGAGCTAAAAGGTTAGTGTTCTGACAGGAAAAAAACCCTAACCTAGGAATGTAGAGCTAAAAGGTTAGTGTTCTTAAAGAGAAAAACACCTAACCTAGGAATGTAGAGCTAAAAGGTTAGTGTTCTTAAAAAGAAAAAAAGAACTAACCTAGGAATGTAGAGCTAAAAGGTTAGTGTTCTGACTGAGAAAAAACCCTAACCTAGGAATGTAGAGCTAATAGGTTAGTGTTCTGACTGAGAAAAAAAACCCACCTAACCCAGGAATGTTGTGGGATTGCCGTGCCGAAAGGCCTAGTGTTCTGACTGAGAAACTTGAGTAACTTCAATTAAGCCTGCGTTTATAATGTATGTGCCCCGAGCATGTCCCCTTGATAAAGACACACGTGCGCTTTAAAGTGTACGTAATATTGGACTAGAAAAAGTAAAATTACCTCTCTCCACCCCCTCCAATAGTTCTTTTTTGTTATATTTACTGTGTATTTTTATCTGAATTTACTTGTTTACGAAGTAAAAAAACAAACAAAACCAAAGAACACGTTGTTGGAAGTGTCGTAGGGGGCTGGAGGAAGGGCCAGAATTTTTATTGAAAATAAGTGAAGTACTTGTTATATTTGTTAGTTTAATGTTTATATAATAATAATGATAATAATAATAATAATAATAATAATAATAATAATAATAATAATAATAATAATAATAATAATAATAATAATAATAATAATAATAACAAAATGTCATTGATTTGTTATAGTTTTGAATTTCCAGACTTATCTGGAAATACTTTGATATAGGGGAGAATCAGAACGAGCCAAATGTCGGTCGGTCGACCCGTCTGTCGGTTCGTGGAAGCTAT
>CM072515.1:31682010-31844510 GCA_036898135.1 Oncomelania hupensis
AAAAGAGAAACCAAACACGGCTCAACAATCATATAACTGGGGAAGAGCTTCGAACGACTCCCACCGGCCTTTCTTTTAGATCTGGAGATAGTTAGTCATTTTTTATAGGGTCCAGCGAACAGATCTGGAGATGGTACAGCAGGTATGCAGGCAGGGCGAGGAGATGGGAACGGTCCTCCCAATGCTTGCCCTGAGATTAGGAGGAGGTCTAATAACATTTCCCTCCCTTACAGTAATATGACAACGTTTACCACGGCAGCTACTGAGCTAGGGGAGTTGCAACTATTTTAGATGAGCAAGATCGGGTTTCAGCCTCGGTTTTTTCCCCAAAGAGATGCGATAAAACCCTGCTTAAATGGCCAAGGGTCAAGGATGTGTATGTTTTGTGTCAATGAGCTTTCTTGGGAAATTGTATTGTTATTACCATCGTTGCTCAAACATATCGCTACGCTCTTAATCTTAGGCGTCCCTTCCTTGTAAATAATGTCAACAAACAGCTGTGCCTTCTACACACACTTTCGCTGCGGTGCTATTTTTAAACTCACCTTCGATGTTAATAATAGGCACATAAACAAATTATTGTATCGATTTGTATCAAAACCTTACATTTGAAAGAGGTTATAATTAGAACTTTTTTTCCTGGTAGGGCAACACTCATTGTGAATTTGAAAACGATATTTGACACTGAAATTTGTCGTCTTTGTGGCCTTTAGTCAGCGTCATATGTGTATATCAAATGTGCATAGTTCGCTTTGTATATCGTTCTGGAACGAACGTTCCTTGTAACGTCAACTTAATGATAACACAAATCCTTTGTATAGTATCTTGAATGTCACTCTAAACTGAAGAAGGAGTCGATTTTCTAAATATTGTTAAAACCTGGTTTTCGTGTTAATCTTTATTTGATTCGTAAGTACCTATTTTTATCCAAAATGAACTCGCCTTTAATCTCATCTAAACAGGTTCAAGCCACCAGTGCCAGCCGACTTGCCCGCAGAAGTGGACGCCACGCGGTACGGGGCACGGTGCCCGCAGTTCCCGCTGCGTAACACGGGCATGTCCGAGGACTGCCTGTTCCTAAATGTGTACACGCCGGCTGATCCAGCGTCCCCTCAGTCTAGCAACAAGCTCCTGCCAGTTCTCGTCTTCATCCATGGCGGAGGTTTCATCATCGGATCCTCTAACATCTACGAGGTAGACTAAAATCTATATAGCGTACACGTTGAAATTTGGAACTTTGTCCTTCTACACAGAATACAGAATGTATTCAGCCAATTAAGAACATCCGTTGCATATGTAAATTGCGCGCAAATATCCACACGACCTTTTAAGACTTCAGTCAAAAGATTTTGCAGGCACGGTTGCAGCATTAAACGTAACCACACTGGGCATATAATAAAATAGAAGAAATGGACTTGCGCGTATAATATACCGCAGACAATCACGAAATGCTAACTTCTATTCAGAAATCATTAATATATTAAATTATATCCGACCATAAAATCTGTGTTAATTGTAGAAAGAAATGGTTGTTACTGAGATTAAATACTGATATTTTATCGTATTGCGGTGCATCGATTTAATAGTCGTGGCATATAACAGTATTGTTCTTATAATACGTCACTTCTCGACTCAAAGAGTTGCTCGAGATATTGATTGAAATCGGGATTGACGATGAAAATGCTCAAAGCCTGCGCAGCGCGGAGGTTTGGGGTTGAGGGTGGGGGTGGCGTGACTGGGTGTGTGTATGAACCCGCGCGTGCGTCCAGGTGTGTGTGTGTGTATAATAATTTTGTATTGATATTGACTTTTACTATTATAGAAGAATGTTGTATTAATCACCAGTATTTGCGGCAGGCAGGCAGGTAGATTAACGTCCCCAGACACGTAAGCATATAGGGGACTTTAATACAATAATATGATATCTCATTTCATACCATTTTACACCTTGCTGCGCAAAATGTATTCTTCTTTTCAAGTGAAACAAAATTGACTCTTGAGTCTTCAGTGAATCGCTGTGTACCCATAAACCATTGAGCCACGAGAAAAGAAGAAGAGAAGAAGAAGAGGAGGAAAAAGAAGAAGAAGAAGAAGAAGAAGAAGAAGAAGAAGAAGAAGAAGAAGAAGACTGAAATAATTGCCATTGTTTACAACGTACTTGTAACATTTTAATTGTTGACACTTATTTGTTAACAGGGCGACGAGCTTGCTGCTGAAGGCAACCTTGTCGTGGTGACCTTGAACTACCGCCTGGGAGCACTGGGCTTCCTAGCCACCGGGGACAGTTCCTCCCTTGGCAACTACGGTCTTTGGGACCAGCGGCTTGCTCTGCAAGTAAGGGAGATGACTGAACATCGTCAACCTTCATTGCTTGCATTTAAGCGAAAATATCTTGAGAAGTTATCTTCTATGTAAAATGTTTTAGAGAACTAATTTGAAGCTTTCTAACTTTGGTTTATTGCACTGATTCGCAGTACAGAGTAAAGGGATATAGGATGTTTTCTCTCTTTCTATAAATGTTTGAGTTAAGAAAATCCGATTTGCCTTCAGTAATTCTCGAATAAAGTCTACACCCACCATTGGCAATATGGCAGACGGAGAATAACCATCTCATGGAAAGAGGAGTAGGGACCTGAATCAACACTGAACCACCAGAGCAATCATACTGCTTCAAATACAGACAGTGAAAAAATTGCCATTTTTTTCTTTGCCCATCTAAGGATTCGAAGCTGGATCAACGGTGTGTCAGGCGAGCGCTATGGCGGTGGGGACTAGTAATTCACTTTACTGTATAATGCTTATGATGAGTGTTCTGCTGATTTGGCAACGGAATACAGACCTGTCTCTGACCAAAAAAAAAAACACACACATGGCGATTTGCTACAGAGTCTTTTGATATCGGTGGAAGATGATCAGTTGTCGACAAGTACTGTGAGGCATAAGTTTGTTTGTCAACGTCGCTGGATCGGCAGTCATCTTTATTTTTATGTGCAATGATTTGTCATTTTGCAAAAAAAATCGTTCATATGCGGATGTTACGGTAGTGATATTTCATTTTGCTAAAAAATCGTTCATATGTGGATGTTACGGGGTAGTTAGTGTTTGTTAACATGGGAGTCATTGCAAAATGCTGAGCTTGCTTAGTGATCTTTTGGTTGGCCGTCCTTTGGATAATCAATTCATTCGTTTTCATTGGGGAAAAAAGGACAAAAATAAATAAAACACACACAGGGGGAGAGAGAGAGAGAGAGAGAGAGAGAGAGAGAGAGGGAGGGAGAAGGGGGATTGGGTGGGGTGGAGGAATGGGTTATGAAAGGGTAGTATAATGAAATCATGATATTTCCGCAGCTAGCCCGCCCCCCCCCCCCCCCCCGCCCTCCTCAGCCCAACGCCCACCGATTCGCTCCTCACCCCAACGTTTCTCCACACTTTTTCCTCCGACGTCATAGATTGCAAATGTTGAGCTTTCATTGTGTTATTGATTGATGGCTTGTTGAGGAGCCATGATGACAAACGTCGGTAAATATGACAAGCATCGGCAAAGATGACAAACGCTGGCAATAATGGCATACGTCGACAAACATGGCAAGCATCGGTAATGATTACAAATGTCTGGTAATAAAGGCAAAAGCCGGGTGATAATGATAAACGTCGACAATGATGGCAAACGTCGAGCAAGTGTCAGTAATAAGTTCGGCAAACGTCGGTAATGATGGCAAAGGTTAGCAACGATGGCACATGTCGGCAATAATGGCAAACGTCGGGCTTCTGTGACGAGGTCGTTTTTGACGAATGAATAGCGACATTTCGTTGCTGACAACTGCTCTAAGTCGTTCTTTAAAGAATAGCAAGCCTTCATGTTTTGTTTCTACATGGTTTTTTAATCTTTGATAATGATGATGCAGAACAGTAGGTCTAATGCACAAGATCACTCTGGGGGCTTTTTGGCAAAAGGACAATGACGTCTAGATAATCAGAAGGTTTCGCAATTTGGTGATTATTACAACGGCAGCAAGGTGTATTTTCCCACACATCATATGTATGTATAAAATGCTTTTTTATATCACGCTTTGCCAGCTCAGATGGCTGCTCAAAGCACTGAACTTTGGCACAGTTTTGGGTAAAAACAGGTCGTGCGAGCTTGGCTGCCACGCAACGGGCCCGGATGTTGCGCCACTGAGTACCTTTCCCGCCTCCACCCAACTGTCGAAACAGAATCGCGGTGAGTGTCTCCCCCAAAAATTTCAAACATTTTCCTGTTCACTGATTCGCTTGAGTCGTCATATAATATTTTTCATAATTAGGAATGTTTGGGCTTCGAGTTTCTGTTTCCATTTTTCCCAAATAGTTGTCACAAAACTAAAATCTGTGGTCGGCTGCCCCGCCACCAAAACCCCGGTTGCGACGCCACTCTCATACATTTTAATTTGCTTCGGCTGCGCGGCCACTTCCGAAGTCTATGGCAACACTGTTTCAGCTGGACATGACTAAAAAAATGCAGCGAAATTAATTTTACCAATTCACACGTTTCCACTCTTAATTCGCACCTTATATTATACAATATTTATGTTGGTCTGAAGATGTTGGTTTCCAACAACACTGGGTGCACACAAACGCTGGGGTGCTGGTAGCTATTGGCGCAGGCGGTGCATCATCAACTGCTGGTTCTGTTTCGTTGTAGGAAGTCTCAACCTCAACTTCAGAATGAAAGGAAACACCAGTTCCATCTGTCATTTCCCGATAGATCCATCTGCAATCAGACATTTATAAAACCCGATCAGGAATATGTAATAATAATGCCGCTGCACTTTCAGTCATGTTTAGTAGAAACATTGTTGCTATAGATTTCGGAAATGGCCGCGCAGCCGAAGCAAAAATGTATGAGAATGGCGTCGCAACCGGGGTTTTTGTGGCGAGGCAGCCGACCACAGATTTTAGTTTTGTGACAACTGTTTACAATCTAAGCAAGGTTTGGGGAAAATGGAAGCAGAAACGAGAAGCCCAAACATTCTTAGTAAGACAAAGACCATTTGACGAGTCAGACGAATCAGTGAATAAGAAAATTTTTGAGGAGACACTCACCGCGATGCTGTTTCGATAGTTGCGTGGAGGCGGGAAAAGAACTCATCGGCGCAACAGCCGGGGCCGTTGCGTGGCAGCCGAGCTCGCACGGTCCGAGAAAGCAAAGTAACATGTTGTAGACACTATACAGTAGGTGTTTCGTTACGGCAGAGCGTGTTCCCACTAGCTGCCAAAACGTTCCAATGCCTGTCTCCACGTGTGATGCTGTTGAGATAAAAAAAATCCCACAGATAATTCTTACTCTCTCGAGAGCCGGCCATTATATTAAAAAAGGGAAACGACCCTCTTCGTCACCTTGAGGCAACGCTTAGCTAATTTCTTACAGAGCCTCAATGCCTTGCTGCAATTCTGGCTTACCGTTTTGAACGATTCACTCTTGTTTCTCGTCTCGCCCACTACAAAGCAGCTGATTAGTCCTTTTGGATCGCATGTTTTGACAGTGCACGTCGCAATATACAGTTGAAGGCATGTGAATAATCGAAGTCTCAGTCTAGAAATGATCTTAGCCAATGATTGCTCAAGATTTAAGACTAGATTTCAGGTCAGGTTATTCGTACGATAAGATACGCACTGTGCCGTTGAAACGTTGTTTCAAGTAAGCTGTATCCATTCAAGTTATGGACATTATTCGTCCTGTCAACAGAGAAACCACAGTAGCCAGAAGAAGAAGAAGTTCTGTCTGTCATGAAATAAAGAAGGTCCCATCGCCCCCTCTCACTACCACCACCCCTTTTCCAATTCCTCAGCGTCGAGCTTCAAAATTCTGTGCTCTTAAGAAGATAAAAGACAGGATTTTGCTCTGCAGAAGAAATGTGGATGGGTGTTGAAAAGTATGCTTAATTTGGACATTTCTGATAAAGTTGTAAACTTGAACCAATGTGCGTTCCTGGGGTAAGGTTGAGAAGGGGGAGGGAGATGGAGAGGGTAAGCAAACTCTCGATTAATCAAATTTTTTTAATTTGTTTTTTTGGGAGCGGGGTGGGGGGGTGGGGTGGGGGGAATAGCACAGGAGAAGATGACGCACGCAAGTTTTCCTCCTCAAATATCACCAGTGTTAAAGAGTTATAAAACCTGATACACATTATGTTTTTGCGCAGTGGGTCCAGAAACATATTCGCCATTTTGGAGGTGACGAGAACCTCGTGACGGTTGCAGGGATGTCATCCGGAGCTTCTAGCGCCGCCATCTTGTCCATCTCTCCTTTGGCAAAGGGTCTGTTCCGTCACGTGATTCAGCTGAGTGGGTCGGCAGCCAGTCCTTGGGCCAGAGTGTCACAGAAGGAGGCTTTGCAAAGAGCCATGGTACGACTGCATTACTGAACGAATGAATGAAAGAAAGGGATTAATTTATTAATAATCATAACTCGTAAAAGCTGCCGCAGCTAAAACGCGTGCGAACTGCGCAAATTAGTGCTGGGTTTGGAAACTGTACTACAACGTTTTGAACCGGGTTGTTTACTCCGTGCCACGAAGAAAATTCATTATTTAGAAATAATTGGGATCCGTTTTACTTGCCTGCTGTACATGTACAATTGTTGTTTCTCTGTATGCCTAGTGCGTGGAGGAAAGCAGTACAGGGACCATCAAGAACTGAAGAAAGAGATGTCGCGTTCGCAATCTTGTATTTCGCAGAGATTTCTGACAGAATGGTGTTTGCTATAGGTGTTTATTGACTAAGGGATATATATATATATATATATATATATATATATATATATATATATATATATATATATATATATATATATATATATATATATATATATATATATATATATATATATCTGTTACACTCAGTTTGATGTTGGTGTTTTCTATCAGTATTTGATTCAGCCCCAATGCTGAATTCCTGATAGGGTGTAACTCAGATTCGTTTATTCACACAGCCTGCTCAATCAGCATACAAGTCACAAAGTCGACGTATGGAGTTTTCCACTTTTATTCAGCACACATCAACAACTGCATACAATTCTCAACTCAACTCAACAACTTTCACAGCAACTCTTCTTAATCACTATCAACAACTTTACTGTCTCAACAGCAACTCGGCACACGATTAAATAACCTCTTTCTCTTCCGGAAGAATTTCGAATACCGTAGAAATGACGCACTGCCACCAATCTAATAAAAGATCGTCATCACTGACTTACGTCATACATGTCAAAAGAATGTTCTCCATTATCCACGTCCATCAAGAAGCTTCGATCGCTAGTAAACAAACGGATCCAGAAGATTCTCCAACAATATCGACTAACGAAAATTATCAACGTTATACAAAGCCTCTCCTAACAACAATGCAAACTCAAATCAAAGGTAAATAAACTCCATTATTGAATACTTTGCAAAACGAAACGATTAGATCTATCGTACACGCTTCCGACATACTTTCGTTCGCGTTTCAACGTAACATAACCCCCCACTCAAGAAGAAATTTACCCAATTTCTTTCAACAACGTTGAAACGTAATGCACAAACAAAGTCCACAATTGAAACTAATTTAAGACGTTCTGAATACTGTAATTGCGCTCAGCTTATCTACACAGAGTCAATGGTTTTCATCTTCAAGTCTATCTGGATATTGTCAATGTTCACAGTTCATCCACACAGTCAATGTTCTTTACTCACACACTCTGCTGAGGAAGTCCGCACCAACATTGTCCGATCCTTTGATAGATTCTACTCGCATGTTAAAGTTCTGCAAGTACATAGCCCATCTCATGATCCGACTGTTCACAAACTTGGCAGAGTTCAAGTAAGTTAGCGGCTTGTGATCAGTCTGTAGCACGAACTTCACTCCTTGAAGGTACAGTTCGAACTTCCGGATTCCCCATATGATGGCAAGGCACTCTTTCTCCATGGTCGAGTAATTTTTCTCAGCCCTGGACAGCTTCTTGCTGGCGTAACTGACCGGAAATAGTTTCCCTTCGTGTTCTTGCATCAGTATGGCGCCGATGCCTTCGTCCGCTGCGTCTGTCCTTAAAACGAATTCCTTGGAAGTATCGGGCAGTCGTAGCACCGGATCCTTCGAAAGGAGGTCGCGCACAGTCTGGTATGCCCTCTCCTGAGACGGTCCCCACTGCACTTGGTTTGGACAGCCTTTCCGCACCAGGTCCGACAAGGGTGCTGTGATGGCGGAGTAGTTTGGTACAAACTCCCTGTAGTATCCAGCCAACCCCAGGAAAGATCGCACCTGCTTCTTGGTTTGGGGACGTGGAGCGTTCAGAATCTTGGTGACGTTTTCTAGTAGAAGCCCCTTTTGTCCTTCTTTCAGCGAATGGCCGATAAAGTCTACGTTGTCAGTCCCCAGAATGCACTTACTGGGTCTCACGGTCAGGTTGGCTTCTGTGAGACGGTGAAACAGCTCCCTCAAGGTCTGCAGATGCTCTTCCCAGGTGCGAGTGTGGACCAGCAGGTCGTCCCAGTAACACACGACGTTGTCCATCCCATTAAGCATCTTCCTCATTCCTCTCTTTAGGGTAGCTCCGCTGTTGACCATGCCAAAGGGCATCCTTAGGCACTCGTACGTTCCATCAGGAGTTATGAAAGCAGTCTTTGGTATGTCCTGTTGACGCACGGGGACTTGCCAATAACCCTTGCTGAGGTCAATCTTTGAGAATATTTTACTTCCCGATAGTTGGCGGAAGAGGTCTGCTGCGGTAGGCATCGGCTCAGGGTCGAAGATGGTGATCTTATTGACCTTCCTGTAGTCGATGCATACTCTGTTGCTCCCGTCCTTCTTCTTCACGACCACGACAGGGGACGCGTAGGGGGAACTGGACTCCCTGATGATGCCCATCTTCAGCATCTCATCGATGTCTTTCTTCAAGGATTCGCGGGCCTTGAAAGGGATCGGGAAGGGCTTGGATCGAACGGGTATATTTGAAGTGAGGTGGACTTCGTGTTCGACCAAAGTTGTAGAGCCAGGGACATCGCTGAAGTTGTGGGGAAACTCGCCCATAAGGTCCTTGAGCTCCATCTTTTGACCTTCCGTCAAGCTTGGTCCTAGCTTAACATCATCGATGCCTTCTTTGCTGTGGAAGTCTCCCAGTTCCAACAGTTCCTCGCTGTCAAAGCTATTGTCGATCTCAGTTGCTGTTGCTGCATGCACAATCTGTGATGGCCTTTCCACGTACAGCTTAAGGAGGTTGGCGTGGTATATCTTGGAATGCTGGCCGACCTTCACCTTGTAGTCGTTGATCCCCACCACGGTCTCCACTTCGTACGGGCCTTTCCACTGCATCAGCAACTTATTGTGATCAGTAGGTAGCAGCACCAGCACTTTGTTGCCAGGTTTAAACTTCCTGTTCACAGCCCTACGGTCATAGTAGTGCTTTCCACAGTCCTGGGACTTCTTCAGGTTTTCTCTGGCTATCTCGAGAGTCTGCTCCAGCTTCTCCCGTAGCTCAAACACGTACTGGTAGCTGTTCTTCACCTCTGGGGTGTCTACTTCTTTCGTCCACAGTTCTTTTAGGATGTGCATCGGCCCTCGGATGGTTCTTCCGTACAGCAGCTCGAACGGAGAAAAGCCGGTGGACTCCTGCGGTACTTCTCTGTAGGCGAAAAGTAAGGCGTTGATGTAGCGATGCCATTGTCTGGGCTGCTCGCTGCACAGTTTCTTCAGGGTGGACTTCAGCGTAGCATTGAACTTCTCGACAAGCCCGTTGCACATTGGATGGTAGGGTGTCGTAGTCAAATGCCGGATGCTCAGCAGTCTCTTGACAATGTTGACCTCCTTCATGCAGTCAGAGACGAACTGCGTCCCGAGGTCTGTCAGAATTTCTTCAGGCACTCCAAGTCTACTGAACATGTCCACCAGTGCCTCTGCTACAGTTTCAGTGTCAATCTTCTTCAGTGGCACTGCTTCTGGGTACCGAGTCGCATAGTCTACTAAAGTCAGTACCCATCGATGACCTTCTTCACTCGGAGGTCTTATTTCGCCGATTAAGTCTAAGGCCACCCTCTTGAAAGGTCGGTCGATCAGAGGCATCCTCTCGGGACCCTTCCTCGAGGTATGGTCTTCTGGCAAATGTCACATGATCGGCAGAAACGGCTGACGTCCGCATGAAGTCCTGGCCAGTAGAACACCGCCTGGATTCTATCCGACGTCTTCTTGATGCCCAGGTGACCTCCCATGATTGAGTCATGCGCTACTTCCATCACCTGGCGCCTTAGGGGTAATGGTACCAAGACTTGACGTAGTGGTTTACCTCCGTTGACCCTCGGATGCTGGAAGATTCTGTACAGGATCTTGGCCTTCACCTCGAAATAGACCGTGCCACTGCCCTTGGTCACGTGGTCTTGGCGGTTCCTGTACTTGTTTAAAGTGCTGTCAGCTTCCTGGAGCTGGATCAGCTTATCTCTGTCCACGATGGCAGCTTTAGAGTTGTCGGCGACCCTCAGTGGCGTAGACGTCTTGTCTCTCTTGGCCTGGGCCCTGGTAGTAACAGCACTGACTTTCTCTGGTCGGCAGGGCTGAGCCGGAGTAACCACATTGTCCCGTAGCAGCTCTGTAAGGTCTCCATCGGGAAACGGCAATGGATCCTCCTCCACAACTTCGACGCGTTGGGTTGAGGCAGGACTCCACTCTGGATCGGGGTCGTCGGGTCGTCTCGCGCCGTCGATATTCCCGATCATCAAATCATACAGCGGCTTCTTCAGGCAAACCGCTTCGACTTCGCCTATGTAGAAAGGGGTGTTGACATGAATTTTTGCAACTGGCGCTTTCACACATTTGCTGTCGGCCATAAGTGTCCATTTTGAATCGCCAGTGAACTGTTCTTTAGCGATTAAGTCTTCTCTGACGATGACCCCACTGCAGCCAGAGTCTCTTAAGACAGTCACTTCATGATTTCCGACGCGTCCCTTTGAAACAGGCATGTTCTGGACGGTCACAGCTGCGCTGGCGACGACGGGGATGGATTTTCCGTTGGCAAGGAGAAGTTGGCCATCGGTTATGCACTCTTGCACGTCCGCAGGAGTAGCTGTGCGCTCGGTCTCACTCGGAAGAATGACGCTCCCGCCGCACACTTGATGGTCAGATCTACTGGTTTGCCGTTGATTGGAGAAACGTCTCTGTCGGTTGCCCACCGCTGCATTGTCCGTACTGCTCCGCTGTCCGCTACTTTTGTTTTGAGGACAATTAGCCGCCCTGTGGTCTGTAGCGTTGCAGGTGAAACAGCCTCTTGAATGCCCTTCCCTGGGAGGAGGCGTGGAGTCTGTCTGTCTCTGGCTCGTCTGGCTTCCCTGGATCTGGTTCACATGGTTTCCAGTCTTCTAAAAATGTTTCGTCGCGCTGGGTGGCCCCAGGGTTTTCCCATGAGCGATGAGATATCTTTCAGCAGCCTCAGTCACATCTTTAAGCGTCTGCAGCTTTTGTTCTTCTAAGTGGGTCGCTAGGTCCTTGTGACAGGCATTGAGAAATTGTTCTTTCACAATCAGGTCATGGAGACTGTCGTAAGACTTCATTTCGCCTGATAACTCCACCCACTTGTGTAGATATGACGACAGGCGCTCCACAAACTGCTTTGGCGTCTCGTCTGACTTAGGCCGGCATTCACGGAAGCGTTTACGGTAGCCCTTCTCTGTAAAGTTGTAGCACTGCAACAGGGCCTCTTTCAAGACGTCGTAGTTTTTGGCGTCATCGTTCGACAGTCTGGTGTAAACTTCGAGAGCTTGCCCCGTCAGAAGTGCACTCAGTCGAATCGCCCAGTCTCGAGGTTGCCAATTAGAGCTTTCAGCGAACCTTTCGAATCTCGCCAGATAACTGTCAATCTGGTCCTTCCCGTCGACGAAAGCTGGCAATTTTGGAGCCGTGTTGTCACTGATAACTTGTGGCGCATTCTGCTGTTGCTGGATACGCGCCATTTCTAGCTGGAACTCAAGACGCTTCAGCTCGAATTCTCTGTCTTTTTCTTGCCGCTGCTGTTCAATTTCTAGACGCTTCTGTTCTAATTCTCTTTCTTCACGGCGACGCTGCTCTTCTAATTCTCGTTCTTCACGGCGACGCTGCTCTTCTAATTCTCGTTCTTCACGGCGACGCTGCTCTTCTACTTCTAGACGCTTCTGTTCTAGTTCTATTTCTTTTTCTAGACGCTTCTCTTCCAATTCTCTTTCTCGTATTCTCTCCTGAGACTTGACGTACTCCGTCAGCTGCTTGCCTTTTAGATTCAGTTCAACCCCTTTCTGCCAGAAGTCAGCCATCTTGATGCTTCTGGAAAGTTCTTTTCAAGAAAGTTCTTTTCTGGAAAGTTCTTTTTCTAGAAAGTTCTTGACTGTAGAGTTCTTTTTCTGGAAAGTTCTTGACTGTGCTGTACCTTTCTAGACTGTTCTAGAACAGCACGCTTTCTGCAGTAGCGCTGATGCTTGTCACTAGTCGCCTTCGCTGACGCAGGCCCCGCTGTCCTCGTCGTATGCGACGCTGCACCACGCTGGTGTTGATGTACACGTTCCTGTGCTGAAGTAGACGCGACCTCCGCTCGTCGCTCTCTCTAATACTGGCGATGTAGCTCCGAGACTGTCCCTCGACGTAGTCTTGCGGCAGCCACGTAGTCCCGCTCTGTTGTTCGCTCACGAAGCAACTCTTCGGCGACTACACGCCCTTGCAGTCAACCCGAATCTATCGGATGTAGTCCCAGTATGTTGGCCCCTCTCGACGCAACTCGTTGGCGGCTATCCTCGATGACTGCCTCTCGTAACGTTGACTCGCTTGTTGTAGCAGTTGAACCCTTGGCTATGGCGTGAATCGCGGCTTGACCCCCAAAATGTTACACTCAGTTTGATGTTGGTGTTTTCTATCAGTATTTGATTCAGCCCCAATGCTGAATTCCTGATAGGGTGTAACTCAGATTCGTTTATTCACACAGCCTGCTCAATCAGCATACAAGTCACAAAGTCGACGTATGGAGTTTTCCACTTTTATTCAGCACACATCAACAACTGCATACAATTCTCAACTCAACTCAACAACTTTCACAGCAACTCTTCTTAATCACTATCAACAACTTTACTGTCTCAACAGCAACTCGGCAGACGATTAAATAACCTCTCTCTCTTCCGGAAGAATTTCGAATACCGTAGAAATGACGCACTGCCACCAATCGAATAAAAGATCGTCATCACTGACTTACGTCATACATGTCAAAAGAATGTTCTCCATTATCCACGTCCATCAAGAAGCTTCGATCGCTAGTAAACAAACGGATCCAGAAGATTCTCCAACAATATCGACTAACGAAAATTATCAACGTTATACAAAGCCTCTCCTAACAACAATGCAAACTCAAATCAAAGGTAAATAAACTCCATTATTGAATACTTTGCAAAACGAAACGATTAGATCTATCGTACACGCTTCCGACATACTTTCGTTCGCGTTTCAACGTAACAATATCAGATATTCCTAAATGAGCCAGTTATTGTAAAGCTCCCGCTTTTGAGGTACAACAAAACCAACAGATATTTTGACACTCCGCACCAAAAATCGTAAGGTGTTATACAGAACCTAGGGCACTGAAATAAACCCCAAGGTTCTTGTGATTATCGGGTACGCTGCAGAAACCTTTTTTTAAGGAGAGACTATTCTCACCCGTTTTTAACAACAGTTTTGGAATACGTAGTTGCCACAAACGTATTTTTAGCTGAGCTTGCTGCTCTGTCGACAACTTTTGACCCGAAAACTTCCCTGTTCCTTCCTCTTATATAAATCATTCGTTTGAACGCACGTTGATTTATTCTTGGTTTTATACACAGTTGCTGGGAAAGCGAGTAGGCTGCAGCACAGATCAGTCCCAAAACTTGACCACTGCCACCTTGGTTCAGTGTCTTCGCGAACAGAGCGTGGAACGGATAGTCTCTTCCAGCACTGCGCTGTTTCCAAGGTATGTCTGCCTGCTTAAACAAATAGGCTATACAGCAACCTCAGGAAAGTGGTTGTGATGATGTTGATGATGATGATGGTTATGATTAATGATGATAATGCTTTTGATGATGAAGATTATCACCACGACGACGACGACGATGATGATGATGATGATAATGATGATGCTAATGACGATGATGATGACTTTACATTTTAATCACTTGTCTTTTCACGTAAATAGTTGTTAGTATTTTTTAGCTTGCACATTTTTTTAAACAAAACTTTTTTTAAGGGTTCGAAATGTGCGCTTTAAGCCCATTTATTGGGGAATCGCTCTATATAAAACATTATTGTTGTTATTGTTATTGTTATTATTATTATTATTATTATTATTATTATTATTATTATTATTATTATTATTATTATTATTATTATTATATACTTGTATTGTGTTTGCGTTCATGCCCCAAAACAAAAAAATAGTGTTCGGTGCACATATTAAAGAGGATGCATGCTGAAATAAATGGCAAGTACCGATGACACCATACTGTACCCGTTAACGTTTGTAGGAACATGGCTGGAAATAAAAGTTCAACAAACCGGAAGCCCGCCCTTCAAAACTTGAGATTGCCCTGCATAACCTCCCTTCCCTTGCGCAGCGGGACGAGTGCCGCATGTGTGGGAAAGAAGTGGTGGAGAATGGGGAGGAGGTGGGGGGAGTGAGTGGGAAATAAACAACACACACACCCCCGCACACACACACACACACACGCACACACACACACACACACACACACACACACACACACAAAGAAAGACAAAAGAACGTACAGCGCATAATTATGACTGCGTCAAACAGGTGCAAGGATGTAGACTATGGAATGACAGGAGTCTGTTGGTGCAGGAGAGAAAGATCTGGAAGAAAGTGTAGGTTAGGGGAGTGGAGAGAGAAGGAAAATGCGAGTTGAAAGTGGGGTAGAAGGAGGTGGTGGTGAGGAGTTTGGGTGATGGGGGGAGGCATAGAAGAGTAAGGAGAAAGAGCGTGGAAGGATAAAAAGAAGCAGAAGAAGAAGCAGAAGAAGGGGCCGGGTAGCTCAGTTGGTAAGAGCGTCTTGCTAGTAACCGAAAGGTCGCTGGTTCGAATCCCGGATTGGTCAACGTGTGATCATATTATTTTCCCCTTTACCAACAACTGGCCCGCTGGTGTCAGTATAAATCGGTCCAGTAGTCACCTATATGCGAAAGTGTCGTGTGACTATAATCTACAAACAACAACAACAACAACAACAACAACAACAACAAGCAGAAGAAGAAGAAGCACAAGAAGAAGCAGAAGAAGAAAAAGAAGAAGAAGAAGAAGAAGAAGAAACAGAAGAAGAAGAAGAAGAAGAAGAAAAAGAAAAGAAGAAGAAGAAGAAGAAGAAGAAGAAGAAGACGTGACAAAGTTGTAGGCTAGAAGCAAGAGGAAAGCTGTGATGGAAAAGGGGGGAGGAGGAAAAGTAGGTAATGGAGGAGGGGAAAGGGGGGGGGGAGGAAAAGTGGGACGGAGGGGAGAGGAATGTGAGCGAGAGGGGGGACAAACGGAGCTTAAAGAGAGGGAAAATATAGTAGGGATGAGGGGAAAAAAAGAAGTAGATGGGAGGTATTATAAGAAATGTATAAAGTCAGATCTCAGCTACATTAATAATAATAATAATAATAATAATAATAATAATAATAATAATAATAATTATTATTATTATTATTATTATTATTATTATTATTATTATTATTATTATTATTATTAAATATTTGTACAGCGCCTTTCCTCACTAGATCTCATAGCGCTTTACAGCAAAGCAAAAATAGTAATAATATATAATTTATTTTCAAAAAACCGGGCATTGCAAATACATCTACTGTTAAAATGTGTTTGGCTGTGTAATTTTAAACAATAAAAATAAATTCTACGTGTTTTAAAAAAATGTAGGCCTAGATTAGTTGTTTGTAGATTATAGTCAGACGACACTTTCGCATATAGGTGACTACTGGACCGATTTATACTGACACCAGCGGCCCAGTTGTTGGTAAAGGGGAAAATAATATGATCACACGTTGACCAATCCGGGATTCGAACCAGCGACCTTTCGGTAACTAGCAAGACGCTCTTACCAATGGAGCTACCCGGCCCCACTGTCTAGATTAGAAGGAGAAGGAAGTGTAATAGAGTCAAGAGAAGGCCGAGGAGAGAGCATTGTCTATGTTCCCCCAGGTCTTTGATCCTCCAGGTCTTTGTTCCCAACGCCTATATGATAAAGATCGGAGTCAAAGTGGGTACATTCAATGTAAACCGTTGACCGGTACGATTGGTTTCCAGGCATATTGCGCTGTCGCTGGTGGATTATACCTGGGTGCCTGTGACAGATGGAGTCCTGGTGACAGAGCTGGACAGCGCCACACCCTTTGCAGGACCTCTGCTGGCGGGGCTGGTAGACAACGAGGGAGAGATCTTGTACAGTTGGACTGTGAGTACTCCTAGGTTAAAGTTTATGTCGCCCCGTAGTCGGCGCACAAATCGGAACCCGGTTATTTGTTTAGATATACCGATCTTGTTGTTGTTGTTGTTGTTGTTGTTGTTGTTGTTGTTGTTGTTGTTGTTGTTGTTGTTGTTGTTGTTGTTGTTGTTGTTGTTGTTGTTTGTTTGTTTGTTTGTTTGTTTGTTTGTTTGTTTGTTGGTTGTTGCTTTCTTCTTCTTCTTCTGCTTCTTCTTCCATACTAGAGAGATTTTTACCTATAAGGCAATTTCTAACCCACTGTAAATGTAGCCACATTCCGTCTTCGAAGATAGATGTACAGATGAAGTTCAATGTTCCTTGCAGGCTAAAAATACATAAATAAATAAATAAATAAATAAATAAATAAATAAATAAACACTCACCCAGGCTTAGTCAGCAGTTAACATCTAGTACTACATGATCAAAGACTCACATATATTACATCGTGATGGTGGTGATGATGATGATGATGACGACGACGATGATACTGATGATGATGATGATGATGATGATGATGATGATGATGATGATGATGATGATGATGATGATGATGATGATGATGGTGATGACAATGACGATGACAACGACGATGATGATGAGAATCTCAGGGCATTTTGTCAGGTCAGGGTCGAGTAAAACAGTCCTATATAATTCATGTCACAAAATACTGGTTTATTTATCTTTAATTGTATTCGTTAATTCTTTTGCTTGTGTGGCTTTCAGATACCCAGGGTTGGCCACTTCATTCTGGACACACAAACGCTATTGTCACGCCGCGAGTTTTACCGTCACCAGCTTTTGCCCACTCTCCTGAAACAAGCCTACCCTGAGCTAGTGGGATCACCTTATCCGTCCAGGGACCTAGAACTTCACCAAGACTTCCAAGGGCCTTCTTTAACCACTGTGAGTCGGGGCTGACTGGGCTCCGCTATGCTTATGTCATTACCAATACGTGAAGACGAGACATAGCTAAGAGCCAAAGGAGATAGAACACAGCTGATTAAAAAGAGGTTCTCTAGCAATACATGTAGGCATACTTTGCTAACAGCTTCTTCAGGAGTTCAAGTTAAAAGCCAACTGCAAATACATGCTTAAAATAGCAGATGCTCGTCTAATTATTTTGTTTTCATGCCTAAAGATACTCAAGAACATCAAAGGGGTGCGATTTTTGTGAATTTGAGTTCATTATGGTTTAAAGTCATTAAGGCAAGGAGGTGGAAGAAGGGGAGGAAAGTTAGCGGGTGGAGGGGAGGGGAAGAGGGAGGACACACTAGTTATACGACTGCTTGACGTTGTTAAGAACAGGGTTCAAATTTTGCTTAGAGGCTGTTTTCTTTTGACACTAAATTTCCATTAATTATCTTTTGTCAAAGTGTTGTCATGTTTTTACTAGATTTTGACACTGAATTTTCAAATATCCTTTTTGTGACAATGTTATTTATGTGTTTTGCTGATTTTGGTCCAAAAACCAATGCACACCAAACCTGTGTGCTACATAATGTTATGTTTAAAAGCTAAATGTAACTCTTTTTTTAATGGGTTTGTTTTCAAAAGAGAAATCTAAAGAATTATGCTGTGGGTTCGGGCACTGATTAGAATAGACCCAACGTTTCCCGACGTGTCGTAAGAGGCGACTGACAGGGGTGATGTCAGCACGGCATCACTGGGCGAAAGTCTTCTACGCAGAAGTCACCGGCCAGGACGGAGGAACCTCATGTTACTACAGGTTCAACGACCACATGCTCGGGGCCAAGGCGAGCCACACTGTATTCGTGGATATCGGCTGTTGCCAACAGCCTGGAGAGGATTGGGCCCTGCCAGGTCTTTCTTGTCCCAGACACACTGCATGATGAATAAAACCATTTACTCCATACCGGATCGGTCGTCGCCCGGGTCAACAAGGACCGCGCCTTCCGTTGGCCACCAGGACGGAGGTGATAAGTGTGCAACTGATGGACAACTTAGCAAGATCCGCACCAGAAATAACATCGTCATAAGAACCTGGAATGTTAGGACCCTAAATGCGGAGGGAAAATTAGAAGAACTGGCCCACGAGATGGACCACTATCGATGGAACGTTTTAGGGATCAGCGAACTGCGCTGGAAAAGCATAGGTGAAACAACGACCGACAAAGGCCACAAGCTTTATTTCAGCGGTAGAGATGACAGGCACGAACACGGAGTTAGATTCTTGGTCCATGTGACGGTGGGTCTATTGTTACTGGGCTCTGCACAATGGAATGCTATTACCCACTCGTCTTTGTCTGCGGAGATCGGCTAGTGTAATCACCCTGTGACTAATCTTAATACATTTATAAGTTTAGCTCGGTCTGTTTGCGGATAGCGTTATAAAGATAGGAAGAAAAGTGTAATAGCTTCACTGACACACTAGCTCTCGCACGGCTATGAAACATAGGTAGTCCAGCCACTTGTAAGCAGTAAATATCACACATTTATTTCTTCTACTCTATACCTAATTCTCTAAACACTCTCTTAACTTAAATGTCAAAATTCACTTCGAATAGTTCGTTCCTTGATAGGTCTATATTGCTACTGTTCTTGATATTTGCTAATGTCTCATCATTGAGCTATTTGTTCTGTCTGTCCTATTGTTGGTTTCAGGAGAGTGGACTACCGCACAGTCCTTCTATGTCAGTGTGGCTGCACGCTTTCGGTTTCACTTAACTGCAGTTTGAGGTGTGGTGATGGTGTCTCCTCCTTGTATAGACTATTGGGCTATCGTAGCTCAGTGCTAGATGCTCCACTGCAGGCAGAATGTCAGGGTTGACGCTTAGTGGTCTTCCTCCTGCCTCGGGCCAACGTTGCCTGCCTGTCTGCAAAATATGAGACGAATTTCTGCAACTCCGTGTTTACTAAGGGTGTGCAGAGAATCTCACTGATGGCAGAATCAGCCCTCAGTGATAGCTCCGCTTATATATGTCTATGTCTTCTATGTCCGTGGTCCACTGGAATCTCCACATTAATTTATTTGATCGTTCTTATATAGCGCTTTTCCAGCTCAAGAGCTGCTCAAGGCGCTGGCCGATACAGGATCTAAATCAAGCCGCCCGAGGCACCCACTTACAGCTTTTGGGCGCATTGCAATAACGCTCCAGAAAACTGAGCACAATCCTAAATAGCCTTCTGTGACAGTCACAAGAACATTCTAGCCACTGTCATGGGTTGCCGCCCAGTCTCCAGTAGACTCATTACCATCCGTCTGAGAGCAGCCCCTTTCAACATCACCATCATCCAGGCCTATGCCCCAACATCAGACAATGACGACAGCGAAGTGGAGGATTTCTATGAAAATCTACAGGCTGTCCTTGACCTAGTGCCGAAGAAGGACATAGTCATAGTGGAAGGCGACTGGAATGCCAAGGTTGGCCAAGATGGGCACCACAACTGGGGAGACACATGTGGACCCCACTGCAACAACGAGACAAATTACAGGGGTCTGAGACTGTTGGAGTTTGCCTGATACAACAATCTAATAGTGGCAAACATGCTTAGTCTCCACAAAAAATCCAGACGATGGACATGACACAGTTCCGGCGGGGAGCATCACAACCAGATCGACTACATCATGGTCAAGAAACGCTTCAGATCAAGCATCAACATTGGCAGGACTCGCACTTTTCCAGGAGCAGACATCGGAAGTGACCACGATCTCGTGATGATGTCTTTCCGGTTTCACTTGAAGAGAGTAAACACAGCAAAGTGCACTAGTCTGAAGTTCGACCTGGACAAACTGCAAGACCCAGAGGTGGCAAAAATATTTCAGGCCACAATTGGAGGGAAATTTGCACCACTGCTCATTTTGGGAGCTGGTGAAGTAGATGTCAACACCACCACCTTCAACTTAGCTGTGACAGATGCCGCCACGGAGATCCTTGGAAAGCACCGGCCAAATAAGAAGCTGTGGATCACACCTAAACTTTTGGACCTTTGTGATAAACGAAGAGAGATGAAAAAGAAAAAGAACACGAACACCTCACAGGGAGCTGATGCCTACCGAAAAATCAACAATGAAATCCGAAAAGGCATGCGCACGGCAAAGGAGAACTGGATAGAAGATCAATGCTAGGAAATAGAGAACAGTCTGAACAAGAACAACAGCAAGAAGGCCTACCAGACTGTGAAGCGGCTGACAAGTGTTAAACAGCCCAAGGTCTCCACGCCAGCAAGTCTGGCATATATTACAGAATAACAAGAAGTCATGGACAGAGTACTGCTCTGACCTTTACAACCACACACCAAACGAAGACCCATCAGTTCTAGCATGTCCAGAGAACAGAGAAGAAGAAGAAATCCTCCCAATTCTCCGAGAAGAAGTTGAGGCAGCAGTGCAATCGCTGAAGAAGGGGAAGTCAGCGGTAGTGGACAACATGACCGCGGAACTGCTTCAAGCAAGAGGAGAAGCGATGATTGACGCACTCACCATAATCTGTAACAAGATCTGGCAGAGTGGGGAGAGGCCTACACCATGGACCCAGTCGCTTGTCATCACTCTTCGAAAAAAAGGTAACCCTCAGGAATGTGAAAATTACCACACCATCAACCTCATCAGCCATCCCAGCAAGGTCCTCCTGAAAATAATACTCAACAGGTTGAAACCCCAAGCTGAACAAATCCTAGCTGAAGAACAAGCAGTATTCAGGGCAGGGCGAAGTACCACTGAACAGATTTTCAACCTCAGAATAATCTGCAAGAAACACCTACAGCACCAAAAACATCTATATCATGTGTTTGTAGACTTCAAAAAGGCGTGTGACCGAGTCTGGCATGCAGCTCTGTGGGCAATCATGAGAGTGTGCAGCATCAGCCCTAAAATTATTGAAGTCATCAAAAGCCTGTATGACAAGGCTACAAATGCAGTCCTCCACAACAGCGCCATCAGAAACTGGTTCAGAACAACAATCGGTGTGCGTCATGGATGTCTACTCTCTCCAACACTCTTCAACATCTTCCTAGAGCGCATCATGTCAGATGCCCTTGCAGACCACAAAGGCACAGTCAGCATAGGGGGAAGATCACTCTCCAACCTTCGTTTTGCGGATGACATTGATGAATTGGCTGGAGAAGAACAAGAACTTGAACAGCTGGTACAGAGGCTTGACACCGCCTCCAGAGCCTACGGAATGGAAATAAGTGCAGAGAAGACCAAAATGATGACCAACAACACCAATGTCATCAACACGGACATCAAAGTCCAAGGCCAATCCCTCAACACAATGCATAGCTTCAAATATTTAGGGGCCATTGTATCAGACAATGGGTCCCGACAGGAAGTCCTCTCCAGGATCGCACAAACAACTGCTGCCCTGGCGAGGTTGAAGCCAATTTGGAAAGACAGGACCATCAGTCTACATTCCAAGGTAAGACTGCGGCGCTCCATTTTCATCTCCATCTTCCTATATGCTTGCGAAACATGGACCCTCACAGCAGATCTACATCGAAGAATACAAAGCATGGAGATGAGGTGCTATAGAAGACTTCTAGGCATTTCCTATACCCAGCACATCACCAGTGACGAAGTCCGACAGACCATCACATAAGCCATTGGACAACACGATGACCTGCTCACAGTGGTGAAAAAACGGAAACTCCGATGGTATGGCTACGTCACCAGATCATCAGGTCTTGCAAAGACCATCCTGCAAGGCAAAGTGCAAGGAGGTAGAAGAAGAGGGAGACCGAAAAAGAGGTGGGAGGACAACATTCGAGAATGGACTGGTTTGACACTGAGCGAAACAATCAGGGTTGCTGAGGACAGGGAAAGATGGAGTACGCTGGTTAAACGATAATCTGTAGTGCCCCTACAACCTCCGAGTTACGGGATAGGATATTGATATGATGCTATTTTATTTTCTAGACTAGTGAATCTCACTTGCGCTATTCACATGGGTATGGTTGCAGGCTATAAGCACGCTGGAGTGTGCTTATCTGAACGGCGGTACGTTTTCAAGGGAGGAATCGGCGGTGGCAGTGAGAACAGACGAAGTGGCGGAGGTGTTCGGGGATCAGGCCTTCATCATGGGCACCGTCAAGCATCTTCAGCAGTTCTGTACCTATCAGCCCAGCTTCTTGTATTATTTGCAGCATCAGGTAATCATATCCTCATTCTCCTCATCCTCATCTTAATCCTCTTCAACCTCATCCTCCTCCTCATCACCATCTTCGACTTAAAAAGCTGTATTATGCTTATCGATAACAATGTCATTTCATTTTTTTCTTTCCAGACCAACCGACCCGGAGTCACGGGCATGCGTCATGTCGACGACCTCGCGTTCCTGTTTGGCTTTAACTCCACCATCGCCCGCATATTGGCTTTCCCTGGTCACGTGACTGATCTTGACCTTCGTCTTGCCCAGAACTTCCGGAAAGTTCTCATCAATTTTATCAAGACAGGGTAAGCGGCGCAAGGAAGGCAATGCCTCTGGCACACAGATAAGGCAGTTTCTAGTGGTGACGCGTGTTTTATTATAAAAGGTGGAAGCTTTAAAAGCTACATGACTCCACTGAAAGGTAAAAGTTGCGAGAGACATGAGTTGGTTGCAGGGAGACAAAAGGTTTCTGTAGACCACAAGTGATAAAGGTGTCTTGCCTAAAGATCTGGGACTGGAGTTTATTGATTACATCTTTGGATAACATCCTTAGTAGTTGCTCTCCTCCGTGGAGGCACTGTGGTCTAATGGTAGTGAATCGGCTTGCGGATCGGAAGGTCCCGGGTTCGAGCCCTGGCCGGGCCATTGTGTTGTGTCCCTGGGAAAGACACTTTACTCCTGTTTTCCTACTCCTTCGGATGAGAGTATAAACCGAGGTCTAGTCTGTGTCGCATACATTCCATCATAACGGACTTTAAAGATCCTGACGCTCATGTCCTAGACGGGTGAGTGCCGGTGACAAGAAAACACCCAGCATGCACCTAGGTCCTTCTCCCCCATCCCTGGCTGCCCAGGATTGTGCTCAGTTGTCCGGGCGTCAGACCATGCGCCCAAAGGCTGCGGGTGGGCGTCTCGGGCGGCTTGAGTTAGATCCTGTATCGGCCAGCGCCTTGAGCAGCTCTTGAGCTGGAAAAGCGCTATATAAGAACGATGGGAAAAAATTTTCTCCCCTTCTCTGTTTTGGCGAATTTGTGCCATAGATACAGAGGGTTCTCAGCTGGTCAGTGTGTAGGCTGGGATTGGTAAAAATCAAAGGACTGATTTCCCAATGCATGAAAAGAGGCTTGAATGAAGTCCTCAGGGGGAAAAAAATCTTCATGCGAGAAAAGGAGCGTATACATCAACACCAATGTGATGCAGCGTCGCATACGACGAGGACAGCGGGGCCTGCGTCAGCGAAGGCGACTAGTGACGAGCATCAGCGCTACTGCAGAAAGCGTGCTATTCTAGAACAGTCTAGAAAGGTGCAGCATAATCAAGAACTTTCCAGAAAAGTATCAAGATGGCTGACTTCTGGCAGAAAGGACTTGAACTGAATCTAAAAGGCATGCAGCAGCTGACGGAGTACGTCAAGTCTCAGGAGAGAATACAGGAAAGAGTATTCGAAGAGCAACGTCGGCGTGAAGAAAGAGGATTAGAAGTTATATGACGTAAGACAGTGCATAGTTCCGGTGACGAATTTTATTCTGATTGGCTGTAATTGCGTCACGCTGGAATGTTCGAACTTCCTCTACAGTATAGAAAGACTACATAAGTGACGCACTGGTTGAAAGAGAGAGGGGTTGTCCCCATATACGCCTAGGTGTGGGGGGGACGTTAATATTACCCAATGAAAAAGAGAGAGAGATTGAAAGAGTGATTGAGCGACCTTGTATGCAGTTGTTGATGTATGCTAAATAAAGTTGGAAAACTTCATACGCTCTACAATTTGGCTGGTTGGCAACGGAAATGGTTCCCACCGCCGTAGCTCAAGTGGTAGAGCGTTCTCCTGGCACACCGATGACCCAGGTTCGAATCCCGTGGTGGGAGAAATAAAAGGTGGCCATTTTTCACTGTCCGTTTTAGCAGTATGATTGCTCTGGTGGTTCAGTGTTGATTCAGGTCCCTATCCCTTGTTCCCTGGGATGGGTATCCCCGTCTGCCATATCGCCAATGGTGGGTGTAGACGTTACACATCAATGTTCATTCATTCATTCAACGGACATGGGAAGGAACCGAACGTTTTCGGGGAGGTCACAACTGGTCTGAGGGGGAAAAGAAAGCAATACAACAGCAAGAAAACATTGATCATTGATCATTAAAGGGCCAGGGAATTAAGAATCTTTATCTTATTTTTATTTCGTGACTGGGTTTAATTGGAAAATGACTTTCTTGTCCCATTGAAAGATGATGCAATGGACAATCTTTGCTCGAACTGAGATCTGGATTTTAGGCGTCTCTTAAGCTTTTTTGATATGCGAACAAACAACTGTGCTTCCTACCAAACGCACTTTCGTTGAGATGGTAGTTTTGGAATCGACCTTGATGCTGTTAACAGGCGCAGACATGAGTTTATTGATTTATATCAAATCCGAACTTTCGAAAGAGGTTATTTAAAAAAAAAATAAGTTAAACGTGTTATTTTTCTGGTAGGGCAACACTCGCTGTGAATTTGAAAAGGATCTGTAACGCTGAAAAGAACTATGACTCTTAAACGCATCTCGCCTTAATTGTAACAGGAACCTCATTTTCATCTTGGCCGTTGATGTAAACTTACAGCACAAAGTATGTCAGTTACAATTGTCCAAAATCCCGATAGATATTGCACTGACGAATAATACTAAATAAGATTTATTTTGTCTGTCAACAGCGATCCAAACAGTCCCAGCAGACCACTAAACTGGCCCCTCTGGTCGCCGTACACGTCCAAGGGAGCTGACTACTTGGTCTTGTCGCTGAAACCAAGGGTTGCCTCCCATCTTAAGGCCGATAAGATGGACCTGTGGACAGACGAGTTACCTCGTTTGCTATCGGTGGTCAACGCAAATGTTTCTGAGAAATATAAATGTTACGAGGCTTCGTCAGCGCCAGGACTTATACCTGCTCGTTCTGTGTGTATGACGGGCTGGACTGTGATTATCCTAGCGTGGATTATCAATTTCTTCCATTGTGACATTTTACAAAACGCTGTACAAGACAGAACGCACCGATGAGGTCTTAACACATTTTCTTGCTTTTAAAAAAACAACTTGACAGTGTCTTGTGTGGTTTTTTTTTCTCTCAACATTTCTGTTAATTCTTTTTGTGATTGTAGAGGGTCATGGTAACAAAGATGTTTGTTAATTTTCTTTTTTTTAAATTTTTTTGGTTCCTTTTTTTCATTCTTTCCTTCTTTCTTTCATTCCTTCCTTCCTTCTTTTTCTTTCTTTCTTTCTTGTTTTCTTTCTTTTTTTCTTTCTTTCATGTTGACAGTAAATTTACTGGAGAAATTGCAATGTTGTCACTTTAAAAGATGATAGAATAGGCCATCGTTTGCTCAAACTGACCTCAAATCTTGGAGTTTTAAGCGTCCCGTCCTTGTTATGCAAACAAACAGTTGTGCCTGCTATGCACAGTTTCACTGCGGTGCTGTTTTTAGATTCAACCTTGATGCTATCCCCAGGCACATAAAAAAAGTAAGGAATTTATCAATTCATTAGAAAACCGCTCTTTTGAGAGAGAGGTTATTTTGGGGCTTAATTAATATTTTCTTTTTTAAAAAGTTTTTTTAAAGCTGAGTTAACACTTACTGTGCAGTTGAAATTGGTATGTGACGCTGAAATATGTGGTCTTGGGTCCATTTAAATGTATATCTTCTTCTTTTCCTTCTTTTTCTCCTTATTATTATTACTATTATTATTATTATTATTATTATTATTATTATTATTGTTGTTGTTGTTGTTGTTGGTGCTGTTGTTGTTGTTGTTGTTGTTATTATTACCGTAAAATTCGGGCTATTAACCGCAGATTTTTCTCAAAACTTTGACCCTTGCGCCTGAAATACCGACTGACTCGACTTGTCCAATGTTTTGTTTTGTTGTTCACTTCTGAATAGGTGGGTTGGGGGAGTAGGGAGTGAGGAAGTGATATTTAACACTAATCAATTCAAGTCTATATATAGGGGATCTTGCAGTAATTTTGACCGTTGCTGTTATAGATCTATGAATGATGTAAGGCGTCATTGGAAGAATGTCCATATCCAGTCAAATAAAATGCGGTAACCTACTGATATATCACTGCAACACATATACCCGGATATCTGCTGAATATTTAGTATTCCATGCATTCACTCTTATTTTGTAATTTTGACAATGGTCTTGAACAATTCGGTTTCCGAAGATGTATTAGGCCTATTCAGTGAATTGAATGGAAGTGATGACGACGAATAAAATACTACCAACGGTATTTTTGTGCGTGATTGTTTAACGTGTGTATTATGGTATGTCGTTGGTGTACCTGTATTTTTATTTTTCTGTTGCTTTGTCACTGAGTAAGTGCTTTGCGCACGTTGCGAAACTTTTGCAGCTTTCCCGCGGCTTGTGTGTGTCCTGATTTTTTTTTTAAAATTTAGGGGATGCGGCTTATATGCCGATGCACTCAATAGTCCGAATTTTACGATACCATTATTATTATTATTATTATTATTATTATTATTATTATTATTATTAGTAGTAGTAGTAGTAGTAGTAGTAGTAGTAGTAGTAGTAGTAGTAGGCCTCATACTATTGGCGGCGGGCATATGCGCGCATGTTTTAATTTATTTCGTTTTCTGAAATCTCTACACCCTTGTTACAATAATTTGAATACTTTCAACAAGGCCAGGTTGTTTGCAAACGCAGTAACTATATTTTTCAATTATGTTTTGTATGGGTGAAAATAGCAGTGCGGAAACTATGTATGATATCTGGCAACATCAACAGAAACTCCTGCATGAGGTCTAGCACTGGCTATATGAACGCCTGAAGAAGCTTTTGGCGAAATACGTGTATACGGAGAGACCCTTTCCATCAGCTATTTTTCATCTCCTTTTGGCCTTCAACCCTCTATCTCATCTTCTAGCAAGTACAGAAAAAGGTTTTCAGGATGTTTGAGCTCAATTGGCAATAATAGATTAATGCAATGTACAATCTGATTGTATAGTGAGGGTGAGAAGGATGACACTGATGATGGTGATTTGTGTTCGTACTGGTTGTGATGATGATGTTGTTGTTGTTGTTAATGTTGTTGTTGTTGTTGATGATGATGATTGTCATGCTCATAATGATAGCGATGGAAATGATGATGATAGTGATAGCTATGGGTCCCGGGTTGATGATGATGTCGCTGTTAATATTGTTGTTGTTGAGGATGCAGGTAATGTTTATATATCAATGATGAAAACATCGGGAACGAAGATACTGGTTGCTGCTACAGCTGCTAGTGGTGATGATTGACGATTGATGATGATGATGATGATGATGATGATGATGATGATGATGATGATGATGATGATGATTAGTGTCTATGAATCATTTTATGTTTTGCATGGTTATGCATTTTCTCTTAATCAGATTTATACATAAAATTACACATTTCCATATTGTCTCATTTGTAAAGCAGTTAATACTGATGACGATGTTAATTTGTTATATTATTGTGACAGAAAGTTTTTTTTAAATTTACAGTGTGTCTTTCTGTGTGTGCGTGTGTGTGGGTGTGTGTGTGTGTGTGTGTGTGTGTGTGTGTGTAACAGGCCATGAGCCTATAACTGAGGAGAGAGAGAGAGAAAGAGAGTTCAAAAGCACCAGATATGTTAAATTGTGCATTGGTCAGTTGTGAACTATCACGTGATGTTATGTAATATATAATGTATTATATATTGTATATAGTATTATAATTATATTGCGTATGTATGTCGAAATGAGACTGGAAATGTATTGTATGGGGAAAATACACGAATTAGTTTACTACAGAAAAGAAACAAATAAAAAATTAGTTGAAAACTCTGAAAAGTAGTCTACGCGTTTTATATGTTTTGTCTAATGTGATTGGTTGTATGCACAGGTGCATTAAACCAAGTATAGTGAATCTTTGATAGCTCAGAGATAGCAACCCAATGTATCATTTTTAGATTATGATACATAGGACTGCCACCGATGTTCTATCTATTGATGATCCATTACCGATCTGCTATCGAGTATCACCTTTAATGCTCCATGTGGTGCATGTTGCCTGCTAACAAAGCTTACAAAAATTAATAATGTAATACTGTATAAATAAATTCATTCATTCATTCATTATGGACCCCAATTGGTACATGATTTAACAGACGTCACACATACCAAATGGCTCGTTGAAATTGTAGACTTGTTTCAGGTAATAAGTTATAAATAAGCTTATACTTATTGTTGAAACATTTGTAAAAAAAGCATTATTACCATTTCATATACCATGTATTCACTGAATCCCCAAATGGTGTAAATAAACGTTGGTATCTACAGAAATGGGTCATTGGCAACCAACAAAGAGAGAGAAAATAAAAAGAAGATAGTTGAAAATAAAAGCAGTAGTCATTGTTATTAGTATTATCGTATTATTATGATTAAGGAGGTATCCTGCATGATTACATCATGCCTGTTGATACTCTGGTTTATCACTCTATCAAATATTGGTAGAATTGTGGGGTGAGGTGTGTGTGTGTGTGTTTCATTGTTTACACAATGTTATCTGGACAAATCAGTGAACATCTACATAACTTGTATTGACATGCCTACTTGTTTTGACGTCAGAACAATGATCTGTTAGGGTTATGGCTGGGTTAAAGTACCGTAAGGGCTCGAACACTTCAAAGTACTTGAAAATGGGGACGAAATATGACCCATTGTCAGCACAACGTAGGTGGCGTTTCGGGGAAGTCATGATAATACTGTGTTACCTCGGCTGTGTGTGTGTGTGTGTGTGTGGGTGCGTGTGTGTGTGATCATAATGACTATGAGTATGTTATGAATACATAAATTCAATTATATATAATATTATACGCAAATACTTTTCAGAGAGAGAAAGAGATACATGGAGAGAGAGAGAGAGAGAGAGAGAGAGAGAGAGAGAGAGAGAGAGAGAGAGAGAGAGAGAGAGATGTGCCTACCGGATAGCGTCCCTTCCCGGAAGTAAACTATAACGCCTACTATTAGAGAGGGACAATGGTGTCGGTGCTTCAGCATTTCACTTTCTAGTTTGTTTCAAACAAATTGAGGCATCAGCAGGCAAGTTTTTAGATTTACCAACATGATTAGATTGTGTACCAACAGCTCCTCTGCATTGAACTACCGTCGCTTCGTTACTTTCTGAAGGCAGAGGTGAGAATATCGTCGTTTTGCTGTCTTGATGATGAATGAATGATATGTGGAAAGGACGTCGACTGAGTATGAGAGCCGTGCCATGTGTTCCAGGATGTAAAGCTTGAAACTTCAAAATCGACAGCGCTTCTTCACAATATGAAGGTACGTTATTCTCTGTTCAAACCCAGAGTAAACAGAATGCAAAAATAATTGTTCATTACTTTCTCGCCAACGATACGCCGGTTGGCTACCAACAATAGACATACTTCTTGTAGTCAACACAGGCTTTGAAGTCTCGCCTTTCGTAGTATGACTGTATAGCATGTAATTGAGGCCTACGGAAAGACGAGACTTCACAGCCTGTGGTTGTCCAACTGTAAGTAGGCAAATTTTGTACTTCTAATTGGAAACAAACTATTGTTGTTAGTCCTATGACTAATCGTGCTGGTATTGTGTATGTGCGCGTGTGTTATGTAAATAATATTAATACTAATTGTTCATGAATCGATTGTAATTATATCTACGTTTGTTGCACGCTAAGGGCTAGGTCTTATTCTCGGTTGTTGACCTCTATTACCATAATGTCTTTAACGTTACGGCGTGTTTGTTAAATGCCAATGTGTGTTTTTAATGGCCCATTGTCTAGATATTAGTTTGCAGTATTTTATTTTTATTTTTGGACTTTACAAACTTACTTAAAGTACTACATAAGACAATTTTTGGTCCTTGTGTGTTTTAATGTAAGAGTACATTTTTGTTTTATCTTGTTTAATTTATATTTTTATTTGCTTCTTCTTCTTCTGCATCTTCTTCTTCTTTCTCCTCCCCCCCCCCCCCTCTCTCTCTCTCTCTCTCTCTCTCTCTCTCTCTCTCTCATATTCAGGCTCAACTTTATGGAATAACTTTCCAGACGTTCTCAGCAGTGCAGTCACTAAACACACATCCTTTAGAAAACATATTTTACAGCACATTAAAATTCGCTACTTAGGAGTTCTACGTGCGTAGCATTCATTAGGATTGCACTGTGTTGAGGAATTGGCCTTGAACTTTGATGTCCATGTTGATGCCATTGGTGTTGTTGGTCATCAGTTTGGTCTTCTCTGCATGATAGGATATCATGATAGGATAGGATATAATGATTCTCTGCATGATAGGATATCATGATAGGATATGATATCATGATGGATAGGATATCATGATAAAATAGGATAGGTGTGTGCGTGAGTGTGTGTGTATGTGTGAGTGCTCGAGTATACCTTATTTTGATACATTATGATAAATTATTGTTATAAAGTTATTTTGTTATACTAATTGTTATTGTTACAAGCCCCAAGGGCAAGAGGTTAAAAAAAAGCATGCTCAGCGTTTATTCTTTTACACTTGCTGTTATATCTTTCTCTCCTTCCCTCCCGCTCCTCTCGCGTTCTCTCTCTCTCTCTCTCTCTCTCTCTCTCTCTCTCTCTCTCTCTCTCTCTCTCTCTCTCTCTCTCTCTTTTTCTTCTGCCCAGTCCATAACAGGCTATTATTTTATTTTGAAAAATAAGAAGAAAAAAAGTAGCATATCTTGTTCTTAACGATTATAACTTTTGGAATGATCAAATCGTGAGGTTGTCGTAGTTGGTCCATTATCACCTCTATTGTCGTCGTCCTTCTTCTTAATGGCACCAATATCATTGGTATTATATCATCATCGCCACCATCATCGTTGTAATCCTCCTCTTCTCTCTCCTCATGATCCTACTTCTTCTCCTCCTCGTCACGATCCTCCTTCCTCTCCTCTTCATCCTCCTCATCATCATTATCCTCATCATAGTCTTCATCATCATCATCATCATCATCATCATCATCATCATCATCATCATCATCATCATCATCATCATCATCATTATCCTAGTACTTTCTGTTTCAGGCACTCACCCATCTAAGGCAAGAGCGACAGGACCACAGATTAGACCTCGGTTTACACTCTCGTCTGAAAGAGTAGGCCTAAGGTCACAGAGCTGCTTGAGAATCAGGGTCTGGTAACTGTAGGTTAGGCTGTGATACGAACCGCTGTCGACAAGTTTAGCCAACGCCTACCCTCCTCCCCCCCCCTCCACCCTCCCTCCATTCCCTCCACCCCCACTCTAACTTCTTTCTCTCACTCACTGACTCACTCACACGCACACACACGCGTACACACACACACACTCGCGCGCACACCCGCACGCACACCCATACGCACACACACACACAACCTGTGACACACATAAACACACAACATGTGACACACACACACACACGTGACACACACACACACAATCGGTGATGATACAATTATTGCGTTTCTTACAAAATACGTCCTACTATAATGCTATTTTCGCGTCAATAAGTCTGATTGATACAGTGATAGACAGACATTGTCAGACACGTGGAATATAGAATATGATTTTTGTTTCTTTTTTCGTTTAATACTAAGTTTTGCGAGGCGACTACTAAATACAGACTGAAAATGACAGGGAAACTGTGACAGAGCATTTAGAAATTGATAATTTTATTATCATAAAATCTTAAGAAAAGTACACTCGTGTAGTGTTGACATTAAATGTGTGTTGTGATTGACAGACAGTTAGACAGACAGATACAGAACATACATTTTAATTAATTTTAAGCCTCGACAGAAGACACATATAAAAAACAAAGACAGAAACGCTTTTACCCCCCCCCCCCCTCCCCCCAAAAAAAGGGATTACTTTTTAAACTTTTTTTTTCAGTTTGACATGCTCGGTGTTAATATTTATGATGCAGTTTGTTTGCGAGAAAACTTCCATGGTTGATGCTATCTTTAGTAGGTCTGACAGGCAGACAGACAGAAAGACAAATAGAGGCTATCCTACAGAGATTGTGAGTAGTCAGAACTTTTTATTTGTAACTGTATTATACTGTATTGGTTATTTTTTTCAACAAATACTGTAGTAAACATTGGTAAACTTTAATTTTCGATTTGCTGTGACTTCACACAGGCCATTGGACAACGCGATGACCTGCTCACAGTGGTGAAGAAACGGAAACTCCGATTGTGTTGCCACGTCACAAGATCATCAGGCCTTGCAAAGACCATTCTGCAAGGCACAGTGCAAGAAGGTAGAAGAAGAGGTAGACCGAAAAAGTGGTGGGAGGACAACATTCGAGAATGGACTGGCTTGACACTGAGCGAAGCCATGACAGAGAAAGATGGAGTACGCTGGTTAAACGATCCTTTGTGGTGCCCCAACAACCTCCGAGTTACGGGATAGGATTAGGATAGGTTTTTGTTGTTGCTCTAAACTGAAGCTTTGGCATTCAGTAGTAGGAATGTGAAAGTTCAGGTGACGACTATAGGACCCAGTTGTTTATCATGATCAGCCTGACAGACAAGACTGACCGACACTAATACAGAAGCCCCTTTACTCACGCAAAACAAAATAAATACATTAATGTAAAAGAAAATAATAGAACGACGGAATAAATGTAAAGCAGACGGACAGAGATGTGAGAACCTGAGACCTTCCCTGTTGGATTCCTTTTTAAGTATGATTTTTTAAAACTGTCTTGTTAATGTCTATGACTGTGAACAACAAAGTTTATTAAATAATAAAACTGGCTTTATTGTTCTTGACTTCTTTTTATTATTATAAATATATTAAGAGGCAGAATTTTTGCTACAATGTGAATCGTATTTTCAGCAGGAAAAGTATTTTAAACAAAATCGACTTCTTATTTTGAAAAAAATAACTTGTAAATTCAAATTTTAAAACATTAAATAAATTAATTCAAAACATTGATTCTGAAGATAGTATTCGTAGTCCAGACTTGAAACTTGTAAAAAAAAAAAAATTCTGCCTCTTAGTGTATGTGTTACCGGCAATGATGTGTGAAATCCCGGTATTGTATAGAATGCCTAGGTAAAGTATAGTATAGTAATGCATTCTATACTTTATCTAGGCATTCTATAGAATGTCGGATTTCACACATTGCCGGTAACATATATATATAACATTAAAAAGGTGAAGACACGACTATTAACTTTGTTAGTTATTGCCAGGTCTCAATTTTCTTTTCAAGAGGCCTCGTGGAAGTAACTATTAAAGTTAATAGTCGTGTCTTCACCTTTTTAATGTTATTATTAGTTAGAATTTAGTTAGAATTATTATTAAATAAAAAAAGAAATGCACTCCAAAATTTAAATTTAAAGTGCCATGAAAAAATGTACCAAAAAGTGAATATTACCATAACCTGTAATGTTACTTTGTAACCCCGAAGGGTTACGTCTAGTAACCCTTCGGGTTACAAAGTAACTACCGGCCCTCAATTTTTAGCAAAACGCCCTGCCGCATTATCCCGGTAGTTTAAGACCGGTTGTGTTTGTCTAGTCAGGGTTAGTATAACGGGTTGTTAGTATTTATTGTAAATTTTGAATAAACACACAGAAAGACGGACTCGAAAACGAACAAATAATAAACGGCTCGACTGGGAATCGAGATCGGGTCCCCAGGATCACCATGCAGACGTCTTCACCATAACACCACCGAACACAACTGAGAAGATCCTTATTTCGAACATATATCATTCTAAACACGTGAATAATTGTTTAAAAAAAATTCTAACAGGTGCACGTTTTCACAACAGTAAACACGCTATGACTTGTGAAATCGTGCGCCTGCTAGAACTTTGATACACCACGGGAAACATTTTGTAGATAAAAAAAAAAAAGAAAAAAGTGTGAGAACATTTCAGCTTTATTTGTTCACCTGTACGTCTCAAGTAAAGTATAGGCCTCTCTCTCTCTCTCTCTCTCTCTCTCTCTCTCTCTCTCTCTCTCTCTCTCTCTCTCTCTCTCTCTCTCTCTCCCTCTCTCTCCCTCCCTCTCTCTCCAGTTAACAGAAACCCGTTCTTTATTGCAATCAAGTGCAACACAACTCAGACTTGTGTACAGTATGGTCACTCTCACAACATTTTCTTAATAAAAACAACAACGCTAAAAATGCTTTCAGAAACGACGCCCAAACGGAAAAATTAATAAATAAAAACCATCGTCAGTTTGACCTATGTTATTACCTTTACAAATAATTTGGATACAAAACCGAAGTCTAATACATCATTTGAAGTTATAGTAATTGGAATATAACAGAAAACTGCTGCTAATCAGATTTCAACTTTGTTGTGTTTTTTTGTAACAGTGTGCCTGATGAAAAGCCTAGCGCCCAAAGAGTGGCAGCGTTCTTTTAGTTTAATTAGATTATATGGATTCAATTTCGCTGGTAAAATAAGTTTTTCTATTAGAAATTGATAGAAAAAGTCCCTAGGGGGATAAAAACAATTATGTTTTATCGCTAATTTGGGTGACGATCAGAGCCAAACTGTGGATTTCCATAGAGAACACGCAGGCTCACAGACATTTTTGTACATTTATATATATAATATAATATAACTGTATGCTTCTTAATATGAGTAATTACAATGTCAACTTTACTTAGCACATTTAAAAAAATCGCATGGCAAACATACAGCGAGCAATCAATAACAGTTAACAAATAAATGTACGATTAAAACATGCTGTAGAATAATTTCACAGGGTACAGAGTAGGCTATTATTTCATTGTTATTAGCATCCGGCCGCTTGATGATGGCCAAGACGACATTCACTGTATGGAGGACGGTGTGGCGACCTGGTTCTTTCTGCTGTCACCAGCACCTGGACTCCACCTGTGGAACATAAAAGGTGCAATTTTGTGCTGCAATACAGCTAAATCGGTAAAACTTCAACAATAAAACAATACAGAAACACTCAACAGCAACAACAACAACAACAGAAATTAAGTTAGTCGTTTATAGGGTCCAGTGGACGGCAAAAAGCCGAAGACCGATAAGTGCCACAACTTGGTTAAAAGAGGACTCACCCCTGATCCATATAAAAGATCTGCTGATACAACCCTTGTAAATTGACCAACTGGTGGACTGCCTTCAGTGTTACAATCAGGAACGAAAAAACTTCGTTCCTGATGGTAACACTGAAGGCAGTCCACCAGTCGGTCACTTTACAATAAACCCCCCTTATGCAGAAGACGCTGAGACTGTAGGCCTACTCTAATGTATCGAACCCCCGTTTACAAAAACAAAATAAAATATAAACATCGTTATAAAATATTAACAAAACACATACATATAAAATGTGTACATTGCTAAATAATACTACTGTAGAAAGCTCTAGTGACCATTTGGCAGAAAGCGTCCAATATCCCCAAGCTGATCCAACAGAATCCATACACAAATGAGGAGCTTTGGGAGAGTTTTCAAGAAAAAAGATAGGTGACTGTTCTAGCGAAGAAGATAGTAGATTGATAGAACAGGGCAGAAGCGAGAAAAAAACTAATGAGAATGACAGAAACAATGGGAATTTAAAGCACTAAATTTCCAGAAAGTGGGGATACTATTTATATAGAAGCCCCCGGCACCCCCACGGGGTAACAGGAATTAAGACCAAGAGGAAGAAAACATGATGATGATGAGAATGATGACGAAGAAGAAGAATATTCGATACGTTATTACGAGATGAAAATGATTTTAGCACTACTTTGCTAATCTTACGATCAGTCCTCCTTTCAATCACAACATAATTAGTTTAATCATGCACAGACAAACATAGATTTAATAATAAAGGAAGGAGGGGGGTGGGGGGGGGAGAAAACTTCGCAACAAGGTAAGTAACCGTATTTAATACAAAACCTTTAACTGAAACCATTTAATGTAATAAATTGAAAGGCAGAGGGTGATAGAGAAAAGTCAGCAGATGCATGCTATAGTATAATTTTCGAAATTATTTAAGAAATGGGTTATAAATCTTGTACTTGAAGCCGTTTAAGTTCCAAATAGTGTTCCATAAGGCAACAAGAAGTCTGTTTACGGTATCCCGACCGACATTAATTTTTTCGTCCGATCCTAAATATTTTTTTGAGATCGTCTGGGGAAAAAAGCCAAAACAAATCGCACCGAAATAAAACTGCGCTCAGCCATTAAACAGAAAACAACAATCCAAAAAATTATAAAAAGCCTACCTACCGGATCTTATTTTTATTTATTCTATACCTTAAACAGACTTTTTTTTTTTTTTTTTTTTGGGGGGGGGGGGGGGGGGGCCTAACAAGGGACCTTTAAAAAATAAGAAGATGATTTATGATGTTGATGGACGATGATGACGACGACGACGAATGCAATGAATGATTTATGTCTTAAAATCGATGACTCTGCTATCTGAAGGTTGCTTCGCCTCCCGACCCGACCCCTCTTTCATGACGACACACGAACCATAGATGAACATGGCACGAATTAAGTAAGGTACATAGGCTAGGACTCGCACTCTATTTAGCATTATAATTTGAATCTTCTGGTTCACCACACACCCACACACACAGAGCCTATGTAGCCCAGTATTTTGATGATGATAATAATAATAATAATAATAATAATAATAATAATAATAATAATAATAATAATAATAATAATAATAATAATAATAATAATAGGCTAATAATGGATGCCTTGAAGGCCTACGCGCTGTTCCTCAAAATCGCCAATCAGGCTCTAAAGCGGCGATCTGTACTCTCACAAGTTTCACCCAACTGTTACACACACACAACAAACACATCTATCACTCAAATAGGTGGTGTAAAGGCAGGGAAATCGCTATTAGAAGACGAACATGAACCGAATTTTTAATTTTTGATATTTTAGACTGACTATTCAATACCATTATTGAAAAGAGGGTGGAATCCGGAGTACCCGGAGGAAATCCTCGGTAACGCGAATAGTCTCGTACCTAAGTCACATAAGTTCGCCCCGATTATATTCAAATTTGCTTATCTTCAAGACCCCATCCCCTTACCCCACTTCATCATCCACCTTCTCCAATTTTGCAACTATGTATTCGAAGATGGGATAGAATAAAGTAAATCTCCACAATTTTGCAACTATGTATTCGAAGATGGGATAGAATAAAATCAAACCTAGGTGTGCAGTTGTTTGAATTTATTAATTATCTGTTATCTTATCTTTCATCAATTATTATTGGGCAACAGTTACTAAAAGTATACCCCAATACAGTCATATTGCCAATGCACATCGACATTACACACAACGATAGCACCCTGACTTATTCGCCAAGCTACTTGGCGATCTCCGATGCTCTTTAAAACACATAACAATGGTTGCTGAATCAAAGAACTTTACATAATTTAATTATGTCTAAGTTCTCTTCGTTGAATCCTCAAAACCCGGTTTCTGTAGTTGTAATAATGATGATGATGACGATGTCGAGGACGATGAAGAGCATAATGATGGCACTAACTACTGCTATTAGACCTCCTACTATAACTATTACTACCATTACTACTATTATAACAATTATTTTAGCAACAACGGCGACGACGACAACGATGATGATGATGATGAGACGAAGACGATGTTGATAATGATCGTCGTCACTATATTATAATCGTTATCAGCGTCCATCAAGGCATCAGCATCGGCAGCGCAGAGCAGCAGAAGAAGAAAATCTCCAACAGCAACAACAACAAAAGCCAGTCCTACCTTTACACTACAGTGTTATCACAACAGGCACTGTTGGAAATAATTTTTATGTGGTGTGGCATGGTTGTTGCACTTGGTAGATCCTTTGACATTTAACACGTATTTTGCTTTCTATTGAAGAATCCATTGTATAACTACCACGTGATAACCACATTAAATTGTATCCAATCAAACATTGATATAAAACACAAGTATATCAACTAACAAGTTAGTATCTCGTATTGCCCCCAGTCGACGTGCGGTGGTCCCGTTGCCCTTGGTTTTAGCCACAAGCTGAGACGGGAGTATCCCAAACCTAAAAATAGAATAGAGAATTCTGGGAAATCTGTTCAAGGGAGGTAACTGATAACTAGCTACGGTTGCAGTCATGGTCGCCATTTCTCTCGAAGATGTGCTGGCTGAAATTAAACGAAAGTTGGGAGAGAAACTGCATATTAAATACTGGTAGCGAACAAAGGCTTTGCTCAATTATCGAAGGAGAACACAATGAATTTATAGAAACATGCACACATGTAGGTGAGCTCAGTGCAGGCGATCGTGAGTCTCAGTGAACGACTATTCGCCATTGGCATTGGCATTGAATGATTGATTCAGCTGCTCAGATCGTTCGATGTGATGGTTCATTTATCGCTTGAATCACACTGTATAATGCACATGCAAGTTCTGTCAAAGATATGATGATTTGAGCATATGTTCGATTCCGTACCGATTGGAAGGTGGGGTGGAAAAATTCAATCATGGTGATGATCAATCCTATTTTGCAATGGTGGTTAGGCCTACTTTATTGTGTATGGTCACGGGTACTTACCTTTTGTAGTTTGTGTGCTTTTTGTTCTGTCGGCCTTGAGTGTTTGCGTCGCCTTGGCTCGTTGTACTTTGTTGTGGTCTCGCTCTCTTTTGATTTTTGAAAGCACATTCAAATTGAATTGTTATCCAGCAGCATGTGAGGTCAAATTAGACGAATTCAGATCTAACCAATCTTCTTGTGACGCCATTTTGCGTGTGTCTCGTGGGCCATGCACCAATCGCGAAGAGTCCTGCCGACGTCATTTCAGAAAAGGATTTCCCTACCCATAATTCCTCTTGGTTTTGAAGTTTCTAAAAAATTATTTTAGTCCGTCGACTCTCTATGGAGCGCAGAGCATGTAAAGGGAAGCAACCGGTTGTACGCGCACGTCGACAGAGACATAGAAGGGAGATACTAACTTGTTAGTTGATATACTTGTGTATAAAACTATTCCAGTTCGACAATCTGTAGTATGCATGACATGGTTATGATAAATGGTGATGATGATGATGATGATGATGATGATGATGATGATGATGATGATGATGATGATGATGATGATGATGATGATGATGATAAGAATGTTTGGATCTTGTTAGTTATTTACCATTACAGTCTACTCAGTGCAGCTGCACCTTATCCTCGGTCATTCCGGATGGCTGCTGGATTCTCCCTTTCAAGCTGATGTAAGAAATGGGCGCGCAAGTTATAGGCCTATTCCCACAGTGTTGGCCACAGTCCAGTATTGATTATCAGCGGTGACACACACACAAACTTCACAAGTGACACATGTCATCAGGAAACGTAGCCTAAGAGCAGAACACCATGTCCACCAGTATTCATGAGTTGTAGAATCTTCACTGTGCGATTATATCCAAGTTTTGATAATTCCATTGTTTACATTGAGAACACCAACCTGCCATTTTCTGGCGCATGTTTCTTTAGTTTTAGTTTGGCTATTGAAAGTCACGACTTCCACGTGCGATCGAGAATTCCTGCCGCCTCTCACAGGCGCCAGCTTAGTTTTATTTTATAAAAACGTAGTGGATATAAATAGGCTAATATTTATTTTGATTATTTCAAAGTTATTTCAATCTTTTTCTAATATCCGTTATTTTCAACGTTCCTTTGATAAGGTACAGCTGCTTTATTTATTTATTTATTTATGGACTTACGTTATGTGTTATTTCGACATGAAATTACGTCTACATATATTTAGATTAGATACTGTTTCTTTTTTTCAGTTACATTACATTACATTACATTACATTACATTACATAATTGTTGCTTTAGGTCCAGCGGACTCTTCCGAGCCAAATCAGGACCGGACAACCCCCAATCCCCATAAAAGATCTGCTGAAACAACCCTAGTGGGAAAACTGAATGCCCTCCACCAGCCAGTCACTTTACAATAAAGACATCCCACGCAGGGGGCGGCTGAGGCTTCACCCCAACTTATCGAACCCCCGTTTACAAAAACAAAATAGAATACAAACATCATTATAAATTATCAACAAAACACATACATATAAATGCCTACATTGCTAAATAATAACATCATAGGAAGCCCTAGTGACCACCTGGCAGAAAGCGTCCAACATTCCCAAGCTGATCCAACAGACCTCATACACAAACAAGGAGTCTTGTCCCGGAAGAGTTTTCAAGAAAAAAGGTAGGTGACTGGTATAGCGAAGAAGACGATAGTATAGCAGATTGATAGAACAGAGCAGGAATGAGAAAGAGCAAATGAGAAAGACAGCGACAGTGGGAATTTAAAGCACTAAATTTCCAAAAAGTGGGGATACTATTTATACTGAAACCCCCGGCACACCAACGGGTTTTTTTTTTCAGTTAATTTTTTAAATAATATTATTGTGAACAAACACATTAATCTAAAAACAAACAAACAAAACCAAATGATTTTTTTTAAATATTTAACAGGCATTTCTTTGAAGTTTTATTTGTGTGTGGATTAAAACTGTGCCTTCAGTTCAAATCCCTTTGTATTTTGAAGACTTATCTGGACTTCACAGTCTCCCGCGCCATTGTATATTGATCTATCTCAAAACTGGACTGCGTTAACCTGTTATATACGTAGATTTCAGTGTCGTTCTAATTTGACTAAGCTTACTTATGTTAAAAGAAACAAACCTAATCCTACTCTGCATTTAAAACAAAATCTGAAGTCCTGAACGGTTAAGCCTCTTGATTTCAACGTTTAAATCTGCAGCTCAAAATGCCATATGTCATTCTGAATTATTGGCCATTTTTAGATGTTGTATTGTTACTATTTTCTGTGTGATACCTAATGCGTGCGTACGTGTGCGTGTACTGTCGTTTTGCTGTGCTTAATTTTTCCTTTTTATTTTTTAAACGCACTTTGAGCGGACAGAACTGTTTTGGTTCTAGCGCATTATAAATACATTTATTATTATTAATTATTGTTTTGAACATTACATTACATTACATGATTATTGCTTTAGGTCCAGCGGACTCTTCCGAGCCAAATCAGGACCGGACAACCCCCAATCCGCATAAAAGATCTGCTGAAACAACCCTAGTGGTAACACCGGAGGCTCTCCACCAGCCAGTCACTTTACAATAAAGACATCCCACGCAGGGGACGCTGAGGCTGTACTCTAATTTATTGAACTCCCGTTTACAAAAACAAAATAGAATACAAACATCATTATAAATTATCAACAAAACACATACATATAAAATGCCTACATTGCTAAATAATAACATCATAGGAAGCCCTAGTGACCACCTGGCAGAAAGCGTCCAATATTCCCAAGCTGATCCAACAGATCTCACACACAAATAAAGAGTCTTGTCCCGGAAGAGTTTTCAAGAAAAAAGGCAGTTGACTGGTCTAGCGAAGAAGAAGATAGTATAGCAGATTGATAGAACAGAGCAGGAATGAGAAAGAACAAATGAGAAAGACAGCGACAGTGGGAATTTAAAGCACTAAATTTCCAGAAAATGGGGATACTATTTATACTGAAACCCCCGGCACCCCAACGGGGGGGGGGGGGGGGGGGGGATTGTTTTGAACGGAGTATGGCAGTGTGAATACAAAAGTATAGGCTACTTACATTTCACCAAACCGCACAACAGCGTACATCAAAAACAGAATGCGCTGGAAAGACTTTTTCTGAAGAGCTTTATTGTAAAAGAGGAGGACGAATAGTTATACAAAGTGTACAAATTACACGGACTGAAAAAACCCACTTAAGCCAATGTACAAAAAAAAAAGCTGTACATTAATTAATTACAAAGTACAGTAAGAAACTTTCACAACAACATACACCTAACTTGCAACACTGTTCGTCATACCTCACAATATCAAGTTGATGAAAAATGGTTCTTGGACATGCCGGCAAATGCTGAGATTTAATCAAGTAGGTTTATCGAAAATATATAGCTTGGGCGCTTAAAATACCAGCTGCATTTTGATTGGATGATTAAAAATACCAGACGCCTGTTGATTGGCCACTAATGTTCCTTTTCAACAATGCACACAACTCTCTCTGAAAAGCCGTCATTTTTGTTCTCCTCAGCAATGTTATGTCCATGTCTGTGGATACTGCTTGGTCCAATTTTTTTTTCTGAAAATAGGAAACATATAACATAGCCGTAGATTTGTTAGAGAGCGTCAAGATGGCGGCCTCTTTGCTGTCCACCGAGAGAGCACAGGCTGTTTCCATTCACTTACCTCTATGATCGGAACTGGACATTTTGCCAAGCAGCCAAATTGAGCCAGAAGGCATGCAAGACAAATGTAACTCCATTGGTCCTTTTTTTTTTTTTTTTACTAATGACGTTAGAAATGACAAACGTTTGAAAGATAGTACCGCGCATGAAACACTGATAACTGTGGAATATATATTTTGAAAACTGTTACCCAGCGCTTAAGTAGCTCTCGGGGAAAAAAAAAGTGTTTATGAAAAATGTTACAACAATGCCTAAATTACAAGAAGAAAAAAATGCAGCACACTAAATTATCAACTTATATGACCTCGTGCCCGCTGAGAACGGATTACTTCTTTGGGGAATTTTAATTATCACTTTCCATGCGTGCAACGCAGGAACCAAGCGAAATCTTGAATATAAACTATCTCAACTACAATATTAAAGACCTTACTAACCCCCCAAATATTAAAAAAAAAAAAATTCAAAAACCATTGCTGAGCAAAAGTGCTTGGAAATTAAATGTAATTCCTATGCCATCTTCATCTTGCAAACACAGGCACCCCTATCTCAATTTTCATCCCATTTATCAGTAAAAATCGCATTCAAAACACGGACTACACGATATAAAAGCATAAACTACATACCAAAAAAACGTAAATTGTAGATTGTACAGAATGTTACAAATACGACGCGAATGGTACACAAAAAGACACGTGTGAATAGTAAAAGTACAAATTAGTACGCACATGACGTAAAAATACCAACAGACACTTATGACATAACACGAACAAACTGCGTACAATGTTAACGTGACACATTAACATACATTTAATGACACGCTCAAATTGATTTGACCGAGTTTGACTTCAGACTTTCCATAACATGTAACACAGTCCAAAGTATGACGTATGCCTCAGTAGACAAACTGATGGCCATAATATTGGAAAAATGACGTATAAAAATACTGATGTAATGCTGACAAAATATGGTTGTACCAGACAATACAAAACCTACTACTACCACAGTAACAGACACCGCGCGCACTTAATGATAATTTCTAAAAACAGCATTTTGATTAATTATTGTCAACAAATAAAAATAAAAAAAAATATGCGTACACGATGTTAACATGTATTAAAAAAAAAAACTTAATGTAAAATTACAAAGAGGCACATTGACTGAATCATACATTGGTTCCTCATTTATCAGCATTTTCATTTTACATTGCAGTTAAGTTACAAGCTCTTACCTTGATTTTAGCCTGAAGCTTTGCCTTCTTCTGTTATGGTAGTATATAAAACAGTTAATTGCAAGCACGTCATATTCAGTTACATTAAATATGTCAAAACACAACACCGCGATTTCCCCCCAAATCCAATCTGTTCTTTCCTTCTTTTGTTTTGGGTGGTACCTTCCTAAATTCCAGTCTTTACATATCAATGAAGTACCACTGTACGAAATTTTAGAGCACGCGAAACAAGAAGCGAGGAACGATCTGAATCATATACATACACGTACACATATGTCAAACAGCCACAAGTTAATTTTTTAACACATTAAAAAGATATAAAACTTTACACTTTCACTCATACTCAACACGATTGACTCTCCATTATTAATGGATACAAATTATTATTATTTCACATTTGCCTACTTGCAATATGAATGACTATAAATATAGTTTTACTTGCTACATGAGTGACTGAAAATGTGTATTGTTTGCCACACAAATGACTGCAAATACGCTGTTACTAATTAATATACTTGCTGTACGAATGACTGCACAGATGCTATTGCTAAATTTATGAAATTATAAAATAGACAAGACTAAACTAGACCTTTATACATTGAAAAACGATATATTCGGCTAACAGGTATAAACCGAACATTAAAACTACCTCCTCATGTAAGTTTAACATATCGTACAATGACAATGAAGAATACCCACGCGAATAGCCTCAGCACACAAAATTCTCCACAACATTGGATAATGCTGAGCAGCAATATTGTTTTTGACTGTGCACTGGGAATTCATTCATTAAGTAGATTAACGTCCCCGGACACATAAGCGTATAGGGGACTTAAGTTAGTGGGAATTGGTCTCTCGTCACGAATTTATATACAATATACCTCCAACCCATTATTATCATCGTCTTTGCTTGTGCAAAGCGTGTTCTCTGTTTGACACAAACAATACTGAATAACCAGACATTTCATGATACACCACCGAATTCTTGCTACAACAAAGTCTACTTAAAGAGTCCTAAGATCGCGCATGTCAGCTTCAAAGATCCCTTTCAAATTGACAGCTAGTGGTGTCGCGCCTGAAGCAAAACAAAAACAAAATCCACAAGGAAACTTTCAAAAATGCGGGTGTAATATAAATCGATATTTTCGTTTGTTTACGCACCTTAGCATCAAGGCCGATCCCAAAAACAAGCACTGCAGCAAATATGTGTATAGTAGGCACAGTCGTCTGTTTATAAAGCAAAGGAAAAGACGCTTAAAATTAAATTCAAAGTCTAACAGTCAGTTTGAGCAACGGTTAACTGTTACCATATGTAACAACAATGCAATTTCCAGTTTAAACAAAAACTAACAACTAATTTAACCCTCCACACACACAAACAAAAAAAACCAAACTTTTGACATCTTTGACACTGTGGCCTCTTTCAAAATGTAAAATCAAGGTACAATAGCAATTTCAAGCAAAAGAACCGTTTAATATTGGAGCACCTCCAAAAATAAGTATTAGAAGGCACAATTAACGCAGTTCACAGAATATCTTTTGACAATAGTTGCGATTTAAATGTCCTTGTATTAAAAAAAAAAAAGTGGGTGGGTGGGTGGAGGGGATAATAACTCATCTTGTAGCTTTGTATAATAAAGGGGGCATACTGGTAAATTGAAACAACAGATTTTGCATCCCTAGATAGCAGAAGGACATAACCGACATACTACGTACACTCCTTTGGAGAAGAGTCAAAAGTGCATAATATGGTAAATAATAAAATACAATAACATAAGTTCTCGCACGCTGTAGTGTTTTGCCAGTTTATTTTTTTATAAAATTATTTTTTGTGTTTCTTTGGTTGATTTTTAATGTTTTTTTCCATCGCGAAGCTCGCAACTGCTGACCACATGCAAACCGCAGCAACCCCGCCAAAAACCTGGAACGGGAAAGAGGCTGCCTATTCTACTCACCCGGCAGTGATTAACCAAAAGTGCAAACTACAACCCCAATGTCACCCAGCAGCAGTTTACTAGATGTATAATAGACGTTTGGTTTGGACGCATTATACACAGAGACAGCAAACGTTCAAAGCATATTTCCACCCATGTCCCGATGAGCAAAACACAGGAATGTGCACACAACTGCAGACGAATCCAACAAATTAGCTAAGCTACATGCATTTTAAATTACAAAAATGAAATAACTTGGATGGCATCATTGAGCTGAGGTGTTTCTGAGAACCCCACAGTTTCAGAACAAATGAACCACAATCGCTTTTTTCAAACAGTTTTAACGTTCAAAGGTCAATTTTTTTGTTGTTTTTTTTTTAAATAGAAAATCTGGTCTATCCAAAAAGATATATTATCCCAAAATTCAGCTAAACGAACCAAAGAACACTAAGAGTAAATAAATGAAAATGAAACAAACATGCAAGAATGATTGCATAAAACGGTCTTTTGGCTTTGTTAATGTTTTGCAAAGTTGGTCAGAGCTTAAATTGCAAAATGTTCATAGCCTCGCAACTTCAGTTTGAAACTTTCCATAGCCTCATACCTTCAGTTCAGAATTTTCATAGACTCCCAACTCCAATTTCTGAATTTTCATAGCTCCATGCCTTCCATTTAAGAATTTCATAACCTCAAACCTTCCACTTGAGAATTTCTGTAACTTTTAATGGTACATCGACTGCAAACAATTATTCAATAAGAATTTTCATAGTGTTAAACGACTTCTTTATAACAATTATTAAACACTGAAGTGAAAAGAAATCTGATTGCGTATACGCTTTAATACTTCCGGCATATGAATTGAAGTTTACTACAGTAAACAAGCCCCATAATGTGTCTTGAAATGCAAGAAACGTAATATACACTGATTGAATATAATTCGAAGGACAATTTCCATAAAAGTACTGGCACACTCTAAGGGACTGTATAAAGCAGCAAAAAACATTATATAAAAGCCAACTTATGAATACAAGAACTACTTTATTATCTGATAGCTGTAGAGAAAGTACTGATATTTCCCTATGTCTCACCCCCCTCCCCCCCCACCCCCACTCCCACTTCCCCTCCTATCCATCACTTCCCCTCCCACCCAACCCTCAAGCCTCCTGCCCCCTTCCCCGAACTTCCCAAAATCTGTTTGGGTAAAAGCACTGTAAAGTGTGTGGGTAAAAGCACTGTAAAATGTGTGGGTAAATCCACTGTAAAATGGCGTCAAATAAAGCACAGTTAGTAAAGGAAATAGGTTTGAAATATACTTTTCATACAGACCATGCGCCAGTAGTAAAAACCTTCACAAACTCACACATCATGCACCGAATGTTTTAGTCCTAAACACACATAATGGGATGCATATTACAGTCACGACAACAACAGCAACAACAACAACCAACAACAACAACGTCAAATGTTACAATCTGAAAATAACGTAACGCTGGGAGCGTGAGGATAACATAAATGATTTGACCATGAAAATGACGTCATTGCAACATAAAAGCAGCCTGGCTGCTACAGAATCAAACAAAGTAATCTGCCTACGATAGCATTACCAAGGTAAAATACTAACAATCTATTGACAATTATTTCAAAATCACAAGTGAGCAACGATGGTTACAATGAACCTTTTAAAAACGTATCTCCACATGACCTTGGCATGAAGTACAATAGCAGATATATGACACGACCTTGACATCATCAACATTACTTTGAAATAGTGAGCATAATAATACAATGTTAATAATTACAAAATATTACAGATTTTTCCCCCATTTTCAACCAAAACAAAACGTTTTATACCAGAATTTAAACAAACTGACTTGACATGAAAGAATGAAACGAACGACCTCCGGCTTGGCATGACCTTGGCCTTAAAATAATGAGTGTAAATATACAATGTTACACAAAAACAAATCAAAAAAAATATATTTCAAAGTATAGTACTTAACACGACCTATAATATATAACAAACTGAAACGATGAGATATTAACAATGAAATAACCCGATGCAAAGAATCACCTTGAACTTTGAAATAATAAGTATACATACATATGACATGGTACAGGAATACACAATGTTTTCCAGCAACCTTAACATAAACTATTGTACTTTTACTACCGTGCGGTACAGAGTTTTTAAAAAAATTTAAAAAATCATTACTAAATATAAAAGTAAAAATAAAAATATAAAGAAATATACTATAAATGTTCGGGACTTCACAACGTTTATATTTTTGGTCTCAATCATAGTCATAACTGTTTTGTTTTCATTCCCCATAGGATTTTAAATGTTGTTGTTAATTCGTGCATACCACAACTATCAATAAAGAAGAACAGCTAAATTACAAACACAAACATGTTTGTTTTCTACTGGAAAACTTGCAAGTTATGGTTTGAACAGGGTCATCATCATAACTTCCTATTTTTCTGCACGTTTGCATTGACATGTTTATATCTAATATACATCATACACAAAAACTGAAAATATGAATAAAGAAGAAACGGCTCAGTTATGCTGAAGAATTAATCACTGGACTTTGCTAGATTTTCGATTTAACATTCACTAGAGCTTAAATTTTTGTTATTTTCCCTCATTGTACGCCACTAGGCCTAAACGTGTTTTGTTGTTGTTTTTTTTTGTTTGTTTTGTTTGTTTTTGTTTGTTTATTTGTTATTATTTTTTCTCCTCCCTTCATAACTTTATAAAGTCTCAAATGCGTTAACTTCATAGCTCCAGATAAAGGGAAACAACTTTGCTCAGATTATGATACAAGAGGAAGACTTCCCTCCCTTGCCCTGCTGAAGATCTTTCTCCAACTTGATGATCTCCTTGACGCCCTCGTACATCTCCGTCACAGCCTGCAGTTCCGTCAGGCCTAGTCTTCTCTTGTTGGAGATGTCATACACGCCGCCCTCGCTCTCCGTGTGCTCGCCGTGGATACCTGGGTCAACATACAATGGTTTCAGTTTCATTTTAAAAAAAATAAAATCTTACAAGATACTGTTTAACGCAAACTTCTCTCACGGACAATATACAATTAATGCCAGGAATGAAAATAAATATGAGAGAGCGCTACGAACGGACATGGTCAATCTGCCCTTGCTGAATTAGAACATACTGTGGATTTAAGTGCTGTCAAAGTTACAAGTCAAAGAGATGTTCTAATGCCACAATGCCTCTCGACTGTGTACATTTCCAGAATAGGACTGTTGATCTATTAATGCATTCACACGAACAGAGCTCTGTTCACAATGCAGACCTACTCCCATCCTTCGACTGCCAAGTTCTCATCTTACCTCGGGCCTGAAGCTTGAGCTTGTCACAAGTGGCTTTGAAGTCCTTGCGGGCAGACAGCAAAGGGATCTTGATGTGGACAGAAGCCCTCAACGTGGTGCCCAGGTTGGACGGGCAGAACGTCAGGTAGCCAAGGCGTTCGTCACGAGCAAAGGGAAGCGACTCCTCCAAGGTCTTCGCCGCCTGCGAACGTCAAGCTCAGAATGACATAAAGAATGTAATCGACAAACACAAAACAAAAAAATAAATAACAAACGAACATTAGGTACTACAGTCACGAATACGACGGTTGGTTATTACATTTACTCACTCGATCTTAAAAGTTGAAGGCGACTGCTGAAGAAGGTCCCTAGTTACATAAAATGAACAGAAAATGGGTGAAATAATGATGAGGTTAAGACGAAGGACTCTAGCATCTACATAAAAGCAGTATGCCTTTGTCTTCGACTCCGTCCTAAATTCTCAGATGTGCCGGTACCTACCTTGATCAGCCTCTTATAGACGGCTCCCAGGTCGCCTCCGTTCTGCATGGAGATGATCCTGAGGTGATCCTCCTCGTTCACCCAGACGAGAAACGTCTTCTCCTCGTTGAAGAAAATCCCACGTCCGGTCGGCCAGTCGTTGTACCCTCCCGCAGCTTTCAGGAATCTGAAACATATTTTTAAAAATACCGTGGCCTGAATTAACTTCCAGACAGAATATTAATAAAGTCATTAACTCTTAATATATTCAGGGTCACAGTGTTGTTCTAAGCAAGTATTTTATCTTAACTGACATGTGTTTGCACAGTGGACAAATTCCGCTGCAGATAGGTCAATACCCTCAGACTTGGCAATTGGACAACTGGAAGCTATAGTTGCAAGAGACTTAGTCTATTTGTTCCAGATATAAAAAAGAGCAAAGAATGTAGTGTACCGTTACCACTTACTTTATCGCAGCAGACAAACAAAAGCGTTCTTGCATTGACGCAAACAGATTCTACAAGAACTACCCCGGCTAGACATAGTTTAAAAAGAGTCAACGACATCTTTGTCTTGACTCTGGCGATAGTCGGCCCTAGGGATCATCTAAATAAGCCTATGACGTTGAAAAATAATAAATGACGTCGACGTCTTACGTCATGTCGTCCATTCTGGGTCCCAAATAAAATACATACTTACCCAACTGAGTATAATTAATCAGTCTTTGCTATTAATCCTAATACTGCAGTCTACATCAACGTAGCCAATTGATTTTTTACCCAAAATTTCAAAATCAATCAGTAAAAAGCCGCAACATCAGTAGAACACTAGAAATAGCGGGGGGAAAGCCCAGTCCCTGAATTCATTCACACGGTACCAACAGCTCATGCATTTAGGGGCTTGGATAACAGCTGCTGTGAGAGCTTCTGGTGCGATAGTCTAGCGGGTACGGGACAGCATCTGGTACCGCAAACCAGATTTTGCCGGCTCACCTGTCCGAGTCGTTGAACAGGAAGTGGTCCTTGGTAAGCTGTTCCTGCGTCTCCTTGTCCATGCCGGTCAGAGGGTAGTACGACCCCTTCAGATCGTCGGCTAGGCTGTTCAGTGCGTCCACGGTCTTCTGCTCCATCGCCTCACGGTCCTGCTCACGAACACACACCAATATACACTACGTTATTTAGGTAATTGGGTGTAAAGGCATAGCTAGGTAGAGATCGAGAAGGAGAAGTAGCATAGCTTGGATGTTAGGTTACCTTTACAAAGCCATATTACCAAGTCGTGCATGGGCTAGGTTTCTATGGAGAGAGTAAAAGTCACAGTAGCCCTTTGGAGACGTAGGCCTAATCGCATGCTCGGTGCTATGTATGTACTTTAAAACCATGTGGTTGTCAATATTTCCTAGTTGATTGATTGATTGATTGTTGCTTTAGGTCCAGCGGACTCTTCCGAGCCAAATCAGGACCGGACAACCCCCGATCCGCATAAAAGATCTGCTGAAACAACCCTAGTGGGAAAATTGAATGCCCTCCACCGGCCAGTCACTTTACAATAAAGACATCCCACTCAGGGGACGGCTGAGGCTTTACCCCAACTACTCGAACCCCCGGTTACAAAAACAAAATAGAATACAAACATCATTATAAATTATCAACAAAACATATACATATAAAATGCCTATATTGCTAAATAATAACATCATAGGAAGCCCTAGTGACCACCCGGCAGAAAGCGTCCAACACTCCCAAGCTGATCCAACAGACCTCATACACAAACAAGGAGTCTTGTCCAGGAAGAGTTTTCAAGAAAAAAAGGTAGGTCATTGATCTAGCGAAGAAGAAGATAGTATAGCAGAGTGATAGGACAGAGCAGGAATGGGAAAGAGTAAATGAGGAAGACAGCGACAGTGGGAATTTAAAGCACTAAATTTCCAGAAAGTGGGGATACTATTTATACTGAAACCCCCGGCACCCCAACGGGGGCAATATTTCCTAGTGGCCCTACGGACAACTGACATGCTACATTGTAAACATTTACTGGTGATCTGATTCGCTTTTTTTTTTTTGCTTTTTTTTCTGTTTTTTTTCCTCTCACTTAGTAGGTTTCTCTTTTACCATCACCACAAACATTCAGCTCATCTCCTTCATCAGTACGGGCGGGAAGACTCCTTGTTTCTCGCAGTACTATCTCGATCTCCACCTTTCGTTAACCATCATAGTCTTTTGGTCGTCGTCGTATTGCATCGTCAGCATCAACGTTATGGTCATTGTTATTTCATTCTAACTAGTAATTATTGAAAGAAATGGTCGATTGTTATTTGAGTTTGTGTGTGTGTGTGTGTTTGGCACGTTGTTACACTCGGTTTGATGTTGGTGTTTTTCTATCAGTATCTGATTCAGCCCCAATGCTGAAGTACTGATGAGTGTAGCTCAGATTCGTTTATCCACGCAACCCGTCCAAACAGCATACAAGTCACAGAGTCGACGTATGAAGTTTTCCACTTTTATTCAGCACACATCAACAACTGCATACAATCCTCAACTCTTTACTTTCCACTCTCAAGTTTAACTTTCCAACTCACTATCAACAATAATAACAACAACTTTCGAATCGAAAAACGATGCTTAACGTCCTATTGCATGAGCGTTAAGGACAATAAAATTGGGCTAAAAAGCCCTCATCATACATATTTACCAGACCATTTGGTCTGGCTCACTGTATATACAGCGCGGCACTTAAATAGTCTCTTGATACTCCCGAACAACCTGGATCAATCTCGTATGACGCAATTTAACCAATCGCTTCTAACTTCGTCATTACTGTCTTACGTCATACATATTTCTTCTCCTTCCGGGAACGTCCTCATACTTCGATATTTATCGGGAAGTTTCCATCGATAGTAAACACGCAGATCCAGAAAATTCTCCAATAATATCGACTAACGCAAATTATCAACGTTATACAAAGCCTCTCCTAACAACAATGCAAACTCAAATCAAAGGTAAATAAACTCCATTATTGAATACTTTGCAAAACGAAACGATTAGATCTATCGTGCGCGTTTCAGACATACTTTCGTTTGCGTTTCAACGTAACACACGTGCGCGTATGTTTGTGTGCATGCGTGCGCGCGTGTGTGTGTGTTTGATTGCGCGTGCGCCTTTGCGTGTGCGTGCGTGTGTTTATCTTTGTGTAAAATGTAATGTCTTATGTCTTTCAACAATCCCTGTTTTCGTTTTTTTATCCCACAAGATTTCCTCCCCATTCCCTGAGTAGTTGGGGTAAAGCCTCAGCCGTCCCCTGCGTGGGATGTCTTTATTGTAAAGTGCCTGGCCGGAGGAGGGCGGTCAATTTTCCCACTAGGGTTGTTTCAGCAGATCTTTTATGCGGATCGGGGGTTGTCCGGTCCTGATTTGGCTCGGAAGAGTCCGCTGGACCTAAAGCAACAATCAATCAATCAATCAATCAATCCCCATTCCCACCCTCATCACCACAAAAACCAACTCACCTCTTTCGTCAGTACAGGAGGGAATGCATACTCCTTGTGACTTCTTCCAACACGTATCCTGGTGGACACGATCAGCTCCTTTTCTGGGTCAAGGTCAGGGAACTCCAGCGTCTCAAGGTCACCGAAGTCACTGGCTGGGTGAACTATTGCCTCGCTGGCCTTGACCTTGTGGTAGTCCTTGATGACTGGATCAAGAATGTCACTGAACTCTGTGTACGACTCGGGGTCAGCGGCATAGATCCCGACCCCACTGTCCAGATTCCAGGCTCCTAAAGAACGTCATCATCATCGTCATCGTCATCATCATCATCATCATCATCATCGTGCTCCTCCTCCTCATCATCATCATGAGAACCAACAACGCTGCTACCACCACCATCACAACCATCATCATCATCATCATCATCATCATCATCATCATCATCATCATCACTGATAAAAGCGATTTGAATTTCACTCACATGGTTGACAAATAAGAAAAATCTATCATTATCAGCAACAGCAGCAGCTGCAGCAGAATAATCATCATCATCATCATCATCACCATCGTCATCATCATCGTCGTCGTCGTCATCATCATCATCAATATCATCATCATTGCCTCCTGCGTCAGGGTGTAACTGACCAGAGCGGATGCAGTCAGCCAGTGTGGCTCCGTGCGTTGTCTTTTTCTCTTTGAGCTTGTCGTAAACGTCCTTGGTCAGGTACTTCTTCATCAGCGACTTGCAAGCCTTGGATTTGCTGACGTGGTCGAACATCTCCTGCAGGGTCTCAGGCTTCCTGAGAAAACCGAAAGCGAGAAAACAATTGTATGTTAGACATTGACATAAAACATAGGCCTAATACATTGTATTGTCATCCTTCCTCCCCCACCCTTCCCCCATCTCCAACTCCCCTCCCCTCTCCTCCCCTCACGAAAGCAACACTTGAAAAAGTGCTTTCCGACAGTGCCAAACGTTGAAATAATTACGTTTAGGTTTACTGTTGCACTAAATAGTTTTACTAATATGATTGATTCTTCACTACCCTCCATTGAAAATTCAGTTTTAATTTTGTGCAGCTGTGTGTGTGTGTTTGTGTGTGTATGTGTGTGTGTACGTGTGCGCAGGCGCGCGTGTGCTTGTGTGTGTGGTAGTGTATATGTTACAAAATATGAATATCAAAGTCATCTTCAACATCAGCAGCTGCATGGGCATCAGTAGTAGATACAGAGGTAGGCATATAAATGTTTTAATCTAAAAAATAGCAAATTATATCGGATTTCCGGTTTTGAGTTCCTTTATTATCTTGGAGAGTAATTCTGACAAATTGTTTTACGCAATCTACAAACACCAAAGGGCAATTGTATTTATAACATAGTCATATACTGTACGACATACCAGACAAGGGCCTTCTCCTGCTTAACAAGCTCTTTGACTCCATTGTAGAGTTCTGTGATGGCCTGCAGCTCCGTCAGGCCTATCCGCCTCTTGTTGCTGATGTCGTACAGACCCTCTCTATCACTGTCTTTCACCTCTGTTGATCGGGAAAACCAAAAGCACATTTGTGACATCATGCATCATTAAACTTAGGAAAAAAACAAAAACAATTTTTTAAAGTAGACAGAGGCGTTCAGCGCAATTTATTATTACTAAACGAAAATGATCTGTTAGTTTAATAGCGTTAATAAGAAAGAATACACTAAATGTTCTTTTCCAAAAAAGTTTAAATAGGCACCATAATGACAAAAAGTGCGACACTGAAAAATACCAGAAGCACAACAAATTGTATACAGTAAAATTTGGGTATGATCAACCAACCAGCCGTTACATTTTTCGTTGCTAAAGGGGCACAATCTGATTGGTGAAAACAGTGGAAGAAGCGTCTGTGGTTGCGTCCCTTAGATTCCTATTGTTCATATTCTACGGATTCTTCAACATCATGAATCTTTCTCAAACCTGTTGCTGAAGAGACTTGATCCAATTTGTCCACGGCGCCCCACAGTTTTAAATAATTCCGTTCACTAATCACATGCATAATCATCATCATCATCGTCATCGTCATCATCATCATCATCATCATCATCATCATCATCATCATCATCATCATCATCATCATCATCATCATCATCATCATCAGTTGTTTAATTTCTTATTTTAATGTAGTTATTCCTCCCCTCTCCCCCATCCCTTCTCTCCTTCGAACCGTTGGTAGTCGGTTTAATTAATCAGGTCGTTAAGATCGAGATATGGATGCCAATGCCTAAATATTACTATTAGCTGATGTAGTTTCCTAAATGTTCAAGAAAATACCTGCGAAATATTGTGCATAGTAATGTGAATTATTTAAACAGAAATATCTTAAAGACAAATGAAACATACCTGTAGCCTGGATCTTCAACTTGTCCAGCGTGGCCTGGAAATTGTTCTGTGTGGCCAGGGTGGGGATTTTCATTTGCACAGTTGCCCGCAGAGATGTGCCCAATTTGGAGGGACAGAAGGTTAAATAACCCAGGCGGGCGTCCCTGACAAACTTCAGCTTTTCTCCCAACGTTTTCAATGCCTGGAATAGAAAAATCAAGGTAAGGACTAAAGTACGGTAAGAAAAAGTATGATATTATAGATTCAAACAGGCAACATGTCATCGGAACCTTGCGGCATCATATATGTCTGTCTGTCTGTATGTATGTATGTATGTATGTATGTTTGTCTTTAAGTTGTTTTGCTCTTTTCTTTTGTAGGCAAAAGCGAATGTGATATATATAGATAGATATAGATAGATATACAGACAGACAGACAGACAGACAGACAGACAGACAGACAGACAGACAGACAGACAGACAGACAGACAGACAGACAGACAGACAGACAGACAGACAGACAGACAGACAGACAGACAGACAGACAGACAGACAGACAGACAGACAGACAGACAGACAGACAGACAGACAGATAGATAGATAGATAGATAGATAGATAGATAGATAGATAGATAGATAGATAGATAGATAGATAGATAGATAGATAGATAGATAGATAGATAGATAGATAGATAGATGCTCATGCTTTGCTGAGAAAGAGCTTGACGACAAATTAGTTTCGGATGCTATAATTATTTCTGGAGCAGTTTGGAGCCCCCAAACAAACTATTTCCTTTACCTTGACCAATCGTTTGTATGCGGCGCCTACGTCTCCCCCCTCCTGCAAGGACAGGACTGTCAGGTGTTCGTCGGCGCCCACCCAGGCCAGGAAAGTCTTGTCGTCGTTGTAAAATACGCCTCGTCCGTCAGGCCAATCTGTGTAAGCTCCTGCAGCCTCCGCTGATCTGAACACAAGGTGCAACAACTAATGACTGCAGCATGTAGATATTTTCCCCATTCCAGTCCATCTATTTGCCACATCTACTAGTAAGCCTACTGCATTTCAAAGTAAAGGTGGAAATGTTTATACAAGGCAAACCGATGTATTACAACACATGTAGCCTAAAAAGACATTTCTCAAAAGGCATTAAGAAAGTAATAAAACAATATTTCCGGGCAACAGAAACTTTATCTATAGAGAGTTCTGCTCAGTTGCATGCGGTATGTGTGCTTTCCTCGCTGCCAATTTTTAAGGTGAGTATCCCTACGCCAGAAACGGCAGCGAAGCTAAGCTTCCATAGGAACGGGTCTCATTGTGTGTTGGCTTGTTTGTAATAATAATTATGATCGCACCTACTCGAACGGCACACTTCACCTGAATGTCGTTTCCACTACAACACAGTGACATACTAATGGACGCGCGATTCCTTTTTCCCGCCTGAGCGCCGAGACTTTAAGCAAAGTCCAGCTTTTCTGAAGATAATTAATATTTAACCATACAGGATAATTTGCCTGATATAGTGAAATTGTCTTTTCGCTAAAAGATACTGATTGGTCGCAGTTGTCAAAGTGGTAATTATGGGTGCTTACCCTTTGTCCCAACTGGGTGCTGAGATCCGAAGCAAAGTCCAACTTTTCAAAATAGTAATATTCGCGATAACTCGACTGATATTAGCCTATTCAAATTGTATTTCTCTTTAGAATTACTGACTTGTCGCAGTTGTCGAAGAGGTAGCTGTCCTTGACCATCTGTTCCTTTGTGTCGTCATCAAGGTCAGCCAGTGCGTAGTATGTGCCCTTAAGGTCATCTTCGCTCAGCGAGGCCAGGCCCTCCGACAGCTGTTTGCCCAGCTCTTCGCGATTCTGAAATGAAAATAACAACCAACCGTGCACATTTGCGTTTAATTGTTAATTTTTGGAGTGGAGTACGGGTAAAACTTCACTCATTCTGCTCTTCTTCTAGAACAAAAAGGAGAAGAAGAAAAGGGGGTAAGAGATGATGATGATGACGATGATGATCATGATGAGGATGATGATGGTGATGATGATGATAAGCGTAAAGGTTTTCTCACTGTAATTTTAAAGTTCTGACAGCCGTAACCTACTACTCTCTTTCTCTCTATTCACACTTTTCTGCTATCCTATGCACCAACGGGAATCCCCTCAATGAAACATACTTCCGGTTTTTTTCTCCGTTTGTTTTAGTGAGTTATTTCCAAATATTCAAGAATAATAACATGTGTCACTGGCCACCTGTATCGTACCCTCACATATTTTTAATTTTTTTTGCTGCAGTTTATTATCCCTTACTATCGCCAGTGGCGCGCCTAAACCCTACCTACCTAACATTATTTGTGAATTTTTGAAAAATATTCGAAAAAACATAACGCCCAGATGCTGGCTCGAACCTGCCAAGTCAAGCGCCATTGGTTTCTGGCTTGTGGACATGTAGGTTAGTCCCGCCTTAGCCCACTTGGCCACAACGCTCGCCTAACATAGTCAGTTACTTCGTGTTTTGTGAAGGTTGCGACGGCGAAGCTATGGAAAACTACAAGAGTCTTCAGGTCCTGTTTCACTTTCTGTCGATGATCGACGCACCTCCGAAGTCGCCACAAATACAGGCCTCTACGATTGTTTTTTGCATCCTTTCACTGAGCATGTACTTCCTCCACCGTTTTTATACTTATCCCACTCGTTTTCTGGCTCTAACAATCGTCAATTTGCCATATTTAAAAGTCACGCATCAAGCTTTGATAAAAGCAAAACAAGCTAGACCGGAACTTGGTTTCATGCTAACCTCGTTTTAATTTATAATGGCGATACCCACGAGTTTTTATGAGAGGTGCCGGAAAGTTGTGAATTTCAATGAAGTGGGAGAGAGAGAGTGGGAGAGAGAGAGTGAGAGAGAGAGAGTGAGAGAGAAAGAGTGTACGTGTGTGTGTGTGTTTGTGTGTGTGGGTGTGTGTGTGTCAGTGGGTGTGTGTGTAGGTGTGTGTGTGTACGTGTATGTGTTCGTGCGCGATTCCATGATATGTGTGACAAAAAAGAAGGAATGAAAGAGCAAGCGACAGTCATGGCTCATTCTATCTTATAATTAGTCTGAGATTACGCTGAATTTGCACGATTTTTTTTTAAAAAGCTGTCTGCCTAGAAAATGTCACCACTGCAGCCTAACCGTTGTGAACAGTGGCTTGGAAAATGTCACATGCCTCCTCTTATTCCCAAGCGAGAGGAAAAAATGAAGAGGTAGCCAATCTGAAACTCGTCAATCTAAGAGATCTGGTTACCCTTTGTTGCTTTGACGACCTGCCTAGTAAAGCAAGGTGTCAAAACTGCCATTTCCCAGTAAAGTTATATTGTATTCTATTGCGTTGTGGGTTGGTGTTATGTTATAGTGTTTTGTGTTGTGTTGCGTTTGATTAATTTTAACCCCTTTTCTCTGCCAAAGATATATATAGCTTTATCTTTTCTTCTGCCATATGAATTTCATCAGTTTGGTACAAACAAACTACTCTAATACATACGTAACCATTGTAATCTTAACTGACTCTTTAGGCTTTCTTGCAACGTAGAGGGATCTTTCGGGTATTATATTGACAGTAGATTCAATGGATGCACGATTATAGTCATGTCCTAAAACAATAGGGGGAAAATGCACGACTATAGCACGTCACTAGATTGCTATATAGAGAGGGAACAGGTTTTAATGTTGATTCTTATATAGACAGAGAACAGGTTTTAATGTTGATTCTTACTGTATATAGACAGAGAACAGGTTTTAATGTGGATTCTTATATAGACAGAGAACAGGTTTTAATGTAACGCAATAAAGTAAAGTGACTGTTCAAATTGCACTCAGAGATCGACGTTGCGCTGGACGACTTTAAGGAACGAAATCAAGTCGTATCAGACGCCAATATGCTGTATCTCAGGCACTGTCCATCACCCTGGACTCGTCATCATTGAGATCCGAACCAGGCCTTCTAAAGACTGAGTTTGTTTGTTTGTCCTCATCCCAGAAACGTTGACTTGACTGCTAATTCCAAGATTACCTAGCAATGGTGGGTGTGGAGGTTCAATTTCAATGTTCGTCCATCTATTGAAATATCAACATTATACCTTTTGTAACATAAAACGCCTTACAAATAACACTAGGTTTTGGCGAGACACAACTAACGAATATTTACAAGTTGAGTAGGCGACGTCAGCTCAGGAAATTTCTCGTAATAGAGTATAAAGCATTAATTTAAATTAATTACGGTTTCTTCTTTCCACGTGTGCAAACTTTGCTTAACGAAAAGGACAGAGCCAACCTCCGTTTTGCGGATGACATTGATGGATTTGCTGGAGAGGAACGAGAACTTGCTGGTACAGAGGCTTGGCACCACATCCAGAGCCTTTGGAATGGAAATAAATGCAGAGAAGACCAAACTGATGACCAACACCGGTGGCATCATCACGAACATCAAAGTCCAAGGCCAATCCCTCAACACGGTGCATAGCTTAAAATATTTAGGAGCCATTGCATCAGACAATGGGCCGCGACCGGAAGTCCTCTCCAGAATTGCACAAACAACTGCTGCCCTGACAAGGTTGAAGCAAATTTGGAAAAACAGGACCATCAGTCTACACTTCAAGGTAAGGCTGCTGCGCTCCCTTGTCATCTCCATCTTCCTAAACGCTTGCAAAACATAGACCCCCACGGCAGACCTACTACGAAGAATACAAAGCATGGAGATGAAATGCTACAGAAGACTTCTGGGCATTTTCTATTCCCAGCACATCACCAAAGACGAAGTCCGACAGACCATCACACAAGCCATTGGACAACACGATGACATGCTCACACACTTGTGAAGAAACGGAAATTCCGATGGTATGGCCACGTCACCAGAGCATCAGGCCTGAATATATATTATGCGCGCGTTGTGGCCAAGTCCACAGGCCAGAAACCAATGACGCGTGACAGGTGTGGGATCGATCCAGCATCTGGGCGTTATGTTTTTCCGAATATTGTTTACTTTCGTATCGGGCAACGTCTCGGGGCTTTTCTCCGGTACTCCGGTTTGCTCCCCTAGCAAAATGTCAAAAACACCACTAATGTTAAGTAGGTTGGGTTTGGGGGAGAGGGGGAGAGAGAGAGAGAGAGAGAGAGAGAGAGAGAGAGAGAGAGATGTTTATATAAAAAAATTGTTATAATAAATGGTGAATTTGTATTGAATGTGTGCTGCGTATTTCCTGGGTGTGTGTATCTATTGTGGAAGAAGTTGAAGAGATTGAAGTGTGTTGTGTGCAGATGTGAGAATATAGCTGAAAGTACAATGTATAACTGTTGTGGGGATGTACTTTTAGTAGTTGTCATTTTGTGATCTTATGTATTAATAATAATAATAATAATAATAATAATAATAATAATAATAATAATAATAATAATAATAATAATAATAATAATAATAATAATAATAATAATACAGGATGCTATATACGCGCCTTTCCCCAAATCACTCAGGCTCAAAGCGCGGCGATCTATGCCAGCATACACGCTCACCTGTCTCATCCATCCTCACACACACCAAATACACATCCATCACTCAAACAGGTGGTGTAAAGTCAGGGAGATCGCTATTAGAAGACGGAAAGAAAATCGAATTTTTATTTTTGAAATTTTTAAAAAAATATATTGACTGTGTCCTGTACCATTATTGAAGGAAGGGAGGAAACCGGAGTGCCCGTAGAAAACCCTCGGTGACCTCAATAGTCTCGTACCTAAGTCACATTCGTTCGCCCTTGCGGGAATCGAACCCGCGACCTTCGGCATAGGAAACCGGCGACTTATCCACTGCGCCACATTTTAAGTATTTACCGACATGTATTGTGCTGTACGAGTTCTCCATTGTGGGCAATAAAGACTGGTTGGCTTGACTGGACTTGTCTTGACTAATCCTGCGTTGCACATCGGTGAAGTAAAAGGCGGTATTTATATCCTTTGTACAGGACCTCGATCTGCAACCAGTGTTTGTCTGCCGAAGAAGAAGCGGAGGGGGAAGAGGCCGGGAAACTCATCACTTTTTCTCCACTTCCATCCAAAAATGACACAAGCCCCATCCATCACATCTACTCGCGCACTTAGATGTTGTCAATAATGCTACATAAGTGCAAGTGTTTTGACACCATACACGGTGATGACACCTACCATATCAAAACAGGTTTTCAACAAGAAATGTCAATTTCTTGCAGATTGTCATATCGTGTTCGCAGAATCTTCGCAAATCGATCTTTTATTCTGTAGGGGAAAAAAAGATTTCTATCTGATGATTCTCATATCTGGAACTACAAATGTATTTCCATCGTGGGTTTGCTGCGTTCATTGTATAATTTCCTATACGCGTAGAGCGTGACTTGTTTTATGCGTTCAGTGCTATGTGTTACAGTATATGACTATCCGAAAATGGTCATTAAATTTAATATCATTAATAAGTCCAAAATTGGTCCTTAATATTAAGAGAGAATTGGTCTTCTTCTCGTTTTGATGACAGCTTGTAAGTCGAAGTACCACGTGTCGTACACCAGATAACAAAACAAAAGTGCAGCTGTCAACGAAAAGCTCCACCTCATATTTTCCAGTCAAATAATTATTTTCACTCCCTGTGGGAATCGAACGCGCACCCATCCCCGACATAAATTGGAAACATTAGCATTACCGCCCTATCTTGACGCTGCTGGGCAAGAAAGGCAAATAGAGAAGTATGTCCTTCCATCCATTATCGAGATAGTAGGAGCAATAATAATGTGGCGACAAGCGCCGAAAGAGCATCAGAGCATGATGCTGCCGCTAGTGGGTAATGGTGCATGCCAGACAACCTGCTTGTGAAGATACATTCTGATACATTGAAAGAGATAAGACAAAGTGGTGGGTGGGAAGAGCAGGAGTGTAGGTGAGGGATGATGAAGGGGGGGGGAATCGACAGGGTCATTCATTTAATAGAATAGCATTATCCCCGTACAACCTAATCATTGGTTTGCACAGTATAAAAACAGTAGTATAGCTTTATACAAATGGACATAGGAACCCATATTGACCTCACTACCATATCTTACCTCTTTGGTCAACAGAGGGTTGAAGGCGAACCCTTCCAGTGACCTCGCCACTCTGATCTGTGAACGGATGACGTACTTCCCGTCTGGGTCAAGGTCGTCTAACTTGATCTTCTCAAGGTCGCCGAAGTCCAGGGCAGGTTGATGGATCTGCTTCTTCTCTGGAAGACCTTGGATTGCCTTGGTAACGGGGTCTAGGATCAGCGCAAAGACGGTGTAGGCCTCCGGGTCGGTGGCGTAAACCCCTGGTGCTGGGAGGTGTGGATTCTCGCAACCTGGCCACACACAAAAAAAAGAAAGCCCTGCGGTGAATTTTTCAGTCTGAGACTATTATTGAAGTCGCTAATTAGTCACCAACAAAAACGTAACGTTACAATGCCGAAAGACAAGCAGCAAGACAGTCTAATATTCTAAGTAACGGTCTCAAACTGAAAAGACACACTTCTTTTAAAAGAAAACAAAAACAACTCCGCCACACACAAACACAAACACCCACACACACACACACCCACCCCCCCACCCACACACACACGGAGATAGGAAAACAAAGTGACGCAATAGAAAGGATTATGTTCATAGACGAAGAAGGATGACGGTTGTGGTGTGGCTGCTTGTATTTGTGTTGCTATAGTTGTTGATGAAACCATCAGCGAGTTTCAGGAGCTTATTTTGCTTGCAATTAGCAAGTATTATCCAAAGGTCCGCTTTAAAACGGGGTGAGTTAAGCGGTATGTGTTTGTGCTAACACAAACAAATGAACACAAGAACCGTTATATACAATAAATAAATAATACATCTGAAGAGTCCCTAGAGGCTTCGCCCTCTCACCTTTCTTCCTCCCTCCCTCCCATGCTAGAAGGGACCTAGTGCGTGCCGGGTTGTATTTGTGTTTCCGGCACTCACGTGCACTTTACCCGTCCTCGCACCCATCTTTTCCATCCACCCCTCTGCCATCGTCCTCTTTGGCATTCTGCTGGCAGAATAGATAACAATGAAAACAGTACTAAACAGAACAACAGAAGAAATGAAACACCTCACAACAACATACCCAGTTCACTAGATGTGAATGGGCAGACCTGCAAGGTTGTTGTTAGTAAAATAGGTCAGCGAGGTATATAGGAGATGGACACCCACCATCGTTATGATGCTGGTCCTGAGAAAAAAGAAAAGGTTTACCCGAAGAGCCCAACGTTTACCGGGAACAGCTTTACCGTTTAGATAATAACACTTCTTTTATTAAACTCATGCTCTTCCACCACCCTTTGCCCAAAAATTCCACGCTAACCTTGGCCGCCATTTGGTTATCTCGTGTTTTGGGGAAAACAGAAACGGCTTTTCTTCTGCTTCTTCTTCTGTTTTAGCAGACGCTGTTTTTGATGGAAGAGATGGCCCTATCCTTACAATGAACCGTTCTTTAAAAGATAAACGCTGTTGCAAGGTGTCACACACCGGCGGAAGCGGGATGCTCCATAAACAACAATGCTTACCTTTACAGAGCAAATATAATAAAATACAAAGGCGGGTGGTGATTTTGCATTGTGCGCGTTTTTCATATAGGCGCAGTTTTGTTGTTGTTTTGTTGTTTTTACATAGACGTGAATGTTAACATTTTTAGACAGAAACGATTGCCTATAGAATGTCTAGCACTGAACTGTTTACATTTTGCTTTGAGGCATCATTGCGTCGTGTTTCTGTTAGCTTGTTTGTTGAAAGGTAGGCTTATTCGGAGAGCATAATTTAATTCAATTCAATGTTTTATTTTAATTAAAACTAATTGTATAATTATTGTATAGCCTATTGTATTTCATGAAGTTTTGAAATGTAGTCTTCATACTATTTTGAATCTACACATATTTGTTCGTTCTTTTATTTCTATGTGTTGAAAGACGCGCGGAGAGCATATTTATTTTTCAGGTTTTCTCACATTTAGTGTTGACATCCCTTTCACCACTCAATATCTTTCCGTTTCACCTTTTTCCTTCCTCCGATAGTCAAGTGTGTGTGGGTGTGCGTGTATGTGTGTGCTAGTGTGTTGGTGTGCTGATGTATTGTTGTTGTTGTGTGTCTTTATGTGTGTGTATTGGTGTGTGCGTGCGTGTGTGTATTGGTGTGTGTAAGTGTTCTTTTTTCTTTTCTTTGTTTTTTTAACACTACCACCACCCACCACCCAAAAACAACAAAGAAAAGTTTGTACCTTGCGACTGACTTTTCCACTCATCGCCCACTTTCTTGTATTCGGGTAAAGAACAGAAAATGCAGACAGACGGTTATGTAAAGGAGCAGTCACAACCGAGTTAAATCGAAAGACAGACAACAAAAAAGTGGGGAGAGAGAGAGAGAGAGAGAGAGAGAGAGAGAGAGAGAGAGAGAGTAAAACAAAGAAGAGTCTAAAAACTAGAAGACAAACTTGTGAGAAAATGTCAGCACACATACACACACACATGCCCACACATACACGCACACACACACACACACACACACGGGCGCTATACAGTGGAACGCAAAGTAGACCTACCACTAGCTTGCGAGAAACGTCAAGTAAATGTTCACACCTTAACACCTTTAAAATGGAGAAAGAACAACAACGCAACTATAATAAGGCGTCATGAAGATAATAATAAAGTCAAGTTAAATAATCGTGAAGGTATGCATCATCAAAAGGGATAAAACCTTGGCAGATTTATTGGAGACGATCATCAAGAAAGCGGTGGAACGGATGTTTACAACTTTACACACGATAGCGCGTCAGGTTAAGGTGCTACTAACCACCTTGTCAGACAGTAATTACCTTACTTTGCCTTACATGCCAAAATGGCTGTGAAGACACTATATCATTCTTGTTCACGGGCAAGATGTTTGCAATATTGCGAGAAATCCAGATATGACAGGCAATCAATTCCTATCCTATCCTATCCTATCCCATAACTCGGAGGTCGTAGGGGCACCACATATGATCGTTTAACCAGCGTTAAATAGCCAATCAATTACAACTAAATAAATAAACTTCGATGTCCTTTCCGTCTTCTAATACAAATCTTGCCTTTACAAAACATATTTGAGTGATTAATGTGGGTTTGATGTGTGTTTATTTTATTTAGTTTATTTGTTTCTTTCTTACATAGCGCTTTTCCAGCTCAACAGCTGCTCAAGGCGCTGGCCTTTACAGGATCTAACTCAAACCGCTCGAAGCTCCCACTTTCAGCCTTTGGGCGCATAGTCTGTTGCTCAGCACAATCCGGAGCGGCCGGGGACCGGTAGACGGGACCTAGTGCGTGCTGGGTGTATACGTATAGCCGGCACTCAGCCGTCTAGGACAAGAGCGTCAGGATCTTTAAATTCCATGCGATGGAAAGCGTGCATGCACAAGTTAGATCTCGGTTTATATTATCATCCGAAGTGTGGGTGTATATGTGTATGTGTGGGTGCAGGCGTACAGAGGAGAGTGGGGGGGTAGGGGGAGAGGGGAGCGCGCAGCGCGTGTTTGTGCGGGAAGAATAGTACAGATTTCTGGACTTAACTTGCACTCCTATTTCGTTGTCTTTGTGGACCAAGGCCTGGCTATGGCAGACACACTTCATAGCTGACACTCATTCGCTAAAGATTACGTTCGCCTCTTAGTGGAAAGTCCAACGTAAGTTTCGGCGACTCCCAGCTACGAGGTGTGGCTAGTGGCGTGTCCCAGACATGGAAAAGTGAGCGTTGTAGGTGAGCGAGTGTGTGCGCGTGTGGGTGTGTGTGCGTGTGTGTGTGTGGGTGTGTGTGTGCACCAGTTGCCACGTTTATCAGTACTCCTTGGGGACTTGGACGCCGGCCACACCAAATCCCTCACTCCTGGCTTAATCTTTGACATGGACGGTCTGTTGCGGAGTGCGTCGGGTTTAGGAGAGAGAGAGAGAGAGAGAGAGAGAGAGAGAGAGAGAGAGAGAGAGAGAGAGAAAAACTGTGCACGCAGCGCATTCATTCAGTTGTTATTGTTGTTGGTTCATGATGATGATGATGATGATGATGATGATGATGATGATGATGATGATGATGATGATAATGACCACGATGACGATAGTTATGGTGGCAAGGTGCAGTTCCTATTGTTGGTACTATTGTTGTTCATGCTCCTGATGATGATGATAATGATGATAATGATGATAATGATGAAGAGGAGGAAGAGGAGGAGGAGAATAGGATTATGATGATATTAACCACGATGACGATAGTTATGGTGGCAAGATGCAGTTCCTATTGTTGGTACTATTGTTGTTCATGCTCCTGATGATGATAAGGATGATGAGGAGGAGGAGGAGGAGGAGGAGGAGGAGGAGGAAGAGGAGGAGGAGAATAGGATTATGATGATATTAACCACGATGACGATAGTTATGGTGGCAAGGTACAGTTCCTATTGCCGCTGCTGCTGCTGATGTTGTTCATGTCACTCTCCACGCACGCGTTATGACATCCATGTTTTGAATAAAACGTAAACTTGCTGCAAGGTGGTGCTCTGGATAAAGTCAACTAGGCGCTAGATTGTTCTTTCATGTCGCGCTTCATGCGTCTCAGATCCTCCTAAAAAGCCATTTATGTCCGACGCTGACCGTGGCCTGTTGACCGAAAACCTCAGCGCCCTGCCGCTAGACATCAGTGACCTGCAACGTCTCTTGAAACACGGTCAGTGTCATCACGCCTCACTTAATTAAGCCTGCCAGCAGCCTTGTCACTTTACAACATTTCTTCGCCCAAACTCTTGTTTTCGTTGAACAACTAACAAACTGACCAGAAGGAGTTTCATGGTGTGAGACGTCTGCTGCTTGGTTGGTTGGTTTGGTTGGTTGGGCATGTTACAAATTGAAGTGCAGTAAATCAAACAGGACTGGATGGATGACTATAATAAGTCAAATAATAAGTATTTCGATGGTTTGATGATCGTGTACAGTTTTAGTGTTCGACTGGAACTGTTCCAATGTTTACCCTCTTCTTGCTGAGAGATCTTGAAAGAGACAGACAGACAGACAGACAGACAGACAGACAGAGGGAGGCAGAGAGAGACGGAGACAGACAGACATATAGACGCAGAGGCAGACAGACAGAGGCAGAGACATTGCGGGAAAGACAAAGAGAGAAAAAAAAAACGTTGTGTGATTAATAACAGTATCATCTATTACATCACAGCAGATATGCCAGTTTGGGAGCCTGCACGCTGAGACCCTGTGACAGACCAAACACCACCGATAACCCCTGCCCTGCTATTGATTGATTGCAGCCATTTACCCATACATGGTCTTCCTCCAGAACCCCACCCACCCCTGATCCCCTCCTCTCTCTCTCTTACCTATACCCCCTCCCTCCCCTCTTTCTTAATAATATTAAAGCTACGCCCTAGACTCTCACCTCATCCTCCACCTCAAAACTTTCCATCTCCCTCTAATTGTAAACCCTACCTCACTACCAACCCAAGTCTATGCTCCAACTAACCACACTGACTTCCTCTGCAGTTTATCTCCAAAGCAACACCTTCGCCTAGGCCTACCTTTTCCAATCTGTATTTTTCCCCTCTCTCTCTCTCTCTCTCTCTCTCTCTCTCTCTCTCTAAAATATTAAAAAAATGCTGTGAAAATTGCGATTGCTTTCATAGATAATTATCTAGATGGTGTAAATGTTGAGATAGACGGGCAGCATTAAAGACAGAGTGGAAACCTGCGCAAGTACACCAGCATGCACTAGGTCCCTTCTCCCCTATTCCCGGTCGCTCAGTTGTCTGGGCGTCAGACGATGATGCGCCCAAAGACGGCAAGTGCCTCCAGTTAAATCCTGTTTCGGCCAGCGCCATGAGCAGTTCTTGAGCTGGAAAAAGCTCTATATTATAAGAACGATTAAATATATTATGTTGTGGTGCCCCTACGACCTCCGAGTTGCGGGATAGGATAGGATAGGATAGGATAGGAAATATAAAAACAAAATTTCTTGGCACAGTTGATGGGTAAAGTTCCAGTCCGAGTCAGACATAGAACGCATACAAAGACATTTTGCTCAAATGATTCTTCAGAATAAGGACGTTAAAGGAATAAAGATAGGAAAAAAAGAAACCGTTATTTCTCAATTTGCAGACGACACAACTTTCTTCTTAGATGGCACTAGAGAGTCCTTCCAGGCTTGTGTTGACACTCTGAAAACGTTTGCTCGTATCTCTGGTCTTAATATAAACTATGATAAGTCCGCTGTTGTGTGGATAGGCTCGGCTAAAAATTCAAACGCGAGATACATGACTGAAATTAATTTTGTCTGGAATCCTCTTGTGTTTAAGGTATTAGGGATTGTTTTTTCAGTTAATATAAAAAATATTGTAAGATTAAATTTTGAAAACAAGTTAACAGAAATTGAAAGAATTATTGCGATATGGTCAAAAAGAAATTTAACTCCGTTTGGTAAGATTGCTGTAATAAAAAGTCAAATACTCTCAAAATTAACATATTTATTTACTAATATTCCAGACCCAAGCGAAAGTTTTTTAAGTGAACTAGCAAAGCTGTTATATTCTTTTCTGTGGAACGGTAAAACAGATAAAATAAAAAGGAAAATTGCGAGTCAAGCGTACGAGAGTGGTGGTTTGAAAATGACAGATGTAAGAGCTTTTCTGTGTGCCCTAAAAGTTTCTTGGCTTAAAAGAATTTTGCTCTCGGAGGGGAAAATAAGTCACATTTTGCTTATGCAATGTCCATTGTTGAAACATTGTCTTCATTTTAGTAGTAATTTTTTTGAAGTTGCGATACAACATATAAAAAATCCTTTCTGGAGGGATGTTTTCAAACATTGTAAAAATGTTGTGATAAAATGTGCTCCTGTCACAGAAAAGGATTTTGTTAACGAACCATTGTTTTTTAACATAAACATTCGTAGAGAAAGTAAAACAGTGTTTCTACAAAATTGGCTTGTTGCAGGAGTGACACAAGTCGGTCATCTCTTATTGTTAAATAGATTTATGACACACGAAGAATTTATCACAAAATACAATAGTGAGTGTAACTTTTTACTGTATCAAGGTGTGGTTCATGCAGTGAAAGAATACCAGCGTAAGATGAATTTTACAGACTTAGAAAATGTTGTAACGTCTAAGCCAGTGTGGTGGAACACTTGTGTAAAGGGTGTGAAGTCTGTTTATTCTTGTATTATTAGTAACACTGAAGTACCAAAAAGTATTGATAAATGGAGCAGATTTTTTGATACTGAGATAAATGTCAAGAAATTGTGTTATAAACTTAAAAAGACAACAAATGATACCACACTACGTTGGTTTCAGTATAAAATCCTTTACAGGATTCTGCCGACAGGAAGATTTTTATATATGCGTAAGCTAGTTGATTGTCCAGTGTGTTGTTTTTGTAACAGTGCTGAAGAAACACTGCCGCATCTTTTTTTGGGAATGTAACATAATAAGAGATTTTTGGTTTGATGTACAAGTGTGGCTGCAGTCAAAGTTTCAGCATTGTAGTAATGTACGATTCGACTTGGAATTGGTCATCTTCGGCTGTAAGGATCATTTGTACACTGATAGAATATTTGATCTGATTTTGCTCCTTGCCAAGTACCACATTTTTGTTTGTAAACTTAAGGGCACAAAGCCAAATATCAATGTATTGAAGAGTATTGTAAAAGATTCGTATGTTGTTGATAAATATTATGCTAATGTTAATGGTGGTCGCTGGATTGACGACTGGCAACAATATGCTCCATATCTGTAAACCCTTTTTAATATTATCATTAATATTAGTATTTTTTATGCAAGATACCGGAAATTGTAATAGAATTTGCCAACCTAACCCACCCCTTTCCCTCTCTTACCCCCTCTGTCTCATTCGCTTGACCCTTTTCGATTTCCTTCTACTTAGCATCTGTCTCTTTGTGTGTGTGTGTGCGTGTGGGTGTACGCGTGCATGCGTGTATAAGTGTATGTATGCATACTATATTATTAAAAAAAACTAAAAAGAGACCACCATTGTTGATGGTACTTTCTGTGTTAACTATACAATGACTACTATGAATGTGGACGAACTACATTTGGGAAAATATTAAGTTCTTTGATTGTCATTACCATATTATGTTATGCATAAGATATGTGGATTTACTGTGCATTGTGTGGTTTAATGAAAAGAAGGATGAGCGTGCTCTCCCTAAAAGAAAAAAAAAACAAAGACATTTTGCGCCCGCCCTGTTGTATAATGAACACGCCTTAAGAACACTTACATCAGACAGAAAGCAGAGCGACGGAAAGTCAAAACAGACTGACAAGCCCGCAGACTGACATTCGCAGACTGAAGAAAAGCTATCTCTGCATCGGAAAAGGGAAACAGCAATTTTTAATCACCCATACATTAGTATAGTCCGTGGTAATTTGTGGAACATTTTCTGGACTATAGTATATACTATTACTGGATTGGCAAAGACTAATATACAGTCTTTCGCTATTAAATCTCAACAAACACAGAATCAGACCCTCAAGAATGTCCCAACCATCCAATGAATCCAACCCATTGTGCACCACAACTGTGCTCACCCCATTCCCTCCCCCCCTCTCGCTTTATTCTTTGATCCAAAGTCTATTTGAATAGCTGCATAACTCTGCCGTGCCGTAAAGACGCAAAGCCATCCATAGGAATAAAACAGGCCATGGTGAGGTAAAAACGTCTTGAAGAAAGTAGACACAAACTTGCTCTTCGTTCAGTGGGCTAAGAGTTTGACAGTTAAACGATTTGCAGGCCGAATCCATCTAAATCAAAATATTGCAGTGAATTGTTCTTAATATAGAAATCACCATTTACTCGGTCAGATAGCTGCCCAATGCGTTAGCGGGGAAAACTGGAATAATTATAACGCTAGCCGCCTAAGAAGGCAAACTGCAGCGTCAGATGCAGTGTCAAACGCTACCGACGGATGAGCGACCCTCAACACCTAACATGTATACGCCTCGAGTTAAGCACGTCATCTGCATTTGTTTGTTAGTTTGTTTGGCAGAAGGACTCTGCCCTTTGACGTACCGCTGCGGAAACACATGAAAGGAAAGCGTTCCACCCCTCGCGCAATTAAATTTCCACTCACCTCCACTACCTCCCCTCACCCCTAACCCTCTTCCCCATCCTCCCCCTCCTCCCACACTTCCGATCAAACCAACACAATTCAATTTTAATATTGTCCATTAAAACCCAGACATTTCAACTCATATAGCCTACCTAACCAAACCAAATTATAAAGGGTGCACTATTATGTCTATAGCATTCCCGACTACTTCATTTGATAGGAAGGGGGAAAAAGGACTGCATTGCGTGAAATGGGGGTGGAGGGAGACAGTAATAGAGGTATGGAAGAAGGAGGTATGGAGTGTGGGGAGGAGTAATAATAAGGGTGGGGGGAAGAGGGAGGGGAAGAAAACTTGTTGACAATTTATGCTAACGCAGTGAGTCATCGAAGCTCTAGATGGTGGGTGTTCTGTTTTTTTCAACCCACACTTGCTCTCTTAGCTCATGAATATGGTGCCACTGGTACGCCTTCTGTATCGAGAAGACAGGAGGAGGAAAAAGAGGAGAATTTTTTTTTATCCCACCAGAAAGGTGAACGTTATAAATTGTAGATATTTGACCTCAGTTAAAAATGCTTCAGGGAGAGATCCTATTACTTTCAGCCTCCTTTCCAATGCTAATAAACGCAACGATATTTTCATACCACGGGACTATATTATTTTAATCTTATTTAATCGTTGTCATGTATCGCTTTTCCAGCTCACCAGCTGCAGGACTGCTGCAGTTACCAACTGTTTTCCCCACTTCTTATTATTGTCTCGTTTCCCATTCACTCGTTGTACTGGCCCCATACACCAGTACCTAAAATTTATTTTATAGAATATAAACTGATCATACAAATCCATTTAGGTAGCACTCATTTAAGCCTTGTGCTTTTGTGCGCCCTGATGTTCTGCCTTGTATTATTATCTGGTTTGTTGAATAAATTTATGTTTAAACCGAATGCATTTAGAGGTGTTGCTACGGGAAGAGTTCGCAAGTACTGGCCTCTATAACGATGACCCTTTTATTATTATTATTATTATTATTATTATTATTATTATTATTATTATTATTATTATTATTATTATTATTATTATTGGGTATTTGTATAGCGCACATATTTCGCCGTTCTTGGATAACAGTAATAATACCATAGCGCTCCTATGATTAGCTGTTTTCATTCTATGGTCCTCTTTTCTTTTTCCTTCACTGCCCAAACCTCTTATAAAAATGGAATGCGCGGTCGTCATACAAATGCAATAATGGCTTAGGCACACAATAACCAAAACAGAGAACAATTTACAAAGTTATCCAAACTTATAGCCCTGTTTCCTTGCGATGATCGCATTGTACGATCGCATCTGTACTCGATGTGGGAATTGAGATACGCCCAGATTATAATATAATAATAATAATAATAACGGATTTTTATATAGCGGGTACTCCAGCCTATGACTAGACTCACCACGCTTTACATAGTCATAACATATAAATACATGCACTCGATGAAACATCACTTTTGCTACAATACACCAAAAGACGGGACAGTAAAGGTACAGACTATTTACAATTATGTACATAAATTACAAAAAAGACAAACATATACTATTTACAACTATGTACACAAATGACAAAAAAAGAAAAAAAAAAGAAAAAAAAAGACAGAAAGTAGAATAGCAAAAACCTATTCACAGCTATTTATATGCCCGGTTAGGCCCAGGAAGGAAAACAGTATAAATATTTACAGCCGTGTATACACTTACGGATCAGACATAGACAAGAGATGAGAGAATGGCAGCAGGACACAAATCAATCTGAATAATGCAGTTTGAAGAGGTGGGTTTTGAGGGCCTTTTTGAATGCTTGTGTTGATTGTATGTTGCGGATATGGGAGGGAAGGGAATTCCACTGCTTAGGTGCGGAGTATGCGAATGCACGTTGGCCGTATGTCTTGGTGCGGGTGACGGGAACCTTGAGTGTGCGAGTGTCAGCAGATGATCTTAAAGTGCGTGAAGGGGAGTAGACAGACAGTAGATCAGCAAGGTAGGAAGGACAAGAATCTGTGAAGAAGTTGTGACAGAGAACAGAGAGTTTGTACTCTATGCGTGCTTGCATATAAGGTGTATACACAGTACGTATTTACAATACTATACATTTGTATAGACGACTGTAACAGTGCAAAAGTTGATGAAACACGGCTAAAGGCCTATGCCTGCAATAACAATCAAACGACAGTCCGCCAGAAGAAACATGCAGAACCCGTACACAAACTTATTATTTGACTATTAAATTTGTGTCATAGAATCCACGAGCAGAAAAATAGCAGATGCGTTCTGAGCATCAAGCCTCTGCTAGAATCTGATGCTAGATGTGAGCGCAAAATTACTAGATTTGTCCTTGTCTTTCCTTGCAATAACTCACCATTGTCCTATTGGAGCACTGTTCCCCATGGAGAACACCATATACAGGAAGGCTCTTGTTACCATTGTCACTATTGCTCTTTTATGGCTCTCACTTCTGTTTCTATGCTGCTCTGCAGAAATGGCCAGCTTGTTCTCTCATACTAACTCTCTTCCTATCCTATACATCCACGCAATCCCAACGGTGATTGTCACTAACAACTACTTCCTAAACTCCCTCTCCTACCACATACATCCCCTCAATCAAGGGCCATTCTCCCAAACTAATCCTCTTCCAAAGCTCATTCTCCTCTACTCTCTCCTCCCCTCCTTCAACCAACCCTCTCACATACAAACACTCTCAACCCAGACTCATCCTTCTCCCAAAACTCGTCACCCCGCATACACTGAACCCAGTCCCAATCGTGAGCATCAGAGACGCAGGCTTTTGCTTTCCATTCCCTTCACTTTGTACTTTGACTCTTCCTTCTCATAGGGATAGGATAGGATAGGTGACTCTTCCAAACTCATCCTTCTTCCAAAACCAAAACCACTGTCATCAGAGATAAAGGAATTCAAGGCCCAAATTAATTAACTTAATTGTCATCATTTGCTTCAGTTTGGCTTTTTTTTTGTCTTTCTTAGTTAGCATGCAATGGCAAGTCCTTTACTCTGGGTGTGACTATGATCAGAATACAGGACTGAGAATATCTACCGTATACGACAACAAACTAAATTTAACGTGATTGCTCCTATATAACTCATTCACCAGCACTTACAGAGTTGCTCAAGGCGCTAGCCAAAATCAGGGTCGAACTGAAGCCTACCAAGAAGTCAACTTGCATCGTCACGCGCACTGTCAAGCGTCCCGGAGAACTCTCAGCTAACTCTGTCCACATAGCGTCACAGCCTTGTGGTGTTTCTGGGTTGATTTTTCGGGTCACGGTCAGAGAGAAGCTGCACATTTGTTTTTCTGTATGCTTATCAAGGAAGGCTTTGACTCAATAATGCAGTGTATTATAACATTTTTCTATGACCTTACTTTCTAGAGTGAAAAGTTTATAAGCAAAAGACCTTAGAACCTCAGATTGACTGTAACAGAGATTGGCTTCCACAGGTCACGGATGCTCTGTTAGGAAGCCCTACCACTGTCTCTCTCGTGTGACTGCCATTTTGTCAGTTGGAATTGCCCTCCTGCCGGAGCCATCCGGACTGGGAAAGCTGACGTGTTCCGTTTCCCCTTGTCCCCACATTTCCCCATTTTAGGCCGCACACTGAACCTATCGCTACACAACAACTCCCGGACCGGATGAGTGCCTGTCTCAATACTAAGTGTGCTACAAAGGACATCCAACTGGCAAACTGTAAATACACACATAGATCTCATATGAATGGAGGCTGAAATTGGCTGAAGCGTTTGAGATACAAACCTTATCAGACAAGCTTACAATCGAATCTTAAAATAGTGTGTGAAAAAACAGATAGATAATCCAGTGCCAGTAAAAGTTCAAGAGGGAAAAGGTGAAAAGTTTCGCAGCGCTGGATGGTAGGCTCTTGTGATCGTATTACGGCCATTTAGGCGAGAGGACAAGTCTATATGACCGGAAATGTCGCGAGTTACTTTCTCTTCCTGGGAGAGTTACACACAGAATACCATGCACCCACAAACACGAAGGGAACATATCGCCCTGCACCTCTACACTCCCCGCACCAACTTTTCCTTAATCCCCACCCCACCCCACCCCACCCCACTCCCAATACACACGCTCTAAAAGTATTATAGGAAAGCGGTTGATTGGGGGTAGTTCCATATTATTATTACTATTATACTGTTCAATGTTACTATTTGATCCTGGTGTCGTATCATATTTGTAATTCCATTTTTGCAACAGCCAGTGGGACAGACTTGAAATGCCCAAAGTGATGGACCCACGGGTTCGGAGCTATCAGGCAGTAAGAAATTCCAATAAATGTCAGTTCCATTGTGTCTGCTCCGGATACATCCAGTTATAATACCATATATCTATATGATTATGCACACGTACTACTGGTTTAGCGGTAGTCTATGGTCGAAGCTTAGTCTATGGTCGCAGTATATTCTATGGCGGCAGTCTAGTCTATGGTCGAAGGCTATTTTCAGCAAAATCCACAGAGAGAGAGAGAGAGAGAGAGAGAGAGAGAGAGAGAGAGAGAGAGAGAGAGAGAGAGAGAGAGAGATTGACATTTTAGATAATATATCGCAAAAGATGCAGCCTCGCTAGCCTTTTCCACCTTTGGTACACAGAGACGCGTGTTCCCATGCAACTATTACATTTTGTTCCTGAACTATGAGGCATTTAATATAGTATTAGAGAAAACTCATCATAGGAGTCCCACGGAGACATTCCGCTCAAGCGGTGACGGCGCTTTTGGATTTGGGATAAAAATTATTTATCATACACTGTAACGAAAATGGGTATTGTAAGAATTTGCGAATGTGCATGCGTGAATATGCGTGTACTTCCGTCTCACAACTTCTCTAAATTTCAACACTAAACTAATTGTCACACCCTCTATTAAACATTGATCATAAATCAATACAATGTCAACAAAAACAAAAGTTAGCAAGAATGAATGGAATAAATAAAATTTCCTTCTACTCACGTCAGGTGTCGCAGAATAAATCCGTTGAAAGAAATATAGGTGACTCATAAATAATAATACACCCCTAATCACCGTCTCCAGAGACAAGAAACTGAAGTTATGTATGTCGCAGCTACGTTCCCTTTCCAACTCTTATTGTCTGATATGGCGATGACTCGTTCTACAGTCTCTTATGCGTCTGCGTCTTTTATTTTCCCTCTGCTTCCTTAATCTCCCTTTACTTCTCCTTCTTCTCTCTTCTTCGTCTTCTTCTTCTTCTTCTACTTCTGTCTTTATCGTCCTCCTCTTCTCCGTCTCCTTTTCTTTTCCTCGTCCTCTTCTTCTTCGTCTCCTTCTGCGTCGTTCTTCTTCTTCGTCTACATCCTCTTCTTCTTTTTTATTTTCTTCCCCCTCTTCTTCCTCTTGAAGACCCGCAGCTAACGACTTCAGCAGACAAAGGAGTAAACGAAAACTTTCCAGATACTTCTTTGGACTATTACATCTCTCTCCCTCTCCCTCCTTTTCATTCCCTTTTCCTCCCCCCTCCCCTCCTCCCCTCTCTTCCTCTCTCTTCCTCCTCTCTCTCTCTCTGTGACGAGATCAGTGGCGCAATACAATCAATTTCATCCATACATGGACAGTTGACCAACATAAACAACATTCTACAACTAATTATTCCGTCAATGACACCAATTCATTTCATTCAAACAATTGCAATGAATGCTTTACACTGCAAATGTAGTTTCAACTTCCAATGAGTTATTTATCCGAATTCCATTCGTTATTCCAATTGCAGTGAAGCCCCATGTTCGTCTCCTCACCACTCCATCCTTCATGCCAACATCAAAATTCTTTATCATTTATTTTCTTACATTTTCTCACCCCATTACAATATCACCTTTTAATAATCGTGTTACATTTATAATACAACATATTGAAATAAGAAAACAATGTATACAAAGATAGACACAGCTGCCAGAACTCGGCAACCATCTACCTGCAGTAGAGCCAAGGTCAGAATGACTACATTATTGAGTGTACACTAGTGAGCGATCAGCTCAACCAATCACAATTTTAGCGGTACTTATAAAGGTCGAAAAGACAACTAAAGACAACTAAAGACGGCTAAAGACAACTAAAGACGGCTAAAGACAACTAAAGACGGCTAAAGACACCTATGTATAGACAACTAAAGACAACTAAAAGTTGTCTTTAGTTGTCTTTTCGCCCTTTATAGGTACCCCTAAAGACAACCGAAGACGGCTAAAGACACCAGGGGTAGAAATTGTAGAGGGTATACAAGGCTACAAACAACTTAAAGAGCCCCAAAACACCTGCCATCTTTGAAAGACATTGGCTATGGCAGAAATTTGTTGCCGCGTAGAAAGTACAACGGATTTTTAAAAAATAACAATAATATTTTTCAAGTATATTATATAAGATAATTGATTTAGATACAAAGTGAAAGCTGTTCTGGGTGATTGTGTAGTCGGATTTAATGAAAATGCAATGCCCGATTCGAAACTGAGGCTATTGTTGTTTATAGGGTTAGGGTTAGGGTTAGTTGTCTATACATATAGGTGTCTTTAGCCGTCTTTAGTTGTCTTTAGCCGTTAGCCGTCTTTAGCCGTCTTTAGTTGTCTTTAGTTGTCTTTTCGCCCTTTATAGGTACCGGTCTTTAGTTGTCTTTAGTTGTCTTTAGTAGTCTTTAGTTGTCTTTAGTAGTCTTTAGTTGTCTTTAGTTGTCTTTAGCTGTCTTTAGTTGTGTTTAGTTGTCTTTTCGACCTTTATAGGTACCCCCAATTTAGCTATCACAGCACACTATGACAAATATGTATTATCCCAAATCCAAAACTCCAAACCCATCTGCTTCGTTTCACAGGTAGACCTCCTCTTAACTTGTCATACGGGTACATCATGGGTTGCCGTCTCATCGAAAGCGCAACAGCCGCAGAACCGCGCCACCTAGGGTGAAAGTAGGGGGAGGGCTGGGGATAGCTCAACGCTTGCTCTATTGTAAGTAGTTGGTTTTTTTTCTTTCTACAAGATGGTTCAACTTAAAGTTCATGTCAAATAAAGCAAGGAGGAGCTGGGAATCAGTTTCTCAAATCACGGTTTTAAAAAACAAACAACAAACACCAAAAGCAGGAAGACAAAAAGGTTAAATGAGATAGTAGAACACACCAAATCAAAAAAATTTCTTTAGTCTACATTACATGTATTTTTCTAAAACGCTTCGTCAAGGTGTTAACGCAGACGCGCCTATCTAGGCCAATTCGTGTGTATTTGTGTGTATGTGTGTGTGTGTCTGTTATTTATTTATTTAAAGTTCTTTACACGTTCAAATTGTGCACACACTCTCGGACAATCACGTTGCTCAGAACTGTCAAAAGTCCTAAAAGCTATGTTTCATTCCATAAAATATAAGACCATAGTTACATCGGACTTTCGAGAAACAGAATGCGTGCGTATGTCGTCTGCTGTAGGTTTTGATTAGCGTTCATGGTAAAAATGAACAGGCTGCCCCAAAACACGTTTAATATGATGATGCTAATAAACTGATAGTGACTTTGTACAGTGTCTTTTCTTGTGTAAGCTACTGCCTGTTTGATTACATTTTCACTGGAATGTAGCCTACGTGTTTGAATTTCTGAATTTATTGCACGAGAAAAGGGCTCAAGTGTAAAATCTGCGTATTACCTTCCCCTTCTACCCCCACCCCACCCCCCACTTTCCTCCTCCCCGACTAAATTCAACTGAGTGTTATGTCTTGTTGTTTAAGTTTCAAAAGAATCGCTTGATTTAGTTTACTGTTATTAGTTCTCGGCGTCACATCACATGAACAACATATTATACTTCTTTGACAATCACCTTCACAAATTTGCAATGTTAACAGTTTTAGTATTCACCACAAGTTATTAACTCGTACTTGCAATTTTCACCAGTCAGACACTTTTATGCATGCGGCATACTATATATCTATACACACAAGAATTTATCATGCGTACGTATCTCACGTTGGTTGGAGGCATTTTGCATCATACAAACTGTCCTTTTCAATTTCTGGTAATGCTTGCAAGAAAAAAAAGTAGGGCGTATGCCTTAACATTCAGGCTCTGCTACGCTGTGTAACTTGCTCTGTGTGGCTGTGTGCAGTGGGTCATCGACAGAGATATAGGAGCCTATGGGGTCATTCTCATTTCCATAAACAAGGGCTACACCGATGACGGAGGGCGGTAACACGATTCCAGTCACGGACAATGCAAAAAACTGGCCCACGAGAAATCAGCTGCAATTCGGAATGTCTGTAGCTGCACGTAGACATGCGAATGCAAATGGAGGGGGGGGGGGAGAGAGAGAGAGAGAGAGAGAGAGAGAGAGAGAGAGAGAAGAGAGAAGAGAGAAGAAAGAGAGAGAGAGAGAGAGAGAGAGAGAGAGAGAAGAGAGAAGAGAGAAGAAAGAGAGAGAGAGAGAGAGAGAGAGAGAGAGAGAGAGAGAGAGAGAGAGAGAGAGAAGAGTTGTTTTTGTTGTATCAATTTTTATTCATCAGATTAACATAAGTTGTACTGATAAGTTGTACTGAGAGAGAGAAAGAGAGGGAGAGAGAGAGAGAGAGAGAATGTGTGTTTGTGTGTGCGTGTGTGTGTGTGGGTGCGTTTGTGTGAGTGCGTGTGTGAGGTAGACAGACAGACAGACAGGGATTAAATGAACATTCCGGATCTAGATTACAGCTGGAACACAGAGGTGCTGTTCTCGGAAAGCCTCTGACAATCTGTATACATCCACTATTTTACCAGTCGCAATTCCCACAAATACATTATTTTCCTTTATATTCTCATCACAAGGAATAACAACTACCATCATTATATAGGGTGTGTGTGTGTGGGGGGGTGCGTGTGGTTGTGTGTGTATGTGTGTGTGTGCGTGTATGTGTGTGTGTGCGAGTGAGCGTGTCTGTCTGACAGTGTGTCTGTTTCCGTGTGTCTGTGCAGTATTTATGCGCGAGTTTGTTAGTGTGCAACGTGTCCCTCATTGTTGTTTGTTTGCTTGTCTGTGTTAAAAGTGGGCAACGGAACCGACAAGGATCGTTTGGATGCGAAAGCCAAAAGGGAGAAAGAAGAAAAGTGAATAAATAGGATGTCCATGCGAGTTGGCATTGGCAATTTCCAGGATTTATTTTCTATGTCGGAGTGGAAGATGCGAGAAGAGAGGGTAGCGGAGGGGTGCGTTGAGTAAAGTAAGGATTGGGGTGCAACACAAAGCTTTTTGTCACAACCTGCACAACCACTATTCAATGAATAATGAATAGGGAGTAGCAGGCCTCCAAAGCTCAGCTACGCTGTTCAGGGAAGGCATGTGTGTGTGTGTGTGTGTGTGTGCGTTTGTGTATGTTTGTGCGTGTATGTGTTTGTGTATGTATGTGTACAGATATAACGTTATGCTGCTTCTGGATAGTAATATTTTGGCTATGAGCTTGGGTGCACTGCGTAGCTGAGACCCGTCGAGGCTTACATGTGCCTGTCAACACTCGAGAGAGGTTCTTGGCGAATCTCAGCTACGCTATGTGGATATTGGGAAAGAAGATTGGCTGTGTAGGGACTGTCTCCACTGAAATGGGGGACTTGAAAGAGACGCGAAGACACTGTATGAAGATTTGCAATAAACGCAGTGCTTGACTTTAACAAAAACACAATGTCTTGACTTAACAAAAAACTGAATGGCTTGACTTACTTAAAAAACACACACAATGTCTTAACTTTAAAAGAAACCATAATGCCTTGACTTAACGAATTGACTTAACCAAAACAGAATGCCTCGACTTAACAACAACAAAAATAATTATCTGACTTAACAACCAACACCCCCCCCCTCCATTCCCCCCCCAAAAAAAAAAAAGCAAAAACAACAACAACATAATGCCTGATTTACCAAAAACTATGATGTCCTAAACAAAAAAACATAATGTCTATACTTTTCAAAAACAAAGTGCCTTGGCTTTCCAGAAACAGAGCGTCTTAATTTAACAAAACATTGCACGGGAAAGGTCTTAAGATGATTTGTTTAGCATTCCGCTGTAGTGCCTGAGGAGTCGTCTATCCAATTATAGCAAAAGATTTGGTTTTCGGGGTTTCCTGGACTATTCTCGTGAACAGACCTCGAAAGATCGAAAGAAGGGAAATAAGTCTCTGGAGTCCAATTCAAAGACTAATTTCCATGTGGATTTTGTTTTTTTGAAATGGAAGGTACTGGCGGAGCCGGAGAAGGTTTGACAGGAACCCAAGAGACTATCATTATTGGTAATATTTACTCTTTGAGCCTGAACAATATGTCTGCCATTCTGTTACAGAGAGAGGTAAGAGAAGAATGACATCATCCAAGGAAACTGGATGGAGGGAAAAGTACTCTGAAGCCCTATCCATTCAAAGTATAATGTCCATGTTGTTTCTAAAGAGTTGAGGGGAGAGGGAGGGGGTGGCGGGAAGCGAAAATACTATAACCTAGCATATTATAACCTAGCATATTATAACCTAGTATATTATAACCTAGCATAATTATGATGGTGCCAATAACCTTAGAATAGTTCAACAAAGCATCATTTGTCATAATACAAGCTTACAAGCCCTGGGGACCTCAAGATAACTTCCCTTATTTGACTTACTGTATGATGTTGTGACACATTTTTATTACTATCATCGGTGTATTCAACAAAATTACTCATAATCATAAATAATTCAACAAATCTGGCAAATAATTATAACGTCTACAGAATAGGTGTGCCAGTATGTGGGACACGAATGGGGGGAAAAAAGAGGAAGGAGATAAATTTAAATGCAACATAAAATAAAACCTAACAACCACTGTTGTGGCTTGTTCAAAGACAAATGTCCATGCTGTCTTTAAAAGCGAGACAGGACGAGTGATGGCTATGGCAAAAGAGTAAAGCCGAAAGGGCGGGTAACAATGATGAGAGGAAGCAGATCAAGTGATGCAAACCGCCGTAAATTTTGGTTTTCTTTCTCGAACTCTCTAGAACCATTACTCTTCGCCTCACGCTCTACGTCCTGATTATAATTGTTGTTGGAGTTGTGGTTTGGTGGCGATGTTGGTTATAAGGTTTGCCAGTGCCGAAGATCGCGAGTTCCAATCCCGCAAGGGACGAACTTACATGTATGTGGCTTAGATATGAAACTTCAGGACACCGATGGTTTTCTCCGACCCCCCCCCCCCCCCCCTCTCCCTCCCTCCTTCCCTCTCCTACCTCCTCAATGATGGGAGTGGATTAAGTCAATCACAAATGTCAAATTAACTTTCGATTGCATAGCCGTCTTCCAACTACAACGAGCGGTTTCGATGCTTGTATTCCTGAGGTACTCGCTACCTACACTACAACCCGTTCTTTGCGCTCATTAGATGAAAAGCTGTTGAAAACGCCCAAGCGTCGGCTTAAAACAGTTGGCGGAGCGGTCTTTTAGTTTTCAAGCACCCAAGGTTTGGAATGCGCTGCCTGCCGGTTTAAGACATTGTACAGACCTTGTTTCCTTTAAGAGCTGCTTAAAGACGCACTTGTTCCGCAAGGCGTTTTCTGTGTAATAGTATGAACAGTAATAATACTTTCTCAATGATGCTGTACATGATGTAGTGCGAATGTTGTGATGATGCGTACGAATGATGTGTGTAAGCGCATTGAGTTGTTATTCTATTGAAAAATGCGTTGTATAAATGCAATTTATTATTATTATTATTATTATTATTATTATTATTATTATTATTATTATTATTATTATTATTATTATTATTATTATTATTATTATTATTATTATTATTATCCCACGTGTTTGAGTGATATAAGTTTATTTGTTGTATATAGCATGTGAGCGTGCATATTGGTACAGATCGCCGCGTTTTAAGCCTGGTCGGTGATTTAGGGAAAACCCCGTAATTGCATATAGCAGTATTACTATTTTTCCAATAAGATCAAATGTACTTCACCATTCTTTTCATCTGTATTTTGTCCCTGTTTGTTTTCAGAATCCTAACAAAAAGTCTTCCTTCTTCTTTTTCTTCTTTTTTTTCTTCCTTTCTGTCTTTTTTCTTTTTTTTCATCTATCTTCTTCGTCTCAAATGAGGATTGATTTGGGCAGAGGTTAACTCAATAAATATATTCTTCTTCCTCTTCTTTCTGTCCGCACATGTATGTCTTGTTCTTGTTCTATAGCTAATTCTTTTTCTTGTTCATCGTTGATATGTCTGAATCTTCTTCAGGGAGGGCGATCGAAGAAGGAGAACAGATTGAGAACATTGGAGATTTAATGAATTTGAACCAGAGGTTGTGATTGTAAACTGCTTAAAATAAAGAAAAAAATTAAGAGAAAAACCAAAAAAAAGAAGAAAGAAAAGAAGAAAAACTGAAAGAAAGAAAAGGCAAAGTATAGAAAGAAATAATGAAAGACAGACAGAAAGAAAGAAAGAAAGAAAGAAAGAAAGAAAGAAAGAAAGAAAGAAAGAAAGAAATGGAAAAGAAATTAATTTTGCAATAAAGGAAAGAAAGAAAAGATCACACAAATTAAGAGGACATTACAAAACACGCCAGTCGAAACAAGAAAAGAAAATAAAATAAAAGGAAGAGGAGAAGAAAGAGAACCCGAGGAATAAACACAGAGCATTAATTTTATGAAGAAGGACAAAGAAAACCGGACCGTGGAGAGTTTATATTGATGATGAGGGAAGAAAGAAATTTATATTTATATTGATGATGATGAAAGAAAGAAAGAAGTGGTGAAAAAACGGAAACTCCGATGGTACGGCCACGTCACCAGATCATCAGGTCTAGCAAAGACCATCCTGCAAGGCACTGTGAAAGGAGGTAGAAGAAGAGAGAGACCGAAAAAGAGGTGGGAGGACAACATTCGAGAATGGACTGGTTTGACACTGAGCGAAACAATCAGGGTCGCTGAGGACAGGGAAAGATGGAGTACGCTGGTTAAACGATCATCTGTGGTGCCCCTACGACCTCCGAGTTACGGGATAGTATAGGATAGGAAAGGATGGAAGAGGTGATGGTAGTGACGGTGGTGGAGGGGGTGGCATTACACTGTTGGGCAAGTCGTAGGGATGGGGTGAAGAGGGAGGAGGTGGGACAAAATAGATATATGAATATAGGGCACTAGAGTTGTTGGGGGGTGTCGGATAGTGCAGTGGTTGGAGCACTCGCTACTGTGTCGAAAGTGAAGCACCGTCCGGTGCGGTTAGCACTTGGATGGGTGACCGCTAAGGTGTGAAGCGACAAACAACAACGCCCCCAGTTGACTCAACTGTGATTGAGTACCTACTCTCTTGAGGGTGGGGAAGGTAAAGCAGCGAGGGAGAGAGTTGGGCATCACCCTCATTACGCTGGCCCAAGATAAGTGTGATCTCCAACATCACGCTCCCCTACGGCCACAAGGCTATGGGACTACCTTTACCTTTTTTTTTTTTTTAGAGTTGTTGGGTTGGGTGGGAGGTATCCCGATGGGTGTGGGGGTTCTTGGGCAGAATGGAGAAGGGTGTGGGGGGATGCTACAGCTGTGTCATCTGTGGATGTAACAGTTTCTATGGCGGTCGGTCTGTCGTCATCAATTGCTAGCCCAGGCTCTCGGGGGATCAAGCACGGCAGATCTGCAGACATTTTCTGAGATTTGGGGGGAGGAAACGCGGTTGTTAGACCCCGCCATAGCCAAAATCTGGTTCCATCAGTTGCAGGCTGTACAGGGTTTTCCTAGAAGAATGAGATTGAATACAGTCTCCGAAGACGCGGTAACAATCTATATTATTTTAGATATACCAACAATATCAACTGATGGAGAAGGAATGGAGGGGTAGAGATGAGTGCAGTAGGAGAGACAAGAGAGAGAGAGAGAGAGAGAGAGAGAGAGAGAGAGAGAGAGAGAGAGAGAAAGAGTTAGGGGAGGGGAGAGAGAGGAGAGAGGGAGAGGGGGGGTGGGAGAATAATGTTGTGAAAAACTGGATGACAAACCCTTTGTTAAAAGAAATGAAGAGAAAGTGATGGACGGAGTTGAGATGTGTAAGGCTAAAAACTAGAAATAAGGATGGAGATCAAATTCCAAGCTAAAACTGTAGACAGAAAGGGAGGAGAAGATAGTGGGGTGGGTGGATGGGTGGGAGGTGGTGGAATGAATGATTGACAAAGTTGTTGATAAAATTACCAAAGATGCAAAGTGGGTGCAAAAATGTAGGGACGAGCAAACATTACAGGCGGCGGGTTGGGCGAAGAAAAAGACGACGGAGGATGGAAGGAAGAAGGTGAAGGAGGAGATGAGCAAGAAGATAACAGAGGCGAAGGAGTAGGATGAGCATGGGAAAAGATGAAGAAAGAGGGGGAGAAGGAGAGAAAGATAGAGAGATGGAGAGAGAGAGAGAGAGAGAGAGAGAGAGAGAGAGAGAGAGAGAGAGAGAGAGAGAGAGAGAGAGAGAGAGAGAGAGATAAAAGAATTATTTTTTTTTCACTGTTACACTGAAGTTCCAAAAGCGCGAACTCACAACACAATATTCTGTATAATATAATGTATCCTATAATCTTAATGCTGTGCCCACGTTCATGTACAAACACATTCATAACGAGATCAATACAACCTTACGGGCTGAAAAAAACAACAAGCTTAATAAAACACTCAAGTGAGTGACTCTCAGTGTGCGTAACAAGTTCATTCAAAGTTCAATTTAAATGATCGGAGCGACGTCATTAGCCTATCACCCTTAACACCTTATTTCTCATTATCGCAAGGGTCGTGGTCGTTGGGCTTTTATAAACTTAATTAAGCCTACCACCTTTGCTGCCCTCTTAAGATCATTGTCGTTGTCGCTATTGACATCGTCACCATTGTCATTATCATCGTTGTCTTTGCAGTTGTTGTCGCCATCGCTGACATTATATTTCTAAATCTAAAATATAAAATCTTTAAAAATTAAAAAGAAGAAAAACAAAGAACAACATTGTGATTGCGACAGTTGTCGCTTTCGACTTTATCATCATCACCTACACCATGACCATCATCGTCTGCAGCACCTTCACACAAGACTAGATAATCATCACTACCAATATCATCATCACCGCCACCACCACTGCAACCAGGACTGTCTCTCTTATAATTTAATCATCGTCATCATCGCCGTCCGCCACAGTATACATAACATAATATTGTCATCATCAAAATAATATACATTATCATCGTCGTTTCGGTTTCGCCCTCCTTTTCCTCCACATCGTCGTCGATATACCATCATCATCATCATCATCATCATCATCATCATCATCATCATCATCATCATCATCATCATCATCATCATCAGCAGCAGCAGCAGCAGCAGCAGCAGCAGCAGCAGCATCATCACCATCATCATCATCATCATCATCATCATCATCATCATTATCGTCTTAACTGGAGGACATAAAGCTGGTCAGCAAAGGCGAGTTTGTGAAGCGTCGCGGCATAACTGTCTCCCAGGATGGTCAGATGTCCACTTTCTCACACGCGAAAGTGCCATCAGGACCCAAAGACCTGCTTGCATAAAATGGGGAGAGAGAACGAGAGTGAGGAGTGAGAAGGGTTGGGGATGGATAGAGAGCTGAGATTGATGAGAGAGAGAGAGAGAGGAGGAGGAGGAGGAGGAGAGAGAAAAAAAAGGGGGGGGGGAAGAGAAAGAAAGAGAGAGAGAGAGAGAGAGAGAGAGAGAGAGAGAGAGAGAGAGAGAGAGAGAGAGAGAGAGGACGGGGGATGTTGAGAGCTAAGAGTGGGAGGGGAGGTGAGTTAGATCATATTGCAATTTTGTTCAACAGTTTTTCAAGCAAGCCGCACTATTTCAGAAGCATTTTTACTTTTAAACCCACCCACGTAGTTCAGTGGTAGAGCGTTCGCTTGGGACACTGATGACCCAGGTCAGAATACCGGGGAGGCAAGATAAAAATGGTCATTTTTCACTGTCCATCTTAGCAGTTTGATCGCTCTGGTGGTTCAATATTGATTTAGGTCTAAACCCCTCTTTCTCTCTCTGCTATCTATCGGCTTCTCTCTCTCTCTATCTCTCTCTCTCTTCCCCCCCCCTCTTCACCTCCTTTGTCTGCTTAGTGCGCCAACTCATATTGAATAGCTCCCTGGGGGAATCTACATTTCCATATTCATGTAGCATTTAGAAACAAATCGAAGCACCCCTAGCAAACATACTATACTTCAAGGTTGTCATTGTTTCTAGATTCGTAGAACGGTAGCACTCGTAGAAGGAAACTAGTAATCCTACTTGTACGAATGGCCTTGCACGACGTCTTACAATAATAAATCCGCAGGCGTAAATAAATCCCATCCTATCCTATTCTATCCCGTAACTCGAAAGTCGTTGGGGCACCACAGATGATCGTTTAACCAGCGTACTCCATCTTTCTCTGCCCTCAGCAACACTCATGGCTTCGCTCAGTGTCAAGCCAGTCTTTTCTCGAATGTTGTCCTCTCACCTCTTTTTCTGTCTCCCTCTAAATAAATGGCAAACACAAAAGCGGTATGTTCTACATATATTTTTGTATTATATTTTGCCGACGCCGGCCATTGGTGCATCTTTAACCTTCAGATACTTCGCCTAATACCTGCTGCCAGCCTTCCAAAGAACTATTTTGTTTCTCGTACAAAACTGCTGTTAATGATGATAGATACGGCCCTACGTACGAATTCGCCTTCCTGAGGGTCAATTACGTTAACGTTTAAAGGTCACATGAGCTCCATAATGATAACGGGTAACAACAGCTTGCTCTATGAATGAATGAACACTGAAGCGTCTACACCCACCATTGGCGATATGGCAGACAGGGCTAACCATCCCAGGGAACAAGCCAGTGGTAGGGGGACCTAAGTCAAACCTGAACCACCAAAAACAATCATACTGCTAAAATGGACAATGAAAACGGGCTCATTTTTATTTCGCCCACCACTGGATTGGAACCTGGGTCATCGGTGTACCAGCCGAAGAACTCTAGCACTGAGCTACGGCGATTGGACTCGCTGCTATATGAAGAAATCAAGCATAAAGTCAATTAATTTTGTCTTACACGGTTCCCACTTTGACCACAAACCTTCGACAGATCCAATTTTAACATTCACAGTGAGTGTGACCCCACTGAAAAAATATATAAAATATTTCAAAAGCTAGGTTGTTTTTTTTAAAGAAATACATTCCGGAGTTTTTGTGCCTATTAACAGCAAACAGCCGGCCAACATGGTGGAGCTAACTAACAGCTACCAAAACCGGTCAAAGACCGAGCCCGTGTAAAACAAAATTCTTAAAAAATGGTCGACGGTTTTCGGTTTAAGGCTAATAAAATATACACCCTGTCCTGCCCCACAAACAAGAAAAAACGCACTCTTCAATCCGCGTGGATCACTCAAAAACGGGGTCAAAGGTCACAGGGCTATGGTATCACAGTACCGTCACAAAAACCAGGGGAAATCACTCCCTGTCAGACCCGAAATGGACAATTCAAACTGTAGCGGTTGGTTTGAGCAACGAGAGCCCACTTTATCATTGTGTCATGTAATAACAATGCCAATTTTAGGGTAAACCGATTTCGCAAACAAATTCTTCGCAACCAACACAAACTCTTAGATGGCATGATGAATAGAAACCCCCGTTGGGGTGCCGGGGGTTTCAGTATAAATAGTATCCCCACTTTCTGGGAATTTAGTGCTTTAAATTCCCACTGTCGCTGTCTTTCTCATTTGCTCTTTCTCATTCCTGCTCTGTTCTATCAATCTGCTATACTATCTTCTTCTTCGCTAGTCCAGTCACCTATCTTTATTCTTGAAAACTCTTCCGGGACAAGACTCCTTGTTTGTGTATGAGGTGTGTTGGATCAGCTTGGGAATATTGGACGCTTTCTGCCAGGTGGTCACTAGGGCTTCCTGTTATTATTTAGCAATGTAGGCATTTTATATGTATGTGTTTTGTTGATAATTTATAATGATGTTTGTATTCTATTTTGTTTTTGTAAACGGGGGTTCGATAAATTTATTGTACAGCCTCAGCGTCCCCTGCGTGGGATGTCTTTATTGTAAAGTGACTGGCTGGTGGAGAGCTTTCAGTTTTACCACTAGGGTTGTTTCAGCAGATCTTTTATGCGGATCAGGGGTTGTCCGGTCCTGATTTGGCTCGGAAGAGTCCGCTGGACCTAAAGCAATAATCATGTAATGTAATGTAATGAATAGAAAAATGTCATTGCTAATGCTAGGTGACATTTTTGCTAAATGGATAGTAGCTCCTAGACTGTAATAGCCACTATTGAACTTTCTTTGATGAGGAAACGTGATAGCCGCACTTGGGTGTATCTATATACTATCAGTTCCTAATCATCGTTACGAGTAACACAACTAATATTAAGTAGGTTGGGTTTAGGCGCGCCACAGGTCGCGACTGCGCCTTCCCCGGGGGAAGAGGCACGGAGTTTCCCGATAAAAAGAGATAATAAAGTGACCACAACAACAACAACAACAACAAAGAGTATTCAGTTTCCGTACAGAAATTATTTAAGAGTCAATAGAATTTAATGTCATTTGTCTGGAATACAAAAATTGCTTTCCTACTATAAGCTGGACGGTTTAACTTAAAAAAAACAATGATTTTGACTTTTGCATTAAACAGAGGTAAGATAAATCCAACACAGCGCTCTCCAGACATAAATAATTACACAAAGATCGTAATGACCTTTTTCTCCTGTTATTTTTTTTGTACTGTCTGCATTCCTCTGTATGTGTGTGGAAGAGGGGAAAGTGAGTGGACAGCAATGCGTGCGTAGGTGTGTGTGAGAGCGCGCGCTTTTGTGTGTGCGTGTGTGCGTGTGTGTGTGTGTGCGTGCGTGCATGCGCGCTTTTTAAAGTTTAAGCAAGACTATTGATTCAACAGAATAACTCCGAAAATGAATACTGCAAAGCTAAGAAGACAACCTGGTCTATGATCCTGTAATTTAACCCTATTATCTAAAGTCTGGCTTGTGTTTGCAAACCAAACTAGAACACCTCCCGGTAATTTCAAATCGATTTTCTTGAATTAGTCGTACGGAAATAGCAACAGCGGTGTCTTCTTCTTCTTCTTCTTCTTCTTCTTCTTCTTCTTCTTCTTCTTCTTCTTCTTCTTCTTCTTCTTCTTCTTCTTCTTCAATCAATCATTCAATCATCATCATCATCATCATCACCTTCACTGTCATCGTCACATCATCGTCATCATCATCAACCACCAATCATCATCATCATCAATCATCAATCATCAATCATCATCATCATCAATCGTCAATCATCAATCATCATCATCAACATCATCCTTAATCATCATCATCGCGAATTCTCTCGTTCCATCTAACCACAAAACCTGAGTTCATTTCATATTATTATTATTATTATTATTATTATTATTATTATTATTATTATTATTATTATTATTATTATTATTATTATTATTATTATTATTATTATTATGATTGCTGTGCTTTACTCCCTTCTCTAACTTTGTTTTCCTTCCTCTCCTGTTTGTATTGTTCGTCTTCCCCTACACCTTTCCATCTTGCTCTTCTACTTCTTCTTGTCCGCAAAATATAGGCGGGCCACCCACCAGCAAATAAAATATTGTCCCCGACTACAAAGGAAGCGAAAATCACAATGAACCCAAAATAGATAGTCTACGAACATTTATTTCATTATTGAGTCAGTCCTATGTAGCGCTTTTCCAGCTCAAGAGCTACTCAAGGCGCTTGATGATACAGGATCTAATTCAAGCCGCCCGAGGCGCCCTTTTTGCTGCCTTGGGTGCTTGGTCTGACGCCCAGACGACTGAAAACAATCTTGGGGATGTAGCTTGGGGATGTAGAGGAGCACGGCCCCAGTGCTTGCTGGGTATTTTCTTTTGTAGCTGACACACACCCGTCTATGATATTTCAAGCAATGGAATGCGATGGAATGTGGGCTTGCACAAACTAGACCTCTGTTTATACTCTCATCCGAAGAAGTCATATTTAAAGGACTAAAAAAACTCTCGAGGCTACTATAATATGTTCTTCCGTTCCTTCACCTTTATGACCGTCCCTTCCCCTAATCATCATAACGCTATTTTCTTCTTTTCTGCCAATACAGGAACGGATGAGTAGTGTGTTGCGTTCCTGTACATCATGCCTGGCACAACAAGCAAACGCAACAGCGGAGAATCCGAAACGGCCGTCGCTGGTGGCAATGGATCAATACCAAAACGCACAGATCATAATCTCCCCTAATGCACCCAACAAGCAAGATCTCTGAGACGGAGAGGATTATCAGGATCAAGTTTTTAAAAGAGGGTGATGGTTAGGGTGGGTAGTTGTTGTGGGGTGACGGGGGTTGAAGGGGACGGGAGAAAGGGGTGGGAGGGGAGGGGGATAGTGAAAGGGACGCAGTGAAAGAAGGAAGAAAGGGGGTGTCATTACAGAACACTAACACTTCCATTCCCGCAACTGCAGGCAACAAGCACGGTCCATTGGAGGATTATCGGGATAAAGCTTTAAAAAAATAGGAGAGGGGAGAGAGAGAGAGAGAGAGAGAGAGAGAGAGAGAGAGAGAGAGAGGGCGAGAGAGGGAGATAGAGAGAGAAATGAGTGAATGAGTGTGTGATGAGGGCAATTCGGAACATTATACCATACTCCTAGAATCGCAGGAATAATGCAAGATATGTAGGGCTTGGACTTTGGTTGCCTTTAACAAATTTTTTTACAGACGGACATCAAGATTTTATGCACGCACGCACACACGCACGCACACACACTCTCACACACATACACACACTCTCACACACATACACACACATTAAATAAATTAATCAATAAATGAAACAATCAATAAATAAAGTAAGAGAGAAAGCGGATGAGGGAGAGGGGGGGGGGGAGAGAAAGAGATGATGGGGGAGGCGATTGGTTGGGAGGGAAGGGCAACAAAGCTCGTGGAAGCGGAAATCAATATAGGACACAACTATGCAACAAGCAAGACCTCTATGGCTTGGAAGATGATCAGGAACAAGCTTTACAAACAATGGGGGAGGGGGTGAAGAATTAGAAAGACACGGAGAGGGGGGATGGGGGGGGGGTAATGGAGAGAGAGAGGAGTGGGAGATATCGGAAGAGGATGATGCCAAACAAAAAAAAAAGAGCAACTGAAACAAATCTATCAATAATCACAAACATAACAGAGTTCTAGCCACTCAATTCCTCATTTTAAAGTGCCTTCGTGGTAAAACATTGGTATCAAAACTTTTATTGTGATGCGTTATCAAAACCTTCATTATAAAACTTTGTTATCCAAAACAGGAAAGAATTACGATTCACAGAAACCAGTCTAAACACAACATGCTCTGTGCCTGAATGATGCAACGCATGGAGAACTGTTTTGGAGTGGCCTAGTATCGCAGTTGGTTATGGAGCTGGTTTCCAATGCCCAAAGTTGGGGGGTCGAATCCTGTACAGGGTACGAGACCTTTCATGTCAGTTTTCTTCGGATACTTTGGTTTAACTCCCTTCCTCCCTTCCTTCCATAATGGTACTATTCCAAACAGTTCATCTAACAAATTTTCATAGATTTTCAAATTGCGTGGTTCTAGCTAACTTTGTGCGAAGAATCGTTTAATAAACACACAATTATGTTCATCCCCTCTTCTTTTGCAGAAAATCAGAAAAAGAAGAAGTGGATTATTTATTTGTGTTTCATTTTCTCCACTGGCTTCTTGTATCGCAGAGGATTTCCTACAAAATCTGAACTTTCTGTTACAAGTGCGTCCATGGATTAGCCCCTTCCTACCCCACCCAGAACATTCAGTTCTACAAGCCATCTAGAAATCTTCGTTCTTCCTCTGACACCATCATGCTACAAATACTCTGCTACAAACTCTCTTCTGCAGGCTGTCGATCCTGCTCAGTACTTGGTCCTTCAACTTGAGACCCTCTTCCTCTGTCTCTCTGTCTCTTTGTCTCTCTCTGTCTCTTCGCAGCTCTCCAAACATAGCCACTTTCAAATCCAACATAGACACTCATCTCTTTCTTTAAAAAAAAAAAAGGCCTGATCTCGTCTCCCATCACCATCATCATTCCTTCTTTTCTGATTCAGACCACCGCCGTCACACCGCAAACCCCCAGCTCCCTCACTCTTCAGCTGCTCTCCTCCTCCCCTCCCTTCCTTGTCTTTTATATTTTAGTTGTATATATTCAGTTGTATATATTCTTTTTCATGTTTGTATTAAGTCTTTGCATAATTTGTGGCGCAATGGATTAATCGCTGGTTTCCTATACCGAAGGTCGCGGGTTCGATTCCCGCAAAAGGACGAACTTATGTGACTTAGGTACCAGACTATTGACGTCACGGAGGGTTTTCTCCGGGTACACCGGTTTCATCACTCCATTCAATAATGGTATTGGATGCAGTCAATTTAAATTATCCCCAAAACAAAAAAAAAATCGATTTACTTTCCGTCTTGTAATAGCGACGTTCATTTAATAAACCACAGTCATGTTTGAGTGATGAATGTGTGTTTGTTGTGTATAAAGGAGTGTTTGTAACATGCGAGCGTGTACGTTGGTTACAGATCGCCGCGCTTTGATTCTGATTTAAGAATAAGGTGCGTATAGCATCCATTATTATTATTATTTTTATTATTATTATTATTATTATTATTATTATTATTATTATTATTATTATTATTATTATTATTATTGGTGTTAGTGTTATTATTATTATTATTATTATTATTATTATTATTATTATTATTATTATTATTATTATTATTATTATTATTATTATTATTATTATTATTATTATTATTATTATTATAGCTCCAAATAGTCTTTCGGACGTGCTTGAAGTTATAAGCAAAAGGCACAGAGATCAATCAAGAGACTGCGGAGACAGACTACTGGTGTGATGTTATGGCTCAGTCGTCTGAGATAGTCAGCATGAGAGGCAACGCGATCGGAGCAGCCAAGCGCGCTCCTTATGTTTATAAGCACAAGAAGGAGGTTACAGTAAACATTCCCTATCTCCTCCCAGCGGACAATGCCGCAAAACACACCTGTTGTTGTCGTCGTCCGCCGAGAGAGGTAGAATAAAGGTGAGGGTGAGAGAGAGAGAGAGAGAGAGAGAGAGAGAGAGAGGATGGGTAAGGGTGTGAATGGAAAGAGGGAGGGTGAAGAGCCTGTGGAAAACGACAGGTGAGTGGGAGCGGGAGTAAAAGATCAGAGAGAGACTTAAGAAAAAAGTGTGTGTAGTATGTGTGTGTGAGAGAGAGAAAGATTTAAAGGAAAAGTGAGAGAGAGAGACTTAAGAGAAAAGTGTGTGTATGTATGAGAGAGATAGAGAGTGTGTGTATGTATGAGAGAGAAAAAAAGAGAGAGAGTGAAACTTAAGAGAAAAGTGTATGTGTGTGTGTGAGAGAGATTGATACTTAAGGGAAAATTGTTTGTATGTGTGTGAGAGAGAGAGAGAGAGAGAGAGTGATACTTAAGAGAAAAGTGTGTGTTTGTGTGTCACAATAGGCTAGTTTGGACCCAGCACTAAGGTTTCACGCCTCAAATTCATCCTGCTTTAGCCTTTGTAACTTAAAGTCGAGGTCTAGCAGACGACAGCAGTTAAGGTTTGGTCTAAGCATGTGTAGGCTAACTCTCGCTATGGTAGGCAGTGACCTCATCCAGCTGACCTATAACCGTCACCTCCGCGAGAGGGCGCTAAAGGTATCTCGGGAGATTCGCGGGCTTAAGCTGACCACAGCGTTAAGGTAGTCAGTCTTTGTTAAAACCTCACCCGAGACGGACACCTGGAAAGATCTCTCTCAAGAAGACTACGCAGGTGACGGTGAAATTCATTCATCGCAGTATAGCCATAGCCTGACATTGTCAAAAAGGTAAATGATCGATCTTTTGTTTTACCACGATTTCTTGATAATATTGTTGGATTATGCTTGTGAAGTCTTGCCATGTTTTATAATTGTGAATGTTAGTAAAACTTTGCTTGACCACATGGCTGACCACGCGACCGGTTTTCAACACCACGAAATAGGCCCTGCTGACCAACTGTTGTTTCTCCTATGTGTATTATTGTAAACCAGTGCCTGTACCGGAGAATATGTATATTATTAATTACTTCTCCCTGTGTTTATTTTAGCCATGATGTATATGTATATCTATATGTATAGGAATTATGTTGGAGATTCCAGTGGACCACGGACTTAGAAGATTGTTCGTCTCTTATCTATATAAGTGGACGCGATTACTGAGGGCTGTTTCTGCCATCAAGGAGACGCTTTGCACACCCTTTGTAAACAGGGCGTTGCAGAAACTCGTCTTATGTTTTGCAGACGAGCAGGCTTAGTCCGATGCAGGAGATAGACCACTGAGAGTCAACCCTGACATTCGGTCTGCAGTGGAGCATCGAGCACTGAGCTCTGATAGCCCAATAGTCAACAAACAAGAAGAGGAGACACCAGCCCCACACCTCAACGATACAGCTAAGTGTTCAAAAAACGTGCACAAACACTGATCTAGAAGGACTGTGCGGTAGTCCACTCTCCTGAAAACGAACATTAGGCCAACCAGAACAAATAGCCCAATGATGAGACAGTAGCGAATATCGAGAACAGTAGCAGCATAGACCCATCAAAGAGCGAACTATTCGAAGTGAATTTGGACTGTTAAATTAAGCTAATCCTAGCTATATTACGTTTTGGACATTTAAGTTAATAGAGTGTTTAGAGAATTATGTATAGAGTAGAGGAAATAAAAATGTGGACTACCTATGTTTCATAGCCGTGCGAGAGCTAGTGTGTCAGTGAATCGTTTACACGTTTCTCCCTATCTCTAAAACCCTATCCTACCACAGACCGGGCCAAACATATAAATGTATTAAGATTAGTCATAGGGTGATTTAACTAGCCGATCCCCGCAGACGAAAGACGAGTGGGTAATAACATTCAATTGTGCAGAGCCCAGTAACAATAAAACCCACCGTCACAATGCGTGAGATAGAGAAAAAAAGAGAGAGAGAGAGTGAGGCTTAAGAGAAAAGTGCGTGTATGTGTGTGTGAGAGAGAGAGAGAGAGAGAGAGAGAGAGAGGGAGTGGAGAGGGAGAGGGAGATAGAGCGAGAGAAAGAAAAAGAGAGAAGGCAGAGACAGAGAGAATAGCAGTCAGACAGACTAGGAGACAGATAGACAAAGAGCTAAGTGCGCAAGTATGACACTGGTGAACATTTGGATCGAATTACACAAGAATGGATTCTAACGGGAAAAAAATCCAATTCAAATCGGAATTTAAATCATCATAATAAAAATATCTTCAAAAGTAATACGATGCTAGATTCTTCTTCTTCTTCTTCTTCTTCTTCTTCTTCTTCTTCTTCTTCTTCTTCTTCTTCTTCTTCTTCTTCTTCTTCTTTCTCCTCCTCTTCCTCTATCCTCATCTTTTTCAATCATTGTCGTTTATACTGATATTGATACTATCACGAGTGTGTTCTGGTATTAATATTTTCCGTTTGAAATTTAATTAAATTCTGTCTTGTTTCTATTTTCGTATTATCAACGCATAAAAAAGGTGCAATTTCAATATACTTTCTTGTGACTTTTAAACCAATAACAATGTTAAATCTCTCCTATTTCATGCATTAAAAAAACGTTCTTTTATCGTGTCGAAACAATGAACAACTCAAAGTATTGACAATATGCGCAGTTGTATCATTACAAAATGCAGCTAACATTGGTCACGAAATATTAACTATCTTTCTTTGAAAAAAAAACCCAACAAACTAAAGGTTGGGTGACATTTAAACACCAGTTGTACCCCTTTCACACTTTAGTTGAAATATCTTTATATATTTCTATATTTCTACATTTCTTATATCTATATCTATATATCTATATATATATATATATATATATAGATATATAGATATATATATATATATATATATATATATATATATATATATATATATATATCTATCTATCTATCTATATATATATATATATATATATATATATATATATATATATATATATATATATATATATATATATCTATATATCTATATATCTATATATCTATATATATATATATATATATATATATATATATATATATATATATATATATATATATATATATATCGGTGAATACATGCACAATAAACTCGGAAGAAAAGGGAAAGAAACACGTTCTTTCTCGACTGACACAAAATAATAAGTCTGAAAGCAAATGCCAAATCGCAGCGGAAAATTGTGAAATACTATTTTCTTTTAAACAAAATATGTAAGCATCTGCTACAATAATACATCATGCATTGTTACACTTTTTTTTGGAGGGGGGGGGGTTGAGCTGAGGTAGGGAGTGGGGAGCGGGTGGAGGATTATGTGCCCCGTTAGACTTTGACGAGGCTAAAGACTGGACGCGCTGTCAAGTTGTGTTCCATCTAACGGACCCAGTTTTACCGTTCTAACAATGTTATCATTGTGAACCCGTTGCTAAAATAGTAATTTAGTAGGTAAGCAATGTTACTTTCTATGGTAATAGTTCAACATTACATTGTTAGATTTGGTTATGTTTTTTTGTGTTCATGCGTGAGAATGGATGTATGGTCTAAAATCACACGTGAACAGACGTTAAAATAAATCATTGAATTCAATTGATTTGAATACTCCAAGAGCAAGAGTCAGGCCGAACAGCAGAACCTCGCCCTATTCAAAATAATAATAATAATAATAATAATAATAATAATAATAATAATAATAATAATAATAATAATAATAATAATAATAATAATAATAATAAAATCTTGAAGAACAAAAGGTTACAACAGCTGATTTAGAACAAAAGCAAGACAGACAGAAAAAATAAAAGTAAAGAAAGATAGAAAGACAGACAGATCGGCATACGGACAGAAAGAACGGCTGACAGACAGAAAGACACATTGTCAGACCGACTTTATAATTGTATTTTTCCCGAAGTAGCAAAATGGTATCTTAACCTGTTATGTACACCCGTTTATAATATGAACCTCAAAATTGCGTGTCCAGGTTCATTATGTGTGCACCTCAAAATTGTGCGTGCGCACCCGTTCAATACGGGCATTTACAAATATGTGCACCCGTTTAATATGTGCACCAAGTACAGCGCACCGAGTACCTAAACCCGTTCTGCACGCAGCGCGCCTGAGCCTGCTGAGGTCTACATCTTAATACAAGGTGTATGCCTGTGCAGGCTCGGTTACGCTGTGCGCACGTTCAGTAAAGACATCTTCTTTGATTCAGGGTCTAGACCTATTTCCTACTATTAGTATCGGAAATAATTAATTAGACTCGGCGGGTGCCGAGAAAATGCGATCAGCCGGCATTACAGGGCGTGCCAGGTGTTCCAGTACAAGGCCTCTTGGTCTACATCCAACACCTGTTCCTTTTCCCCTGATGTGTACCCGTTTCAATCTTCCTTCCCGACGCCTTCTGTTTAACAGACCTACTTGTCCGCTGCAGATTGTCTACTTGTCTGCTGATTGGATTCCTCATCTTGACAAAGACATCATCAAGAAAGTGAAGAAGTGTGTGTGTGTGTGTGGAGAGGGGGGAGGTGGGGAACGATGTGGTAGGGGGTATACGTGTGTGTGTGTGTATGCGTGCGTGTTTGTGCGAGTGTGTGTGCGTGTTTGTGTGTATGTGTGTATGCGGGTATGTGGGTGTGTGTGCGTGTGTGTGTGCGTGTGAAAGAGAGAGGGAGAGGGAGAGAGAGACGAGAGAAAGATAGAGAGAGAATTTTTAATTGGTCCCGTTGTAGCGCTCAAAGCGAGAACGGTACCAAAGGCAAAAGGGTAATATTCATTAAACTGTTAACAACTATCCTGCCTCTGTAATTCCAAGACTGCTTGTTGTTGCTTAACCATGATCTTTTTTCCTCCTAATATAATTATTTTCTTTCTGTCTTTCTTCTTTCATTCATTCATTCATTCATTCCTTTCTTTTGTGTTGCCCTCTTCTTCTTCTTCTTCTTCTTCTTCTTCTTCTTCTTCTTCTTCTTCTTCTTCTTCTTCTTCTTCTTCTTCTTCTTCTTCTTCCTCTTCTTCTTCTTCTTCTTCTTCTTCTTCTTCTTCCTTCTTCCTTCTGAATGAATTCCAGTCCAATATCATTTCAACAAGACATCGTTCTAGCGAGACTCAGGAAAGCAAAAACAAGGTAACCTCACGGAACACAAGTTTTTTTTTTTTTTTTTTTTTTTTTTTTAAATGAGAGTGAGGAGAAAGTTGAAGTCTTTAAAAGAATACAACGAACGAAGCTAAATTTAGTTCATGGTAATTCTGAGTATGGAAGCTATCTAAACTTGACATGCCGAAGAGAAGTTCACCGTAAATCGAAAGATAATTACTATGCATAGATCACGATGACATCATTTGAAGAAACCCTATTTTATTGCCAAGTATAATGCTATAGGCTTATAGGATGGAAACGTTTACCTGGAATGAATAAGACATTCTGGAAATTTAATTGGGCATCGATAATAAGTTATGTTAACTCTAGCGATAATAAGGGATAAGAATAATTATTCACCAAGTAAAACCTTACAAGTGGTACTAATATAAATGTTTTAACAAATGTAATGTTTAATAAAGCGCTTTATAACTAAACTTATTAATATAGAATGAACTTTTTAAGCCTGTTTTTTTTGCTAAGTGACAACATAATTATAGAACAATCGCTTTTCTATCAATGTGACGAACGTTAAGCAGTAAAGAATAAGATGATTAACTTACACATTTACTTTGAATTTTTCGAAGTTTCTCCCTGTCGAGAAAGCACTTTTCCATGTGTTTGGACATTAACATGTCTTCTATTAAACTAAGCGTGCTGGAAGGTTAAAAACTGTGTAACTCCCAACATGACGATGAAGGCGCTGGTAAGTTTTGATTGCTTGACTTTCGACACTTTATTCATATTCTCCATTTTCATCTTGAAATTCTGGGCCGCGTCCTGTGGGGAAGGCCTAGTCGCAGCCTGTGGCGTCCCCAAACTTAACGTACCTAATATTATTTTTGTTTTTTGAAATTTTTGCTTTGGAAGCGAACCGGAGTACCCGGAGAAAATCCGAAAAGTTGACATGACTAAACCAGCAGTAGTACCACGAATAACGTTAGCCTTCGTCAACGAGGAGCCAAAAAGCAAAGGGCTGATTTTATCGCTGTATCAAGCCTATAAAGATGCTCCTGACATTTTAACGGGTAATAGGTAAGGCAATCTCTTGACAAGCTGGCGATGGCCTTAGCTACAGTCTAAGCGTCAAGAAATGTCTCGCCAAGCATATACTGCGTAGACATTATTACATTTTGCTATGGAGTATTTTTTTTTTCAATGTTGCTAAGAACCTCTACGTAGGTGCCACAAGCAGGGTACAACCTTTTAAGGCCGATAAAGGTCACGATTGAAATTAAAATATTGCATTTCTAAGAATACTAAATTAAAGTATTAACTTCTTTTCTTGGACTGAAAGTTATTTCAAGCGCTTGGTGGGATCGACTGGAAGGAAACGGATCAACCGCAAGGAAATCAGCATCAGCAACACCACAATAGCAGGGGCAGCAGTAATCAACTCCAATACCAACACCACAACCGCAAATACCAGAATCACCACCACCACCACCAACAACAACAGCAGTAATCACAGATGATAAATTTCATGAAATACTAATTAACTATTCTTTTGTCATCCTGAAGCGGTTCGTGCCAGAACCCATTATGGAACGCGTGGATTGGCGGCAGGGATAGCTCAGTGGTCAGAGCGCACGACTTGTGTGAGTGCGTCTTGGGCGACGTGGGTTCGAATCCTGATCTTCAGCATACTATTTTGTGATTGCTGGATATTACGGGCCAGCGCCTTGAGAAGCTCTCTGAGTTTGTAAGTGCGCTATATAAGAGAAATCTCTTTTATTGGAAGTTACGCGGAACGAAACCTGATTGAACTGTAATGATAGCAGGTTTTTATCCTGCCTCCGCTAACGAAGAAGACATCAATAATGACAAAATAAATTAACAGAGGTCTTCTACAGCCTACCTATAATATCCACACAGTTAAAGCATGCTAGGTACGGTGCGCGTTTCAAGTAAAACAACACAACAGAAATAAAGGTGTCGAGTACGCAAAAATATTAGTATGGTTGACAAAAGAAATATATACGAAACGCAATAAATGTAATGATGTTCTTGAGAACATTGCCAGGCAATTGAAGTAGTACACGATTAAAGACTTCTGTTTGTAAATTACTATACACAATATTGCTTGTAATTAAATTATTATTATACAGGATAATGACGGCTTTTTTCTCATTAAATTCAGATTTCTATATGAACGCCTTTCCACGACTGTGCGTCTTAGCGCTTATACTAAAGAGGTGAGTCGGTGATCGTCATAGCTTTTAATGAAAAGAAAGTGAACATGACGCAGAAATAATATGAGAAATGTTTAATTTACAATAGTATCCTATCCTATCCCGAAAATCGTTGTAGCACCACAGATGATCGTTTAACCAGCGTACGTAATCTTTCTCAATATAATAGTATATTGAGCTTAATTAATAATAGTACTAAGTAGCATGCAGAAAAAGATGTAGGTGGATTTAGATATGTGTTTGTGTGTGTGTGTGTGTGTGTGTGTGTGAGTGTGTGTGTGAGAGAGAGAGAGAGAGAGAGAGAGAGAGAGAGAGAGAGAGAGAGAGAGGGAGAGAAACAGAGACAGAGATGTAATAAAGTTGTCTGCATCCTCACCCATCATCATCATCATCATCATCATCATCAATGAGACACCCACTTTGGATGCCACGAAATGCAACAGTTGCTGATATAACATGAGACATCATAAATATTTTCTTAAATCAATCCATCAACTAAACCGGAGACCAGTAACCTATTACTACAATATTTCTAGAGCATGGTTCATTCCTAATCATGTTTTAATAGAGCTTAGAACAAGAACGCAATACAATGAAAGTGTTTAGATTTATGGATGACTAATACAAGAACGATTTGTTGTTGTTGTTGTTGTTGTTGTTGTCATTGTTTCACGGAGTGCATTGGAGGGGGGTAGAAGCAGAACAACAATAACAAGGATTTTGTTTTGTCTGGAGGGGTAGAAGAAGACCAACAATGACCTCGATTTCCTTTTTTATTTCAATGGAAGGGGTGGAAGAAGAACATGGACGGCGCTGGACATGTCACGTCTTCTGGCAACCCCCTGACCGCTGTCTGTGGACAGACCGAACTGGCGGTAACTCTCGACATCAATATTCCTAATTTCTCCCCATAATGTGATGGTGATGGTGAGGAGGAGGAGTAGTAGTAGTAGAAGAAGAAGAAGAAGAAGAAGAAGAAGAAGAAGAAGAAGAAGAAGAAGAAGAAGAAGAAGAAGAAGAAGAAGAAGAAGAAGAAGAAGAAGAAGAAGAAGAAGAAGAAGTAGTAGAAGAAGAAGAAGAAGAAGAAGAAGAAGAAGAAGAAGAAGAAGAAGAAGAAGAAGAAGAAGAAGAAGAAGAAGAAGAAGAAGAAGAAGAAGAAAGAAGAAAGAAGAAAGAAGAAGAAGAAGAAGAAGAAGAAGAAGAAGAAGAAGAAGAAGAAGAAGAAGAAGAAGAAGAAGAAGAATTAGAAGAAGTAGAAGAAGAAGAAGAAGAAGAAGAAGAAGAAGAAGAAGAAGAAGAAGAAGAAGAAGAAGAATAACAACAACAATAATTAATTATTTCCAAGTTATTCTGCATATTCCGTGTAATTATTTACTAAACCTTATTATTTTTAATCAATTTATTTTTATTCTTTTTTAAATTGTATTCTTTTTAAATTTATATGCAACTATCAGTTGCCTGTCACTTAATTATTATGTAGAATGTGTTATACAGGGTGGGCTTATATAAGTTCGCTTGTTGCCTATCCTGTAAATCATTGCTTGTAATGATGTGTTTTTCCTTGACTAAAACATTTGTTTAAACCAATTATTTCATTTTGATATGACTTGTGCTAGGAGGAGGGAAAAGATAATTGTTGAAATATTTTTTCGCCTACCAGATTCTAATTTACCTCTAAAAAATTTGTATAAGCTAAAAAGAGTAAATTAATCATTTACCTCTTTTATCTTTATTTTAAAATAAATAAATAAATAAATAAATAAAATATCAACAACAAAAACTAGACATGAACCAAGAACTTTCTTGCATTCCACGCTAAAAAAGCTGCTGCATTAACTATCTGGAGCCGAACGACAGGCGATGTTTGGGAACTAGATTCCAAAACTATTTACAGGTTCAGGGTTTTGAGGCTTTGATGTGTTAATGAAATGTCAGCCACTGCACAGTGTTTAAACTCCTCGTGATAAACGGCCCCCGCAGCTTCTAACTGTGGCAGCTTGCGCAACTTAGACGGTGATAATAACCGTGGGGGTTTGAATGGTTTCAGTAAGGGGCTTTTAGGGGGTTCAGTTGGGGGCTTTAGAGATTTAGGTCCTAAAATGGGAGCGGAGCGTGTCTGTGGCAAAGCGTTGTGGCATTTGATGGAACAGCATCGTATTACTACTACTGCATGGCAAAAGTCATATCAATGGCGGAAGAGAAACACCAAAGAAGATGCAATGCTTGCTGCGGCATTAGTATTGGCGTAGGCGGGAGTGTACAGCGCAGTATGTTATTGGGGTGTTGGTTTATAATATTCGATGTATTGTACTATTTTTTGTTGTTGTTGTTTGCACGTTTCATTCTTTTACAAATATTCTACATTTTATGTTTACTATGTTCGTGCAGCCCAAAGGCAAAGTTTTATGTAAATTTCATAGACGAATAAAGTCTCAGTCTTAGTCAGTTTCATTTATAGTGTTGGACTATGATCCACCATTATGGTTGTACGTTAAATTCGACACTTCGGCTATATTATTAAAACTTTCATGTAGCCTTTTGTATATCGTCACATTCAAAGCAAAAATGTTTCAAGCTGAACAAAAAAGTTTTGTTGTTGGCGCCTAGTAGTAGTGGTGGTGGTGGTGGAGGTGATGATGATGATGGTGAGGATGATGATGTTGATGACAAATGATGATGAAGATGCGGATGATTCTACTGATGGTTATGAATTTGCTCTTTCTTTCTGCCGCTGCAACTATAGTGGCTGCTACTGCATCTATTATTAATTGCTGCCAGTAGCCTCAGCAGGAAGGCAAAACACCAGGGCTAGGGGGGGACACAAACACTTATATCTGTATCCATGGCATTAGTTTAGCAGGACAATACCGCCGACAGGCTCGTGTATTCGACAGTGGATAAAGCTATAGAACACCCTAATGGGTAATCTGATATATCCCTGGACACGACACGTCAGCGTGATGCACACAAACTTGAGGATAGCCGCCTGTATCATCCAGCATTCCTGTTTCCCCACCACGACTGAGGACCTCATAGACATGAAGTGAATCATTCTTACATTGCCATTCACCAGTTAAAAGAAAGTTTCATAGGATAAAGGTTTTAGGCTCAAAAGCCTAGTGTTACGATCTGCCCTAAAAGGGCTGTACGCCGAAAACATGGTGTAACTCAAGACCCCAGCGCGCCAACTTGTTGCTTGATGAGTACCCTCTAACGCTCCAGACAACTAAGCAATCCTGAACGACTAGTAAATGAGAGTAAATGCGCGTTAATTTGAGTCAGTCATCTTTTCTTTTATGACAGAATGGTCGAGTTCTTCAAAGCGCTGCTGTAGCGAGTACTGAGTGTCTGTACACTCCGCAAGTCGACTCTTGTAAAAAAAATAAATCCAAACGAACCACTCTTCAGTCAACGTCGAGGTAGGGTTCGAACCTAGGTCGCGCCAGTCGGGCGATTTATTAGACTCCTTAAACACCCTGACGAGGAACTCGCAAGGAATAACGCATGCGAGTCAAACTAAATCTGCGTGGCTAAGATAGGCCTCTTTAACCAGCCACGCCCAACTCCTACTGCTTATAATATTGTCCGTCTTCCCGCTTCCGTCTGCAAACAACATTAATTCTGCATAGAGATGTGTCAAAAGCCATTTTCTCATCTTTTCTTTCTGTCTCTGTCTCTGTCTCTGTCTCTCTCTCTGTCTCTCTCTCTCTCTCTCTCTCTCTCTCTCTCTCTCTCTCTCTCTCTCGGGCTCTCTGTCTCTCTCTTTCAAAGGGGCAAAGTTTCCGACACATTATCAATAGCAGGAGATTCCAGAGGGCGAACTGGGCGCAATAAGGATACTAGGGCAGATTGAAGCTATGCTTCCGTGGCCATACTGTGCAGTTAGATTGTGTAAATTGTACTGAAATTGTCAAAAGGTCTAAAGGTCAGAGTGTCATTGACATTGACTTCAAGCTTTGGCGGAAGTAGGTAAATCTACAATTTAAAGAAGATTATCATCTGTTGTTCTACTAGCAATTCATCCAATTTTCTTAATTTTGTGTATATAAAATATAAATAACTTTTGGACCTATGTAACAAACGATGAGAGATGAACCAGGAAAAGAGCACCTTACCAGGAGCTGATGACTACCGAAAAATCAACAGAGACATCCGAAAATGCATGCGCACAGCAACGGAGAACTGGATAGAAGATTAATGTAAGGAAATATCACTCTTCAAATATCAAATATAGGAAATATCAAATGTCAAAAAGGGTAACCTTCAGGAGTTTAAAAACTACCGCACCATCAGCCTCATCAGCCATACCAGCAAAGTCTACACTCCAAGGTAAGGCTGCTGCGCTCCCTGATCTCCACCTTCCTATACGCTTGTGAAACATGGACCCTCACAGCAGACTTACAAAGAAGAATACAAAACACGGAGATAAGGTGCTACAGAAGACTTCTGGGCATTTCCTATACCCAGCACATCACCAATGACGAAGTCCGACAGACCATCACACAAGCCATTAGACAACACGACGACACGCTCACAGTGGAGATAAAAGGGAAACTCCGATGGTATTGCAAAGACTAGCCTGCAATGCATGGTGCAAGGAGGCAGAAGAAGAGGGAGACAGAAAAAGAGGTGGGAGGACAACATTCGAGAATGGCTCGACACTGAGCGAAGCCATGAGGGTTGCTGATGACAGAGAAAGATGGAGTACGCTGGTTAAACGATCATCTGTAGTGCCCCAACGACTTTCGCGTTACGGGATAGGATAGGATTGTATATATAAATATATATATATATATATTTTCTTTCTTCACCCCTCTCCAACTTCTATCCCTGAAAAAAGAAATAATTCTGTTGAAATAAAAGACAAATAGAGAATTAATTTCCGTAGAAGCTATTCAAGTTCTGAAACACTGCAGGGCTAAAAGGCTTGGAAATAATTAAGTAGTAAAGATTTAACTGTAAGCTACTGTTCCTAAATTACAAAATGCGCATATTGGCCTAGAATATAATGCAGTCAAGAGTCAAGGAAAAGTCAAGCATCAAGTCAAAAGTCAAGGCACTAGGTTCAGGTCTGGGTTTGACCCCTCGTTGTTCTGTCAAATGACGACTCCAAATATCGGTCGCAGTGGTATGAACAATACAACTACACACGACAATAAACACCAGGTTTACGCCCCCCTTCCCCAGCACACATTCCCATCTTCTCTCCCCATTCCCTCTCCCCCACCCTCTCTCTCTCTCTCGCTCTCTCTCTCTCTCTCTCTCTCTCTTTCTTTCTCTCTCTTTCTCTCTCCACCACCATCCGCACAATCAGTAAAACTTTCACGTGACTTTACACATGTAAGACAAATATGAAACCTATCTCCTCGTGACCTAATAAGGAATTAGGAATTGCAGTTGTACAATTGGAAAGGGTTTTCGAAACAAGGTCACCATAATTCTAAACGAAGCACTATTGTCACTAAACAGGCATAACATCCAGAGAGAGAGAAAAAAAACAATAATTCTCATGATTATGAAATGCAATGTAGGGAATGAGTGGTCGTTGATAGAATCGCGTTGTAGTGTCGGTTGATATTAGCGGTGTATATACAATATCAATCATTGTCATTGTTATAATCGTTTTAGTATTAGCAAAATCGTGCCTACGTCCCCTGAGAAGATACGTAAAGGAATCTTGAGTCACCATTATCATTGAAGACAAGAAAATGATTGTGTTTATTAAGAAGACCTATTGCAAAAAATAGCGTATAGTGAGAAGCAAATTGAAGCCTTTGCTAATCTCAGGTACGCTGTGTGGTTCTATCTGTTCTCATTGGGGAAAACATGGGTCAGCATAAAGAGAGTTCCGTCTTGTTTGACGATTTGCCTTACCTTACAATGAAGTGCGAAGATTATGCCTTGACCTTAAATGTAATTGTTTTCGGTGTAGAAACGATTACGAGGAGACTGGGAAGGGAGCTACAATATTGCATTCAGTAATGGAATTGAAAGCATGTCTATCTAAACGTTTCAAAACTGAACTTCGATTTTCCTTTTTCCGTCTTCTCATAGTACACCACATGTGTGAGTGATCAATGTGTGTTTGTTGTGTTATATAGAAGTGTGGGTTACATGTGAGCGTGCATGTGGGTTACAGATCGCCGCGCTTAGAGTCTGATTTAGAAATAAAGCGCATATTGCATCCAGGATAAATAGTAGTAGTAGTAGTAGTAGTAGTAGTAGTAGTAGTAGTAGTTGTAGTAGTAGTAGTAGTAGTAGTATATATATGTACCGAATGAGGGATGGAGAAAAGGGGGCGAGAAAGAGAAGCATAACAGAACACAAAGAGAGAGAGAGAGAGAGAGAGAGAGAGAGAGAGAGAGAGAGAGAGAGAGAGAGAGAGAGAGAGAGAAAGAGAGAGAGAGACAGAGAGAGAGACAGAGAGAGACAGAGAAAGAGAGAGAAAGAGAGAAAAGGGGAGATGGAGACAGACAGACAGACAGACAGCAAAACTTGTTTTAAATGTTTTCTTCGGACAATGACTGAGTGATGTCCGCACAATTTCACACTCTCATTCGGTGCAAGTTTAAAACGGGAACAGCTGTTTGATGATGATAGCACGAGAATGCTAGTTAGGGTTTAAACCTGTAAGGACCTTCGCTACTTTACCAGCGCCACATAGGTCTACGCGGAAAGAAACCGTTCAAGGTTGTGTGCATCTAATGTTCAAACAGCCAGAGCGCCTTGCCAGCCACAACAAGCTAAAGGGTTCCTATTTGCTTGCTCGTGACGTTCTTGTTCCGCTCGCTTTCCGAGTGCGATTTTCCCACTGACCCGCCAACTATACCGTCCCAAAAGGCAATGCGACCAAGACGATGACGTATGCATAAAAGCCCGTGGGCTTTGGCGAGAGCAGGAAAAATGTAGGGCTCCAATGGGCAACACAGTTTGGCTATCCCTCCTAGAGAGCTGTTTGAAAGTCTGACTGACCAATTCAAATCAAAGGCTTTAACAAGTTAAACCTTTTCCCACACAGCGTAGCGGAGACTCGCCGAGCACCTCTCACTAGTGAAAGTAAGAACGTAAGCCTCGGCGTGACTTGGCGAGTCTCGGCTCCGCTCTGTGACCAGCCAGGCAGCCACGCAAAACGTTTACAATCCAATTGTAAAGTGTCAAATCAACAATGACCAGTTTAGACAAGTTAACCGTCATCCAATCAAGTAATATCCACAAAATTCCCCCAAAAATCCAATTTAAGATTACTCGGAAATAAAATATTATTCAATGTCTTACAGCGTAGGCTACCACTATGACGGACTACTAACGCCAAAACCGAGATTTACCATTATCACGAGATCATCACGTGTTCTGTGTAATTTACAGATATACCGGTAATCCGCAGTGTTAATTAATACTTATTAGTATATGCCACGCCTTCCTAGAGCCAAAACCTAATAATTACAAATATCATAAAATAAATACAAAAAATCACAGGAAAATTGCAATTATCAAGGGATAATTACAATTATCATTAAAAAAAATTACAAATATCTTCGATCGCGTGATCATGTTTAATTTTCAGTTTGGGTTCTAGCAATCCGTCTGGAAATGGGCCAAAACCGAAAATTGTAAATTTTCACTTGATAATTACAATTTGTACGTATTAATTGTAAATATGTCGTTGATATTTGTAATTATCACATGATATTTGTATTTATCAGGTTTTGGCGCTATTAGACCGTCATACTGTGAATTACACAGAACACGGGTTAATTACTATTATCACTGATACCTGTAAATGCACGTTTTGGCGCTAGTAAGCCGCCTTAGTCAGAATTAAGCATGATCACGTAAAATTGTAATTATTATGTGATAATTACAATTTTCGGTTTTGATGCATTTCCAGGCGGATTGCAAGAGCAAAAACTGAAAATTAAACATGATCACGCAAAGAAATTTATAATGATAATTGTAATTATCCCTTGATAGTTGTAATCATTCCGAGATTATTTGTAATTATCTCATGATATTTGTAATTATCAGATTTTGGCGCTAGTAGGCCGTCATACACTCCTCCACGCCTTGAAGATGCACTTCAGACGCAGGGCAACAAGCAGTTTGCTGGTGTGAACAGACAATTTAACTATTAGTCAATACATTACATTACATGGTTATTGTTTTAAGGTCCAGCGGACTCTTCCGAGCCTAATTAGGTATTAGTCAATACAACGACCCATTATCGATATCTACACATAAAGCAAAGAGATCTTTTTTGAAACAAAAATGCTTGGCCATGGGTGACTAATATTACCCAGAATCCAAATTTAAATCTACGTCGCATTTTGGCGCATATTCAGACAAAAGTACATCAATTCTAAGCTCCAAAGAGAAAATGACACCGTAGCGTTTGCTGCAAACGACGCAGGTAAAATACTACAATTGCGATATAAAAATAACAAAGGAATTTGCGATGCAAAATAAGAGAAAATTGCTATTCAAAGTAAGAGAACATTACCATGCAAAATAAGAGAACAATAGAGAACACTGCCATGCAAAATAAGACAACACTGCGATGCCGAATAGGAGAAAATTGCGAGGCAAAATAAGAGAAATTTGCGATGGAAAATAAGACAAAATTGAGATGCAAACTAAGACAACAATTGCGATGCAAAATAAGAAAATAATTGCGACGCAATTGCAAAAATACCAAAATTACATGAATAGGAGTTTCAAAACCCAGAGGCAGGCCCAAGGCACATGCTTTATGACTTTTCTGAAGTGCTGCTGGTTTTGGAAATATGTCTGACCAACTACGCTCCACCCAAACATCATCCATAAACAGGCCGCACTCCATCCCCAATTATACACACACCCCACGCCACCTTACTCCCTCCCCTCTCCCCCTCCACACATACACTTCACTCTTCCTCCATAAACACTCTCGACACTCTCTTCAAGGTAGTTCGCCTCTTACTCCACAACACTACGTAGAAGAAACGCCCGAGGTATACGACGCCTCTCCAACATGGTGCCATCAATATTATAAGAAACCCAAAAACGTCAACTCGCGCAAGCTTAATGATATCTAATGTTGAGGGCTTGCTAACTAGGAGAGTGGTTTTAATCTACTACACCTCTCTTGCGCAGGTTTTCTCGGAATACAAGCCGAAGATCCAAAGTAGGGTTAGTTTGTACTAGGTAGTAGGTTAAAAACATGCTCCTAGGACATAACCCTAATACCTGTTACTCATGCTTAATTTTTTTTTCCAAAAAAGGCGTTGAAGACCACGATTTTTCAACACGAGATAATAATAATAATTTTTGCAATACGTTAAACCTTGGAAATTGTAGGTTCATCGTCTGACGCACAACGCAGAACAAATTGCACAATGCCGAGAACCCACCGTCGACGAAACGATTATTTACCTAATTGTATGGTACAACCAACGAAGTCCGACAGACCATCACACAAGCCATTGGACAGCATGATGACATGCTCACAGTGGTGAAGAAACGGAAACTCCGATGGTATGGCCAAGTCACCAGAGCATCAGACCTTGCAAAAAACCATCCTGCGAGGCACGGTGCAAGGAGGCAGAAGAAGACAGAAACAGAAAAAGAGGTAGGAGGACAGCATTCGAGAATGGATTGGCTTGACACTGAACGAAGCCATGAGGGTTGCTGAGAACAGAGAAAGATGGAGTACGCTGGTTAAACGATCATCTGTGGTGCCCCAACGACCTTTGAGCAACGGGATATGATAGGATAGGATAGGATAGGATAGTGCAACCAGTTTCCAAACAGGCCAGTAATAAAATCCCAGATTTGTTGTTGCTCAATGCAGTATATACGAGTACTTCTTCGCTTCTTCTTGCTTGATCTTCTTCAAACGGCACTCCCTTTACAGTGCATGTAAAACACTAGGCAATTCCGTTTAAAAAAAAAAGTCTACTAACAAGCCTGGCACGACGAAAACGAGTGGAACCATAAGAAACAAGCACAGTCATAAAAGAGAACACTGCTGCTGGTTTTTGTTTTTTTTCCCAAGACGTTACTCACAGAGTAACACAGCGCAGCCGAGCTTGATGAGGCATGCGCTTTATACTTATTCGTTGTAGGGGCAACGGCGTATACCTTAGCAGGCTCAGATACTCTGTGTAAAAGTCGTATACTCGAGCTACAACTACACCACCACCAACGTCAGTCACAAAAGTCTGGGATAAGTGCAAGAGTTTTTTGCAGATAGTTTTCAGAATGCTACTTACCACAAAGCTTTCTTAGCCATCCAGATACAAGGATGAATAGACGTACAAGTCGAGGCAGCCTACATCTTTGAAGGTACTCTCTCTTGTACCGTTAATATCATTCTTTGTTATTTTTGCAGATAACTAGCTTATTTATTTATTTCATTTTTTTCATGTAATCATTCTTATATAGCGCTTTTTCCAGGTCAAGAGCTGCTCAAAGCGCTGGCCGATACGGGATCTCATTGAAGCCGCCCGAGACGTCCCTTTGCCGCCATAGGTTCGTCGACTGACGCCCAGACGACCAGCACAAATCCTGGGCGGTCGGGGAAAGAAGGAGCATTAAAATGGACCTAGTGCTTGCTGGGCGCATCTGCGTAGATGGCACTCAGCCGTCTAGGACATGAGCGTCAGGATCTTTAAAGTCCCTGAGATGGAATGCACAGACCAGACTCTCATCCGAAGGAACCTCTCAGATATTTCAGAGACTTTGGGTCTTGCTACTTACAACAAGGCATTTTGGGGGGATGGGGGGATAATCTTAATACAGCGACGGATAGATGCACGGGCTGAACAGGCCTAGATAATATATATTTTTAATGTACTTTTCGGACCACCGTTCATTTCTCTCTAAAGTTCCGCGGAATGGCTTTTTTGGCGCTCTTTTAATGCTTGGCAAGAGGTGAAGGGACGGCTGTTAGGGAAATAAAATTCCCCATTCATTTTGTTGCAAGGGGTGCTGGCACTGCCTGAGTAGAGTTAGTTCGGCTGTGCAAGAACGCAGTCATTAGCACCGAGAAGTTGAGCGTTATCTCCCCTGCGCGCGCCAACAGCCACTTACTTAGTACAAGAGGTAAGCTTTTCAGTGCAGTCATCGCTGAAACACTTTTCTTGCCTTTTACAGAGGTAGGTGCCTACCCCTCAGTCTGACAATTTGTGTACTGGCTGCACGAAAAATGTGTATTTTGTGTAATGTCAGATTTCGCGCAACTCGCCACATTTGATCAAAGAATTATTGTCATGAAAACTTCTCTCTGATTCATACTAATCCATGATCCAGATCACCATTTTAATCCTCATGAAACAAAATTATATAGAACGCAACAAGTTATGGTCACGAATGCACACTAATATATTATTTTTTTGTGTTGTATTTTACTCCATAACCCCCATCCCCCCCACCCCACCCCCCACCCCCACCCCCACCCAAAAAAAACATCTTCATATTGTCAAACAATTAATTAATATGAATTATGCTGAAACTGGCAAAACGTTTTGTTTTCCCTCTTTCTTTCTTTCATCATTCATTCATGATCACGAATCCAGGAGTCCAATTCAGTTATATTGTTGCTCTGTTGTACGTGCGATGAATGAAAGGACAAGGTTCAAAGTACTATGATACAAGTTCTTTTTTATTTTTTTACAATACAATGCAATACAATACACTGCAATATAATACAATGCAATACAATGCAATACAATACAATGCAACACAATACACTGCAATACACTGCAATACAATGCAATACAATACAATACAAATGATACAAGTTCTATTCTTTTTTATTTCCTGTATTTTTTTTTTATTGCTAGATTATCTTTTCTTGGGTTCGTTCATTTGTCCATCCATCTTTGTATGTTGCTGTTGCTGTTGTTGTTTTTGTTGTTGAGAGTTTCCATCTCTTCTTCTTTTCCTTCTATTCGTTCTCCTCCTCCTCCTCCTCCTCCTTCTTCTTCTTTTTCTTCTTCTCTTCCTCCTCCTCCTTCTTCTCTTTCTCCATTTTCATTCAAAATCCTTTTTCATTTTCATTTTTTTCTTGCTTTCTTCTCCCCCTCCCCTCCCCATCCCCCTGTTTCCTCCTCCTCTTTCTTTGCTTTCATCATATTCTTTTTCTCTCTCATTTGTTCAGTTTTGTTCAGTGCATTTGAGTCAATCTTCTTCCTCCTATTCATTCAACACCTTTTCTCTTCTGCCTCTTTTGCTCTCCCTCCCTCCCTCCCTCCCTCCCTCTCTCTCTGTCTCTCTCTCTCTGTCTCTCTCTCTCCTTTTATTGTTTTTATCATTTCTTTCTGTCTTTAATTTATACTCCTCCATTCCTTTTAGCCTTAACATTTTGCCACAAACCTCTTGCTACCATTTTCTCTCCTCTGTTAGACGATAACATTTGTTTTAAAAACATGCCAACGAGTTCAAAAGCGTTATCTGACCCCTTCGGAACCAGACAGGTCAGTTTTTTGCCTACCCCCATCTCCAAACCCGGAGGATATAAGCTCACCACCCCACCCCACCCTTGGCGCAAAAATCCTCTGCGTCATGTAACTTTCATCATCATCACCATCACCATCACTATCACCATCAACAACAACAACAACAACAACAACAACAACAACGACACATTTTGACATCGTTATTTCTTCATCTCCTTCATTCCTTCATCTTTAACATTTTAACTTTTCATCTTCACAAATTGTTTTGGGTAACAAACAAGCAAAACTATTTGGAGAGACGGAGGGTTCAGTGTATTGGAAGGAAGGAAAGGGTCATTCGTTCTTGCTTTCTTTAATTAATTAATTCATTCATTCATTCATTCATTCATTCACTCATTATTTTTTTTTCTTTTCCTTCTTTCCGTTATTTTTTCCCTTCATTCTTTCTTTCTTTCGTTCATTCTTTCTTTCTTTCTTTCTTTTCAAAACTTTTCTCCACCATTTTTTTTCCAGTGCACCTGTGCTTCACAGTTTGCTTCATTCCGAAAGGTGTCAGACATGCCACCCGGTCCCCACACCAACGCACTGCTTGTTCGCCAATACATTTCCACTGATAAATGGTGTGACTGGCCGATACTTAACCTGCAGCAGACGTTTTAATAGAAGAAGAAAATTTGTTTGCTTTCTTCTTCTTCTTCTTCTTCTTCTTCTTCTTCTTCTTCTTCTTCTTCTTCTTCTTCTTCTTCTTCTTCTTCTTCTTCTTCTTCTTATTCTTCTTCTTCTTAAATTTGTTTGCCTTCTTCTTCTTCTTCTTCTTCTTCTTCTTCTTCTTCTTCTTCTTCTTCTTCTTCTTCTTCTTCTTCTTCTTCTTCTTCTTCTTAGTAGTAGTAGTAGTAGTAGTAGTAGTAGTAGTAGTAGTAGTAGTAGTAGTAGTAGTAGTAGTAGTAGTAGTAGTAGTAATAGTAGTGTTTGTGTATGCGTGTGCGTGTGTGTTTTGTATGTCTTTATCTTCTGTCCTTTTTGTTTCCTCTCTCTCTCGTATGCACACATTCTCATCCACACTCATTAACTTCCTCACAACACTCTCTCCCCTTCCCCCTACCGTCCTCTCCCACTCCTCCTCCCCCCTTCCTGGACGGTTTTCTTCGTCCTCTGAAACTGTCTCTTTATTTCTTTAACCCTTTCTTCCGAGAATTTCCAAGCTGTGACGGATGGCATTGGCTGGGTGGTAGGTAGCCTAGCGCCTACGCCAATGATGCCGATAGTAAATAATATAACTTTCTACTCGTGCGTACAAACTTTCGGCCTCTCCAATTTCCCTTTGGAGCTTACCCATTGCTTATAAATATATTCCTGGGTCCTATGATTACAAGATACAAGATTATTGCTTTAGGTCCAGCGGACTCTTCCAAGCCAAGGTCCTATGATTAACAATAATATTACACTCCCGCATGTTGCGAATTATTCCGGCTGGTTGCAGTACGTCGTGTAATTTGGGAACAGTGAGCTGCATGGAGTACGCTGGTTAAACGAGTATCTGTGGTGCCCCAACGACCTTTGAGTTACGGGATAGGATAGGATCCTTGTTTGCTGTGTAAATGTGTTCATTCCATTTATTTTGTTTATCTTGTAATGTGATGTATTGTTCATCTCATTACTGTCATATTTATTAATTGTTTTGTGGTTGCAGTTCAACTTTAAATTGTTAGATTTGATTGTATTGTATGTCATGTACCGCATGTCCATGCGTGAGATTGAAGTGGTCTAATGTCACATGTACGCGAAGAGACTTTAAAATAAAATACTGAATTGAACTGAACCGATTTCTTGGGGTATGCATCATTATTTATCGCACAGCGATTGGTCATACATAGTCACATGAGATCCGAGGCGCGGGAAATTGGCCAGTCGATGCTAGATTTTGTGCCAGTGTAGACGTGTGCTCTTCGGTGGTGTATTTGCCGTTGAAATTTATGATTTGTGTTTGTGTGAAACAGGTAGGAGAGTGTGACATTGTTTCCTACGTTACTTTTGCGCTTTGTATTCCGGTTTTGACATTGGTTGGGAGCCCTTTGAGAGGCAACGTTTTTCCCCAAAAGCAGGCTTTGAGACCTGCATTATGGCGGAACCGAACCTTGCCACAGAAGTGGCGGAAGAAAATAGTCCGTCGAAGGACGATGATCTTGAACCATCAAAACACGTGCCTTCTGACTCTAAGTGGAAAAGCAAGTTCAAGAAGCTTGCTAGCAGGATTGCTCTTTTTATGGAAAGCGATTCGGAAGGACAGTTTTCAGATTCCGACTCGGAACCGCCAGTATACCGAAACGGTACAGACGAGACGGTGTAGGCCTCTGTAGTCCTCTGCCAGATGGTGACGAATTGATCTTACACGCACACGGTAAAAAGTTTGTGTTAAACACTAGTGAGAAAGGTGTCTCGCCTAAAAAGATGAAGCTGGAGTTTACTGACAGCATCTTGGTTAAAATCCTTATTAGTCCTCAGTGGAATCGGGGAATGATAGGAAAGATTTATCTCCCCTTTTCTGCTACCAATGGTTTGTATGTGTGGATGTGTGCCATAGATACAGCTGGCCATTTAGCTGTGTGGTCAGCTCGTCACAGTATCGGCTGGGCTCGGTGAAAATAAAGAGACTGATTTTCCAAAGCATAAAAAGACGCCTGAATGAAGTATTCAGGAAAAACATCTTCAGGCGAAAACAAGTATCCACAATACGGCTGACTGGCAACGCAAATGGAAGGAACCTAGGTGTTTGAAAGAGAATTCCTTGCCAAACATAGTTCTAAAATCTAGGGTTGCAGTCTTGGTTGTTTTATCGTTTCCATGAAGAAGCCAATCAAACAAACGCAACGAATCTTGGTAGTTTTGAACAATGTTGTGTGTTGAGTATGCGGGCTTGAATAAAGGGAAGCATGTACTGTACATTGGCGTGCATATGTCTACAGAACATGTAGGCTACATGTGTATGTGTCTATGCCTGCCTCCCTGCATCTACCATAGCCCTTGTCCGATTCCTTGTCTGTGTTTTCACAGAATACATGCATTTTGTCAAGACGAGGATAATCCTCAAACGCTACAGAGAGCTCACCGTTTATTTTCCTTGCGCTTTTCTTTTTCTCACCCTCCTCTCTTCAGGTTTAAGCCTTTTAAAGGTTGTTTTTTCCTCCCGTTCTTCAAACTGAGAAGCCTGACTCTCCCGGGATAGATATTCCGCCGAACCAAATTCACATGTTTCCAAGTGTTTTTTTCCCTTTCTTTCTGGCTTTTCTTTCTATATATTTATGTATCATATTTTCTTTCTTTCTTTCTTTCATTTTTTTTCTTTCTTTCCTTCTTCTTTACTTCCGTCTTTCTTTCTTTCCTTCTTTCTTTCGTTCTTTCTTTTATTTTAATCATTCTTTGTTTCTGGATTTATCCATTAATCTTTCTTAAATCCCTTATTTCTCTCACACCCATTGACTGGAGTGATGAAAACCATCCTTGTCCATCTCTTTTGACTCTTCCTCCTCTTTCCACCTTATCTTCATCTCCTTGCTGTTTCTCCTTATTGGTATCTTTTTTCACTGCCATCGGTGTCATCGCAAGCCTACACCCTCTTCATTGCATTATTAATATATAAATTATTAAATTAAACATGCATACACAACAATAAAATAAAAATAAAAGAACTAAAACCAAAATAAATAAATAAACAAATAAAATAACGTTAAATAAATATCAACACTGATTACATATTCCCAAATATTAATTCTAAATGTTACTATAAACACTTTTAAGCTGTGTGTGTATTTTTTTTCCTTTTCTTATCAGACGTAGTTTGTCATGTCTGAAGAAGAGAATACAAATTGCGAAATCTTAATTTAAAACAAGGTGTTGAATCTGCAAGCACTTTATCAAACTAAAAATAAATCAACAAATAAATCCTCAGCCTCACGAATTGAAATCTCAATAGAAAGTGTGTGTAGCCTATCTGTCTCCCCAACTAAGCTCACCTCAACAGTTCCAAAGACCTCCCTTGCGGAATAAACATTACCCACTTGTTTGCCGGAGATTTCGAAACATGCATCTCCTTTGCAGTTTACAAAGATCAGAGACAGGGTATGGAGCGAAAGCGAGAGAGTGAGAGTGACCGAGAGACCAGACAGAGAGAGGGAGACAGAGGGAGAGAGAGAGAGTGAGGGGATGAAAAAAGAAGGTAGGTGGGGGATGGGGGGTGAGAGAAGAGTTAGACAAAAACGGAAAGAATGGGGGAAAAAAATGTACGTAATAGATTTTAGGGAGAAAGCGGAAAGCAGAAATTGGACCGTTGCTACATTAACTTCACAAAGAACCGGAGAGTTTAAAAGAACCTTAAAAAAAAAAAGACAAGAAAAACAAATTAAGGATGATGGTGACGATGAAGGAGGAAGGTCAAGATAGCCTTTTTTACCTTAATATAATAACAAAGAAATTATGAAAGACATGGGGAGCAGTGGTGCAAAGTGCGAGAAAGGGAGATAATCAAGGAGGGGAGAGAAGTCGACATTGGCTAATATACTTTGAAAAATTCATAACAAGGAACACGTTGTTTGCTTTAATAACATAACATGGGCGGAGAGAAAGAGAGAGAGACAGACAGATAGACATAGACAGAGAAAGAGAGAGAGACAGAGAGAGAAAGAGAGAGAGACAGAGAGAGGAGTGTGGGTGGGAGGGGTGTTACGAAATAGCCATAAACCTGCATAACAAACAAGAATTGGGGGAGGGGGGTGCGTGAGGTGAAATGACGGGAAGGGAGGAGTGACAGAGGGAAGAAGAAGGAAGGGGTTCCAAGTGACAAAAACAAGAGCAGTTTGAAACAAATTACATCATTAAAACAATTTTTAAATTTAAAAGTGAGAGGGGGAGAGAATGGGAGGGCGGGGGGAGGAGGGCAAGAGAAACTTTGAGATAGGCACATACTGCGACAACAACAAAAGTTAAAGTCGGCGGTGTGGGGAAAGGGGGCGCGGGTATATTGAGGGATAAGGGTGATGTTGTCTACAGAGCATAATACCTTTACAGCAAGAGGTTTTCTTTAAAGAAATTTTGAAGTGGGATGAGCGAGGATGGGAAGATGGAAAATTGAACAGAAGCATGGGGGGGGGGGAGTGGAGGGGAGGGAGGGGGGACGGGGAAGAACGAGACTGAGTAAAAAGACGGTCTGCTCAGATAGAATGATACCCTTCACAACAAGAGAAAGATTCTCTTTCTGTCTCTTTCTTTCTGTCTTTCTGTCTTTCTTTTGCTCCCTCCAGATCCGTCCCTCTCCCTCTCTCTATCTCTCTCTATTTCTCTTCCTCTCTCTCTCCCTCCCTCCTCTCTCCCACTCTCTCCCCCTCTCCCCACTCCTCTCTCTCTCTCTCTCTCTCTATCTCTCTCTCTCTCTCTGTCTCTCCAAAAAAAAAGAAGGGCGTATACAGGTAAGAAGAGGGGAAACGCGTATGTATGTACATGAATAGCTGTTTAGCTAGGTTGCTGCTTCAGAGGCTGAGTAATCCCTTAAAAAATACAGGAGATGACTTGTCTGCCGTGAAACACAGCTATCGCGGCCTTGAACGCGACCCTGCTAAAAATAAGAACACCTTTTTTTGTAACAACGGATGTGATTTTTGTCAATTATTTAAGGCGTATACCTGAGAGTTGCGACTTCCGCTAAAAAAATGAAAATATTTTATTTTGAAACAAGGGGTACGATTTATTAATTGTATTTTAAAAATTAATTTACCCTAGTTTAGGCAACAGAAAAAGAGTTAAAAGCCCTGCTTTACCAAAAACAACACCTTTTTTTTTTAGCAAAGGGTGTGAATTTTACCTTTTTTTTAGTTTTTAGTTTAAAGCACTGAGAGTTGAAATGGTCCCTGCTTAAACTAGTTAGACCAGTCGCATTTTTCAAGGAGGAATATCGTGTGAGTTGTTTTTTTGGGAGAGGTAATGCCGAATATTTCTTCTTTTGTAAGCTTCAAATTTAAAAAATCTTGGTTTTTATACAGAGCGCACTTACCCGCTTAAGGAGCGGCTCAAGCCGCTGACCGAACACAGGGTCTTACTCCAGCCCGAAACTCCACTTGCAGCTTGCAGGGCGCTTAACAGCCCGAAGAAGAGGGAAATGATGGGATGTGGGACAAGGGAATATGAAGAGACAAACCGAGAAAAGAGAATATTTAGGAAAGTGGATGTATAAGAAATTATTCAAAACAAAAGGAATAGATGCTGAACAGATTTAGAAAACGAACGAAACGAGGAGGAGATTTGGAGGAGGAGGAGCAAGGAGATGAAGATGGAGAAGGAGGAGGTGGAAGAAGAAGAAGAAAAAGAAGAAGAAGAGAATGATGATGATGATGATGATGATGATGATGATGATGATGATGATGATGATGATGATGATGATGATGATGATGATGATGATGATGATGATGATGATGACAATCATAACGATTATGATAATGATGATTTAGGAGAAGGGGGAGGAGCAGAAGAATAAGAAGAAGAAGAAGAAGAAGAAGAAGAAGAAGAAGAAGAAGAAGAAGAAGAAGAAGAAGAAGAAGAAGAAGAAGAAGACGACGACGATGACGATGATGATGATCATAATCATGATGATAATCATGATCATGATCATGATAATTATGATTATGATGATTTAAAATGAGGAGGAGGAGGAGGAGGAGGAGGAGAAGGAGGAAGAGAAGAAGAAGAAGAAGAAGAAGAAGAAGAAGAAGAAGAAGAAGAAGAAGAAGAAGATCTTTCCGTCAATCTTTTTTTTTCTTTGCTGTTTCATTCCGTTTCTTCCAAATCTCCTCCCCCTCAACATAATCGTTGTTGTTCTCGTCGTCCTCATATCCTCAACTTTGAATCAGTGATTATAGTTGTAAAGAAGTATACCACATGCAATAGCAGCTGAGAAGGAAATAAATCAAATCATTATTAAGGGGCTCGTTCAGTTTTGGAAGCGAACCGTGTTTCACAGTAGGAAGCCATCACATTTAAATTTTTCAGCCGTCTTAAGCATAAACACGTGGCATCCAAGTTTTGCGCCCATGGAAAAATGGAGAGGGGCTTTTAATGTCGTCTATTTTGGGAGCGTAGACGGGCAGAAACACACGCAAATAAGCATGTTTAAAAAAAATAAACATTGAAACAGAAAATTGACAAAGATAGCACAAGCGTAGGGGGTGTTCGAGAGTTGAAAGGTGTTAGTTAGTAATTCATTGCTTACAGGGTCCAGCGGACTGCAAAGAGCCGAATCAGGACCACAAAATCAAGACCACAACTTCGCTGAAAGAGGACTCACCCCCGATCCGTACAAAAGATCTGCTGAAACAATCCCAGTGGCAACACCGAAGGCACCCCACCAGCCGGTCACCTCACAACAAAGCCACACCACGCAGGGGACGCTGAAGCTACACTCCAACCCATCGAACCCCCGGTTACAAAAACAAAACAGAATACAAACATCACTACAAAACATCCATAAAACACACACATATAAAACGCCCACACTGCCAAACAACAATATCACAGGAAGCCCCAGCGACCATCTGGCAGAAAGCATCCAGTACTTTCAAGCTGATCAAACAGACCTCACCCACAAAGGAGGAGTTTTGTCCCGGAAGAGTTTTCAAGAAAACATGTTGGTGAATAGTCTAGCGAAGAAGATAGTATAGTAAATTGATAGAACAGAGTACAGTAGGAATGAGAAAGAACAAAATAGAAAGACAGCGACAGTGGGAATTTAAAGCACTACATTTCCAGAAAGTGGGGATACTATTTATACAGAAACCCCCGGCACCTTTACGGGGGAGTTGAAAAGTGATAGATTATATTATGAGATATAAAACACGTATAACATATTGACACTGTGGTAATAATATGCATCATCTGCCGAATCCCTAACTCAAATTACGAGTGTCCTGAATAAATATATTTCCACTCCACTCCATCGTTCGTTATTTCTTCCCTCCGCCTAAGAGACAGGAGAGAAGTAGAAGAACAAAGAGAAGAGGAAAAAGCCACAGCTATAATTCGTGTAATGAAAAAAAATCACCAAGAAAAAAAAAAACAAGAACCAGAACCCTCACCCCTACCCTTCCCCCTCCCCACACACACACATACCAAAAAAACAGAATATTAGCAAAGGTGAGAAGAGCATAAAAGGGAAATAACCAAAGAAAAAAAGTACTCGTAGATAAGCCGATCATGGGAGGCGCTCACATTCTAAACTAAATACCGGCTGTTTCAGTGTTTATGCTGAGCGATGGTACTCAAAGGAAATCTGCCTTTCACAACATTTTCACTGATGGAGGGTTTTATTTGGAACACAGAGGATTAAAGGAAGATTACCAAATATTGTGATATTTTTGGGGAGTCTAGGACTGATGGTGCGTTTTGTTCCAAATACATTGAGAGGTAAGAGTGCTGAAAACTTATAGATGTGTATGGTCAGCAGTAGTAATTTACTAAAACCTGTGCAGTGTACCAATTGCTCTATTGAAAGTTCCATCTTCCTTACTTCCGTGCCACGAGCATGTCCTCAAAGGCCATGGAGATTTTATTTGTCGCGATATATGTGGACATCATCATCTTCATCGTCATCGTCATCATCATCATCATCATCATTATCATCATCATCGTCATCATCATCATCATCATCATCATCATCATCATCATCATCATCATCATCATCAAAGATTATCTGATATTGTTCCTGTGTTGTATTTTTAGTGGTCTTTCATATCACGGATATTGACTGCGTGATCTAGTTCTCCAAAAGTCTATGTCACTGTGACAAAGTAAGTAGCGGTCGGCATTGCTAGCCGTCATTCTGTCCCTCTCTTTCAGTTCTCTTATTCGTCATGACTTAGCCGTCATTTTCTTCATTCGGTTTTCTGCGTTTGAAAGCTTCACGTGCAGTACAGTTGTATTAGCTGAAGAGTAAATCAGTTTTAAAGGTCAACATAAAAGGTAATCGGACCAAGCCAACCTGCTACTTACTACCAGCCAACGACAATGAGAGTCAAATCAAAACATTTCATTTGCCTTCTATTCATAGACTTCCGCAAGACTAAAGCACATGACATGGATATCTGAAACCACAACCCTTTTTAATTTAACGTTTATGCCTGTGTTACATAATTATATATTTGTGGAACAATAAGAACCAAGTAAGAATGTTCCTCGTACAGACTAAAATAAAGAAAACATTTAATTCCCTGCCTCTGTTTGTAGAACGCAGCGCTCATTCCGCGCCGAGAATGAAACAAAAAATAGTAAAATTTAACTGGTTCCTGACCGCTTGGATTTTAGATAAAAGTACGCTGGAAATGTCGTGGCATCGTTTTGTGGATCGTTCCAATGAAAAATTATAGATCATTGCACTTTCAGCCTGTCTTTCGTAAAAGGGGGATGGTGAAGGAGGGAATGGTGGGCTGTATGGGGGAGGTGAAGAGAGAGGTGTAGGGGTAGATTAGGAAGACAGACTGTCATACTGACTGAGCTGACTGGATAGACAAAGACCAACGCACGCAGAGAGAGAGAGAGAGAGAGAGAGAGAGAGTGAGGGAATTTGAATGTGTAATTTATTCATTAAGGCATCGCCCCTTTATGAAGGGTGTATATAATGTCTTCATGCATTCACAAAGTAAGGATATAATTACATATCCATAATTGACCATATCAGCTATCAGTCTGTTATCATATGCATATAAGCACCATCATGATAGTACAATTTCTCTTAACCTAAATGCTCTATATAACAAGATACATGCATTTTTGATTGTGACTCGGTGGCAAAATTACATAGGTTTCTATATATTTTGCAGCAATTAAATGCGTTCTTAATTTATGCAGCACTGGACAACCGACAACATAATACAAAGTGCAATTCATCTTACAAAGTGGGTACAATTTATCAGCTGGTTTAAAGTTTCTATATCTATAATGGACAGAAATATTCGGTACACCAAAACTGAACTTTGTCATTATAAATCTGAAATGCCTGTACATTCCCATAGTCAGATGAGTTCTTATACAGTGATTAATACCGCGAATAAAACAATACATCTGATATCTATCACTGTTTTGTACGTAACTCCAGTCTTGCCATCTACAATCCACAAATCTTTGTTTAAAATGAGAGAGAGAGAGAGAGAGAGAGAGAGAGAGAGAGAGAGAGAGAGAGAGAGATGGACGAGACAGCGAGAGGGAGAGAGAGACAGACAGACATAAAGACAGACAGGACAGAAAGACAGACAGACAGAGACGGACACACACACAAGCACACGTCAGTGGCACACCCTCACCCCAACTCACTCACGCAATGACACGAGCATGCTCTCTGTTACACTCTGTTTGATGATGGTGTTTTCTATCAGTATCTGATTCAGCCCCGATGCTTGAATTCCTGATAGTTGTGTAACTCAGATTCGTTTATTCACACAGCCCGTCCAAACAGCATACAAGTCACAAAGTCGACGTATGAAGTTTTCCACTTTTATTCAGCACACACCAACAACTGCATACAATTCTCAATTCAACTCAACAACTTTCACAGCAACTTTCCAAATCACTATCAACGACTTTACTCTCTCAACAGCAACTCGGCACACGATTAAATAACCTCCCTCTTTTCTGGAACAATTGGGTACATGGTAGAAATGACGTACTGCCACCAATCGAACTAAAGATCGTCATCACTGACTTACGTCATACTTCTCTCTTCCTGCCAAAAGAATGTTCTCCATTATCTACGACCATCAAGAAACTTCGATCGATAGTAAACAAACAGATCCAGAAGATTCTACCACAATATCGACCAACAAAAACTATCAACGTTATACAAAGCCTCTCCTAACAACAATGCAAACTCAAATCAAAGGTAAATAAACTCCATTATTGAATACTTTGCAAAACGAAACGATTAGATCTATCGTACACGCTTTCGACATACTTTCGTACGCGTTTCAACGTAACACTCTCACTCCCCCATCCCTCTACTCCCCCATCCCTCTACTCCCCATCCACCCCACTCTCTTACATCCACATCATGTATGGGAATTCAGAAATACTCACGTGACGATGAAGAGTGTCAACTTAATTGCTTTCTATACGTGTCACAATGACGTGCTATTTCACTATTTCACGTTGACAGCACACGTGACTGTCATCCACGTGGGAAGTTCAAAGGTCACAATAAAAAGGTCAAAGATCGCATTCATCATCGCATGCTTTGGGTGACGCAAAACAAAGACAAATGCATGACAAGAAACGTCATCAAACGTTACACACGACATTGATCATACTATACCAGCGTTAGAACCCGTGGCGATATTATAATGTTTTTATAAGTCTCTATCAGGGCCCGTATTCAGAAAGACCCGCATGCAAACCCTTCGATAGTTTGTTTATATCAAGGTAGAGACCTCGCCAAAATGTTCTCTTACCTTAAGGTTGGAGAAAACTGCCGATAACCTTAGCTCGGTATTCAAATAGGCCTATCTGACGCATGGTGCCTGCCTTGAGCTAAATGTGATTCTCGCTCTATTACCGCATGCGCCTTTCGATGACAACGGCTTCCATAGCAGACGACGGATCACACGAAAGATAAAAGCAATTTTTTCCATCGAAATGTGTTAGTTTAATTAAAACTGAAAGAGGAAACCCAAAACATTTTATTTTCGTACTTCGCCTTGGTCATTACAGGCATAAACAGCACTGGAAACCTAGTGCTAAACACACAGTTGCAGTGAAGGAAGAAGTGACGATGCCGGTGTTCGCATGTTGCAACTCCTCTCCTACTGCATCCACAATTCGCATGATGTTGATTCTTCGAAATCTGACTTCCATGTAATGTTCTGCCTCATCAGGTATATCTAGAGGATTTCGTATGTCCCTAAAAACGCTGTTCCTTCGTCTCCGATGCATAATCATTGCGAAAACAATTGCATTCGCCATTTTTACCTCGACTTGGAAGCCAGCGTTTTCTGTATAAATAGTGTCCCCATTTTGTGGAAATGTATTGCTTTAAATTACCACTGTTTCTATCATTCTGCTTTGTTCTTTCTCGTTCCATATCTGTTATATAAATCTACTATCTGCTTCGCTAGACCAGTCACCTACCCTTTTTTTGGAAAACTCTCCCAAAACTCCTCATTTGTTTACGAGGTCTGTTGGGTCAGCTTGGACGCTTTCTGCCAAATGGTCGCTAGGGCTTTCTATAATGGTAGTAATATTTAGCAATGAAGGCATTTTATATGCCAGTGTTTTGTTAATATTTTATAATGATGTTTATGTTCTATTTTGTTTTTGTAAACGGGGGTTCGATAAATTTGAGTACCGCCTTTATTGTAAAGTGACCGACTGGTGGAGTGCCTTCAGTGTTATCAGCAGGGTAAAGGGTACTTGTAGATTATAGTCATACGACACCGGAGCAGAAGCAGCAACAAGTGGAATGATGATGAATGTGGCACGTGACGATTTACTTTTGACAGAGAAATTAGATAAGCTAATATATGTGCGTGAAAATGAATTGTGTAGTGGCAAAATAGTAAAAATAACACTCTGTTAAGCATGTTTTTTTAACAGTTATTTTTACTAAAATACTTTTTATCCGGAACAATCTGTACTGAGATCAAAACGTTCGATCGTTCACTATTGTTCACAGTACCAGTGTTAGAGCAGTAGGACGAGAAAAAGAAGATTTAGTTAGTTAGTTATTCATTGCTTACTGCAGACTGCAAAGAGCCGAATCAGGACCACAAAATTAAGACCACAACTTCGCTGAAAGGGGACTCACCCCCGATCCGCATAAAAGATCTGCCGAAACAACCCTAGTGGTAACACTGAAGGCATCCCACCAGCCGGTCACTTTACAATAAAGACATCCCACGCAGGGGACGCTGAGGCTATAATCTAATTTATCGAATCCCAGTTTACAAAAACAAAATAGAATACAAACATCAATATAAAATCTCAACAAAACACATACATATAAAATGCCTATATTGCCAAATAATAACATCATAGGAAGCCCCAGTGACGATTTGGCAGAAAGCGTCCAACATTCCCAAGCTGATCCAACAGACTCCTCACACACAAATGAGGAGTTTTGTCCTGGAAGAGTTTTCAAGAAAAAATGTAGGTGACTGGTCTAGCAAAGAAGAAGACAGTATAGTAGATTGATAGAACAGAGTAGGAATGAGAAAGAACAAATGAGAAAGACAGCGACAGTGGGAATTTAAAGCACTAAATTTCCAGAAAGTGGGAATACTATTTATACTGTAACCCCCGGCATCCCCACGGGGGGGTGGGGGGGGGGTTAGAAGAAGAAGAAGAAGAAGAAGAAGAAGAAGAAGAAGAAGGAGAAGGAGAAGAAGAAGAAAAAAAAAAGAAGAAGAAGAATAAAATTTATATACCCCACTCAATATACACAAATATAGCTAACTGTAAAGGGAGAGCACACAGTAGTGTAGTAGTTTGGACACACACTAGCAATATTTCATGTGAAGCAACGTCGGGAGGGGTTAGTACTTGGATGGGTGACCACGCTTGGAAGGCAGCCACCAAACGACACAAAAACATTTTGAAAAAAGCGCACGACGCACACCCAGCTCACCTAGCAGTGAATGGGTACCTGGGTCTGTTTAGAATCGAGAAAGGCAAAACTGCGAGGAAGGGGAGATAATAATAATAATAATAATAATAATAATAATAATAATAATAATAATAATAATAATAATATAGGATGCTATATATATACGCGCCTTTTCCAAAATCAATCAGGCTCAAAGCGCGGCGATCTATACCAACATACACGCTCACCTGTCTCATCCACCCTCACACACACCAAATACACATCCAGCACTCAAACAGGTGGTGTAAAGGCAGGGAGATCGCTATTAGAAGACGGAAAGAAAATCGAATTTTTATTTTTGAAATTTTTATATTGACTGCGTCCTGTACCATTATTGAAGGGAGGGAGGAAACCGGAGTGCCCGGAGAAAACCCTCGGTGACCTCAATAGTCTCGTACCTAAGTCACATAGGTTCGCCCCTTGCGGGAATCGAACCCGCGACCTTCGGCATAGGAAACCGGCGACTTATCCACTGCGCCACGAGGCCACCGCCCTCATTAAGCTGGCCTAGAGAAAATGGAAGTCCCAAAAACGCTTCCTACCCCAACGACCGGAAGTTTACGTGAACACCTTCACGAATTACCTCACCAATCACTCATAGCTTTATATTCAACATCCAATTTGTCGTGTCTCATTTCTCCACAAACCATGAACAACAAGAACTCCAATTTCCCAGCTTTAGTCTGATTAACAAGGCTCAACTGTTCTGTGCAGGACGGAGCATGGCCTTGCATGTCCAAAGTGTACCTTAATACATGTAGGAATTTTTTTTTAAAGCTGCTCAATTTCTAAACGTTAACCTGGTTAACAAGGCTCAACTGTATTGTGCACGGCGGATCATGGCCTTGCATATGCCCCTCTCCCCCTCCCCCCATTTTACCGTTACACATAGGATTTTTGTTAGTTCCTCAATCACTTAGCTTTAGGCTGATTAACAAGACTCAGCTGTATTGTGCAAGAATGGAGCATGACCTTACATGCCCAAGCGTACCTTAATACATGTAGGATAAAATGTTTACAGTGCTTACCTATCTCAGTAGTTCATGTAGACGGCAGGAAGCCAGCTAGTCACACTATAAGCATTACGCTATATACAGTCTAATGATTTAATGACACGTAATTATTACCGAGTTTCAGAACCTGCATCTACAGACCTGTTATAACCATCTTGTCATCACACCTTTATGCAGCATGAAGATGTTGGTTTTTTTCCTGAGGACTTCATTTAGGCGTCTTCTCAGGCTTTGGAAAATCAGTCGCTTGATTTTCAGCAAGCCCAGCTGATACTTTGACGATCTGAGAACAACCAAATGATGGCACTAATCCTCAAATACAAAGCATTTGCAGCGGAGAAGGGGAGATAAATCTGTCATATCATTCCCTCATTCCACAGAGGATAGTATCGAATAAGGATTTTATCCAAGATCGTATCAATGAACTCAAGATTCAAGATTCAAGATTCTTTATTGTCCAAACACAAGGCATGGATATTTTTTTAGCAGTGCAATAAGGAAGGAGATAACAACATCAAAATTATTACAAACATGGACATACAATATTGATACATTTGATATACTATCAAAAACAACTTCCATACCAAAATTCAAATCTATAAACACTAACACACATGCATAAACAGATAACCAGCCACATACCCACGCGTACACATTTAACACACAGATAATTATTCCACACTCTGAAAATCCTTATTGGGAAGAGAGGGGACTTTAAACTAATTACATAACATAACACAGTATATAATATGTCTCCTCTCTGAAAATCCTTTCGGGAAGAGAGGGGACTATAAACTGATACACATACATACACAGTATATATGAGGGGCCGGGTAGCTCAGTTGGTAAGAGCGTCCCGCTAGTAACCGAAAGGTCGCTGGTTCGAATCCCGGATTGGTCAACGTGTGATCATATTATTTTCCCCTTTACCAACAACTGGCCCGCTGGTGTCAGTATAAATCGGTCCAGTAGTCACCTATATGCGACCCGTCCCCTATACGCTTATGTGTCCGGGGACGTTAATCTACAAAACTAAACTAAACTAAACTAAACTATATGCGAAAGTGTCGTGTGACTATAATCTACAAAACAACAACAACAACACAGTATATGTATACACAACTACAACACTCACCCATTCTTCCATGCCTTAGATCCATCCTAGATCATAATAATAATAATCATCATCATCATCATCATTAGAATAATAATACAAAATAATCATCATAATATTAATAATAATCAGAATCATTAGAATAATTATAACAATAATAATAATAACAATGCAACTACAACTAATAATAATAATAATAATAATAATAATAATAATAATAATAATAATACAGCAGCACCAACAGACAACTAATAATTAATATATGATAATAATGATAATAATAATAACAATACTACTACAACTAATAATAATAACAAATAAAAAAAATACAAAACGAAGCTTCATGATAATCTCGGGGAACAAAATTAATAAAAAATAATAATAATAACAAGAACAACAACCAAATTAACTAATTGATACCACACTCTCATATAATTGTTTGCAGCAGATATATTGCACGAAAGCAAATTGCCTCCTTTATTACAAGGGTTAGCATTCTTATCGCTGGAGCGTGTTGTTTGCCAGTCGGATGGCTGTTGGAAGGTATGAATTCTTGAAGCGCGTCGTGCGACACTTCATAGAGAGGAAGCGCCCCTCGCTGCGCCGGGAGACACAGAATAGAGCAGATCAGAAAATTTATTGCCATTAAAAAAACGGGTTGAAGATTGGTGATATGTAGAAGATGTCCTGTCGGAGAAAACTTCTCTTATTGGTTAAGATTTTGACAGGTAAATTGTTTGCAAGGTTAGGCACAAATGAAGAAATAAATGTGAGACCTTTAGAATGTTTCAATAATAATGCATTATTATCACTTATTTCCCCCCGTTTTCTTAGATTTTTTTTAGATTTTAATACTTTATTGTCCCTTTTTATCGGGAAATTCTGGGCCGCCTCCCCTGTGGAAGGCGTAGTCGCAGCCTGTGGCGCGCCCAAACCCAACCTACCTAACATTAGTTGTGATTTTTTAAATTTAGAAATTCTTTAAATTTTTGAAAATAAATGGCTAAATAAATAAATAAATAGTCGGAGACCAGGAAACGCCTTTACCGCTTGTGTTTTATTCAAACATTTTGTCTCCCTTCATTTCTGAGCATTGAGTTCAGAGTCCCGTTATATAGATACGTTTGTACTTCTGGCCAAGACCTCCCCAAGCTCTAATACTCAGTTTGGGGGGCATAGCCATAATGGATGGTTAGCCTTGGAATTCTTGGTCTCGAATAGTCTGTCAGTCGTCCTACAGCCTTGTAGTAGCGAAGGTTCATAGTTAGACATGATGCTTAACGTCCTTGGTCGTAGAAATGAGGCTGACGACCGACCTTAACTAATCTTTGTGCTAAAAACAATGTACTACCTTGCCAACTGTATACAAAACGACTTCCTGTTTAAAAAACGGGGAAATAAGTGATAATAATGCATTATTATTGAAACATTCTAAAGGTCTCACATTTATTTCTTCATTTGTGCCTAGCCTTGCAAACAATTTACCTGTCAAAATCTTAGCCAATAAGAGAAGTTTTCTCCGACAGGACATCTTCTACATATCACCAATCTTCAACCCGTTTTTTTTAATGGCAATAAATTTTCTGATCTGCTCTATCCTGTTGTGTACCCCATCCCAATCTTCCCAAGGTAACAATTATTGTATTTTTTTCGTAGTAGGTCTTGCCCGCTTGCGAGACAGGAATGAAAATAAGCAAAAGATTTCCTCATGGCTTCAGGCACGTCAGAGTTATCAATAATTATACACCTACTTTTGAGATGCACGAGTACAACTCAGAAAACACACATACAGAATGTAAAGGAACAGATAGCACAATAAGAAAATAAATGGCTAAATAAATAAATAGTCGGAGACCAGGAATGTTGGAAGCTGGGAATATCACCAGAACTGAACCTCCCCTCCTAATGCAATTTTTTCTTAACAGTAGCCAAGTTTATCTGACGCCGCACGACTCTCGGTTGTGGTGGAGCAGTGGTACTGTCATGAACTGGCTAGTTTTAACTCTGCTTATTACTATTTAGCCTTGTGTAGTAATTGTAACAGTGGAGAGTCAGTATATTACTCAGCAGCAATTAAGGTACACAGCAGGCCACACACAGCGAGCTAGCCACCCACACCGCAGTGACTCAGCACTTGAGTTTTGAATCGGACCGTTTTAACCAATGGGAGCAGGCTAAGTGGGTAGAGCAGTTTTGACTGTGTCAAAACCTAACACAGTTTGAATCAGTCGTGTGTGAGACGAGGAAGAGTCAACATCTCCACAGTAGAGAAATCTCTTCACTCATAGACCAGGAAGCAGGACTTTAGAATCTTAGAATTCTCTCAAGTCATCACGGGCCTGAACTTGTCAGACAGGTAAATGAACACCCTTCTGTTTCATCGTGATATATTTATATTATTGTTGAAATTATGTTTGAAGAATTTGCTATGCATAAATGTGAATTATTAATCCGAATTTGCCGTACCACGTGGAAGAGCCGACCACGAGCCGAAACACGACCGGTTGCGCCGCCATGTTGTATACCATACGGAACCACTGTTGTTTAACTTATATGTATGTTTGCAGACCAGTGGCTGTACCACTGAATGTTTATATTATTATTAATTCTGTATGTGTATAGTTAGACACGATTGATATTTATGTATGTATAGGAATTTAGAGTGAGATTCCAGTGGACCCCGGAAGTAGCAGAATGTTCGTCGCTTATGTATAGAGATGTGGAGCTATCACTGAGGGCTACTTTGGCTTTCAGTGAGACGCTCTGCACAAACCGATTATTCAGGGTTGTGCAGAATTTCGTCTCTTATATTACAGACGAGCAGGCGAGCTATCCCGAGCTATCCTGTGCACCCCACTCCACAGAAACGACTAGTTGGTTGAGGAGCCTCTAACGCACAAGTCGGAAAGAGCTACCTTGAAAAACACCCTGTCAGACCCCACAGCGTGGCAAGGGAACCCAACTACACAACGACAAAGGTGTACCAGAAGCTACCTCACAGAAGGACTTCGACCGCACCATCAGAAAGTTAAGTGTAATCGACGAAGGTGCACTTAAACTCTTCAGAAACTGTAAAACGGACCACAGTAGTCCAACTCTTCAGAAACTGTAAAACGGACCACAGTAGTCCAACTCTTCAGAAACTGTAAAACGGACCACAGTAGTCCAAATCTACATGAAATATAATAGCAAGTGCCCGAGGAAGATATAACAGCTGCCTAGACTATCAGCGATCGAACTATTAGTAGTGACTGAGACTTTTTAAGTTAGATTAGTACTTAGAGAATCTTGTATAGAGTAGAAGAAATAAATGTGTGATTTTAACTGTTATCAAGTGGCTGGACTACATATGATTCATAGCCGTGTGAAAGCTAGTGTGACAGTAATCTTTTACCATTTTTCTATCTATTTCTGTACCCCAACCTTAACACAGAACGAGCTAAACAAATAAATTTATTAAAGTAATTCATAGGGTGACTTACTAGCAGTTCCCACCGAATAAACGTGAGGGTCCATAATTCCATTGTGCAGAGCCCATAAACCCCACGTGACACTTTAATTGGCGAGCCTAGCTAGGATCTGTGTATAATAGGAATTGGGTATAACCGGATCTAAGTACAATAAAATTAGATAACAGTAGAAGTAGAATAACTTAGAATACTTGTAACAAGGACTGATCAGTTTGGTGCACTATTCTTTACTTAAAAACTTTTTTTGCTTCAAATATTTTTGTGCCTGTATGTTGCATTGTTCTTTTGCAGGTTTTGCTTAAGTAACTGTTGTATGCCATTTGACTCTTGTTTTATTCTATTAGTGATTACGAATTTGATTGTCTTTGCATTGTTTTTATTGACTTGCAATATTGCTAGTGTTTTGGTATTCCACGTGATTCAGAGGTTGTTCATAGACACTTTTGACAATGTCGGACCCAGTGGCCTTGAGATTGCGTTTCAAGGAACTAGGAGAAGCTTTACACTTAGCAGGGGGAGACCTAATTGCGTATATCAATGCAGAGGTAGAGAAACAGGAGGCTAAGGCAGAGAGAGCAGCAGAGAGAGAACAGAAGAAACTCGAAGCAGAACAGAGAAAAGCAGAACTAGAAGCAGAGCAAAAGAAAGCAGAGTTAGAAGCAGCAAGAGAGCAGAAGAAATTAGAGATAGAAGCAGAACAGAAGAAGGTAGCAGCAGAGAGAGAAGCAGAAGTTAGGAGATGGGAGTATGAGAGGGCAGAAAAGGAAAAAGACAGACAGCATGAGTTAGAGCTAAGAAGATTGGGATCAGGAGCTTCAAGTTCTTCCTCAACCCCTCCCCACTCAGATCAGCTAGAGGTAGCATCCAACCCTGTACAAGGAATGTCATTTCCACTGGGAACATTCAATGAGAGAGAAGAAGGTCTAGATCTCTATTTGACTAGGTTTGAGCGTCTAGCAACAGAGTATAAACTAGATCCCACTCATTGGTCTTTTAAGCTTAGTCAAGGGCTTAGAGGAAAGGCTTATGACATCTACAGTAAGCTACCGACTGACAGAGTGACTGACTATCACAAAGTAAAAGAGGCACTCTTAACGGGATTCAAACTAACAGGAGAATGCTATCGGCAAAAAATTCCGCACCAATCGGAGAGTGAAAGGAGAGAGCTATGCGCAGTTCGCGGATCGGTTGTCCACAACGCTGGATAAGTGGATTAGCCAGTCAGCCACGGCTAAGACGTATGATGGACTGACAGAACTGTTAGTATGGGAACAGCTACGGGAAACCATGACCCCCGAGCTGAGAACATTCTCAGTAGAGCAGGGCGCGGAAAGACTAGAAGATCTGGTCAAGGTCGCAGATAGGTACGTGGCCGCACACGGAGAAGCCAAGAGCTTCAGGCGAGACCTAAAGCCTAACGGGAAAGAGGCACAGAAACGAAGCCCTAACCGGGAAGAGCGCACCGCGAATAAGCCGAATAACCCCAGACCTGGGCAAAATAAAGGACCCAACACGGAATTCGGGAAAAGAGGTCCCGCAGAACAGAGACGGTATTGTTCGTTCTGCAACAGAAACAATCACTCCACCGCAGAATGTTTCAAGTTGGCCGCACAACGTAGGGAAGAGCGCGAAAGCCGGCCAGCGCACAGAGTCCTAACTCAAAGTAGCGGTAACAAGCCACACACAATCGGAGATCACCCATCGGTGACAGACACGGTCAAGGTCAACGGTAAAGAAGCGAACTGTCTGTATGACACAGGTCTATCATACGACGCGATAGTTAGCGAATCTCTTGTATCGCGCGCGGACTTGACAGACAAGACAGTCGACTTACAAGGAGCAGACTTGACGAAACCGACGACTACTTGCCCAATAGCATGGATCGAAGTAGAGAGTAGGTACGTCACAGGACGAATCCAAGCAGCTGTTTTACAGAAACCCCTGTATGGTCTAGTGCTAGGTTGTAGGTATGTGTTCTTAGGCACGCCCCCTAAAACTGTAGAGATAGCTGCAGTGCAAACCAGGGCCCAAGCTAAAACCCAACCACCCCAGCCCGAGTTCGCTCCGAACCCAGGACTCGAAGAGATCAAAACAGCACAGAAAGAAGACACCTCGATAGCGAAGTGCTTCCAGAAGCTACCCAAGGCGCACACACCCCCGCACAAGGGAGACTTCTACATGGAAGAGGGAGTTCTTCATCGACAAGGAGATGGAGATCACACCCAACTAGTACTGCCAGCCACCCTTCGAGCCCAAGTACTAGAGTTAGGCCACAGCATGCCACTCAGCGGACACATGGGAATTGGAGCCACAGTGCAGAGAATCAGCGCACACTACTATTGGCCAGGAATCACGGAGGATGTCAAGCGCTACGTGAAATCTTGCCACCAATGTCAACGATATTCCCCGCGACATCACACCGTACCAGTTACCTTAGGACCATCAGTAGTAGTCGGCGTGCCATTCCAGCAAGTCTCAGTAGACATAGTAGGACCACTGCCCATGACCAAGAAGCGGAACAGATTTCTACTCACACTCGTCGACGCATGTACGATGTGGTGCGAAGCAGTCCCGTTGCCAGCGATCGACACCAAGAAGATTGCAGATGCACTCATCGCCATCTTTACCAGAGTCGGATTCCCGGACAGCATTAGAACGGACAACGGATCTCAGTTCACCGGCCGCCTGATGCAAGACGTGTTCGAGTTGATACAAGTTCATCACATTCGCACACCACCATACCACCCCGCCAGCAACGGACAAGTAGAAAGACTGAATGGAACCCTTCTCACCATACTCAGGAAAGTCGCCGACGACAATCCAGAAGCGTGGGACACCTACGTGAATGCGGCACTGTTCGCATATAGAGAAACGCCCCATGCAGCCACAGGCTACACCCCGTCAACATTGCTATTCGGCAGACCTCTAGCAGGACCGCTAGAAGCCCTACGCAGAAGTTGGACGGAAGCCAAGATAGACGACACACCAAGAGGTGCCACCAAGTACGTCGCAGACCTGCAGGAAACCCTCAAAGCAACGTGGAAGAAAGCTGGTGAAGCACTGAAGAAGGCAAGAGCCCGTCAGGCGAAGTACTACAACCGCCACGCGAAGGACAGAGAACTGCAAGTCGGCGATCAAGTGCTACTCTTACTTCCAAGTGGAACCAACAAGCTGGACATCGCTTGGAGAGGACCGTACCGGGTGACTGCCAAGAAATCCAAGACAGTCTACCAAGTAGAGGTGAACGGGAGAGCCCGATACCACCACATCAATCTCCTCAAGAAGTATACGGACAGACCAGCGACCCCCAGCACTCACAACTTGTTAGCCATCGCCATCGCGGAAGAAGGAGAAAGCAGGGAGACCAATGCAGTAGAGTATCCCCTGCACTCCAAAGAAACCTACAAAGACGTGATACTCAACGGAGACCTAGCCGCTAAACAGCGACAGCAAGTACTACAGGTCATTCGACAACATCAGACTGTGCTAACAGACCGACCAGGGAGGACAGACCTCGTCGAAGTAACCTTAACGGTGACCGACCCAACACCCGTCCGCCAGAAGCTCTACCCGATGCCACTGTCTCAGCAGCGAGCCATCAAGGAAGAGATAGACACCTTACTGGCAGCCGGAATCATCTCAGAGTCTACCTCACCCTACAGCGCAGGCACGGTATTGTTGCGAAAACCCAACGGAGAGCATCGACTGTGCATCGACTTCAGACTCCTGAATGCGGTAACGCAGTTCCAGCCAGAGCCACTCCCGGACCAGACAGACCTATTTGCCAAGCTACAGCGAGCAAAGTACTTCTCACGCATCGACCTCAGCAAAGGATACTACCAGATACCAGTGCAACCGCAAGTCCGAAAGAACCTAGCGTTTAGCACTATGGAAGGACACTTCGAATTCAACGTGCTTCCATTCGGACTCCACAACGCACCCAGCATCTTCAGCGCCATGATGCGAAAACTCCTGGCACCCCTGAGCAGCGAGCACCTACACTCGTTTATGGACGACATCCTCATCGCAACGCCTACGTGGGAGAAACATGTCACGCTCCTACAACAACTACTCGCCCGCCTCAGAGACACGGGATTGACGGCAAGACCCACCAAATGTCAGATTGGATTCACAGAACTAGACTTTCTGGGACACACCATAAGTCAAGGAAGCCTGCGACCGGTAGAGAAGACAGTGAAACGCCTACTCGACGCTCCTAGGCCCAAGACCAAGAAGGAAGTGCAGTCGTTTCTAGGACTCTGCGGCTTCTACCAGAAGTTCATCCCCAACTACAACAGCATCGCCGTACCACTGACAAATGGAACCCGGAAAATCGCCCCGGACAAAGTAGTATGGACAGCCGAATGCGAGACAGCATTCCAGACACTCAAGGACAGAATGACATCGGCGCCAGTACTCCACCTACCCGATTTGACTCAGCCATTCGTTCTTCGCACCGACGCAAGCGACTTAGGCCTCGGAGCAGTACTGCTACAGCGCGACCCCAAGAATGCAGAGACGCTATTCCCTGTCGCCTACGCCAGCAGGAAATTGAGACCCGCCGAGACCCACTACGCCACGTCGGAGAAAGAATGTCTTGGACTAGTCTGGGCCATACAGAAATTTCAACTCTACCTGTATGGGACCCACTTCACAGTTCAGGTGGACCACCAACCACTATCGTTCCTGGCAGCCTCCAAGTCTTTGAACTCTCGCCTGATGCGATGGGCACTCACCCTTCAGGCGTACTCATTCCAAATCGAGTACATCCCCGGCAAAGAGAACCACGGAGCCGACTACCTCAGTCGCCATCTCGTGGAGGACACAGCAGCTGTCGCCCACCCAACACAACTAAGGGCCACAGCACCAGAATTCGTCCCCGTCCAGTAATACCCTGTCACTAGTGTCCATAGCTACCTGGCACAGCATTGCAGCTCAGGTAGAGCAACTTAATTAGTTTGTAAATAGGACCCTAGGATAGTGCAGTGTTAAACTAGGCTCTGTAGTAGAAAAAGGTCGAATCCAGTAGTCATCGCCTTTTTTCAGTTGAGGGAGCCTGTCATGAACTGGCTAGTTTTAACTCTGCTTATTACTATTTAGCCTTGTGTAGTAATTGTAACAGTGGAGAGTCAGTATATTACTCAGCAGCAATTAAGGTACACAGCAGGCCACACACAGCGAGCTAGCCACCCACACCGCAGTGACTCAGCACTTGAGCTTTGAATCGGACCGTTTTAACCAATGGGAGCAGGCTAAGTGGGTAGAGCAGTTTTGACTGTGTCAAAACCTAACACAGTTTGAATCAGTCGTGTGTGAGACGAGGAAGAGTCAACATCTCCACAGTAGAGAAATCTCTTCACTCATAGACCAGGAAGCAGGACTTTAGAATCTTAGAATTCTCTCAAGTCATCACGGGCCTGAACTTGTCAGACAGGTAAATGAACACCCTTCTGTTTCATCGTGATATATTTATATTATTGTTGAAATTATGTTTGAAGAATTTGCTATGCATAAATGTGAATTATTAATCCGAATTTGCCGTACCACGTGGAAGAGCCGACCACGAGCCGAAACACGACCGGTTGCGCCGCCATGTTGTATACCATACGGAACCACTGTTGTTTAACTTATATGTATGTTTGCAGACCAGTGGCTGTACCACTGAATGTTTATATTATTATTAATTCTGTATGTGTATAGTTAGACACGATTGATATTTATGTATGTATAGGAATTTAGAGTGAGATTCCAGTGGACCCCGGAAGTAGCAGAATGTTCGTCGCTTATGTATAGAGATGTGGAGCTATCACTGAGGGCTACTTTGGCTTTCAGTGAGACGCTCTGCACAAACCGATTATTCAGGGTTGTGCAGAATTTCGTCTCTTATATTACAGACGAGCAGGCGAGCTATCCCGAGCTATCCTGTGCACCCCACTCCACAGAAACGACTAGTTGGTTGAGGAGCCTCTAACGCACAAGTCGGAAAGAGCTACCTTGAAAAACACCCTGTCAGACCCCACAGCGTGGCAAGGGAACCCAACTACACAACGACAAAGGTGTACCAGAAGCTACCTCACAGAAGGACTTCGACCGCACCATCAGAAAGTTAAGTGTAATCGACGAAGGTGCACTTAAACTCTTCAGAAACTGTAAAATGGACCACAGTAGTCCAACTCTTCAGAAACTGTAAAACGGACCACAGTAGTCCAACTCTTCAGAAACTGTAAAACGGACCACAGTAGTCCAAATCTACATGAAATATAATAACAAGTGCCCGAGGAAGATATAACAGCTGCCTAGACTATCAGCGATCGAACTATTAGTAGTGACTGAGACTTTTTAAGTTAGATTAGTACTTAGAGAATCTTGTATAGAGTAGAAGAAATAAATGTGTGATTTTAACTGTTATCAAGTGGCTGGACTACATATGATTCATAGCCGTGTGAAAGCTAGTGTGACAGTAATCTTTTACCATTTTTCTATCTATTTCTGTACCCCAACCTTAACACAGAACGAGCTAAACAAATAAATTTATTAAAGTAATTCATAGGGTGACTTACTAGCAGTTCCCACCGAATAAACGTGAGGGTCCATAATTCCATTGTGCAGAGCCCATAAACCCCACGTGACACTTTAATTGGCGAGCCTAGCTAGGATCTGTGTATAATAGGAATTGGGTATAACCGGATCTAAGTACAATAAAATTAGATAACAGTAGAAGTAGAATAACTTAGAATACTTGTAACAAGGACTGATCAGTTTGGTGCACTATTCTTTACTTAAAAACTTTTTTTGCTTCAAATATTTTTGTGCCTGTATGTTGCATTGTTCTTTTGCAGGTTTTGCTTAAGTAACTGTTGTATGCCATTTGACTCTTGTTTTATTCTATTAGTGATTACGAATTTGATTGTCTTTGCATTGTTTTTATTGACTTGCAATATTGCTAGTGTTTTGGTATTCCACGTGATTCAGAGGTTGTTCATAGACACTTTTGACAATGTCGGACCCAGTGGCCTTGAGATTGCGTTTCAAGGAACTAGGAGAAGCTTTACACTTAGCAGGGGGAGACCTAATTGCGTATATCAATGCAGAGGTAGAGAAACAGGAGGCTAAGGCAGAGAGAGCAGCAGAGAGAGAACAGAAGAAACTCGAAGCAGAACAGAGAAAAGCAGAACTAGAAGCAGAGCAAAAGAAAGCAGAGTTAGAAGCAGCAAGAGAGCAGAAGAAATTAGAGATAGAAGCAGAACAGAAGAAGGTAGCAGCAGAGAGAGAAGCAGAAGTTAGGAGATGGGAGTATGAGAGGGCAGAAAAGGAAAAAGACAGACAGCATGAGTTAGAGCTAAGAAGATTGGGATCAGGAGCTTCAAGTTCTTCCTCAACCCCTCCCCACTCAGATCAGCTAGAGGTAGCATCCAACCCTGTACAAGGAATGTCATTTCCACTGGGAACATTCAATGAGAGAGAAGAAGGTCTAGATCTCTATTTGACTAGGTTTGAGCGTCTAGCAACAGAGTATAAACTAGATCCCACTCATTGGTCTTTTAAGCTTAGTCAAGGGCTTAGAGGAAAGGCTTATGACATCTACAGTAAGCTACCGACTGACAGAGTGACTGACTATCACAAAGTAAAAGAGGCACTCTTAACGGGATTCGAACTAACAGGAGAATGCTATCGGCAAAAATTCCGCACCAATCGGAGAGTGAAAGGAGAGAGCTATGCGCAGTTCGCGGATCGGTTGTCCACAACGCTGGATAAGTGGATTAGCCAGTCAGCCACGGCTAAGACGTATGATGGACTGACAGAACTGTTAGTATGGGAACAGCTACGGGAAACCATGACCCCCGAGCTGAGAACATTCTCAGTAGAGCAGGGCGCGGAAAGACTAGAAGATCTGGTCAAGGTCGCAGATAGGTACGTGGCCGCACACGGAGAAGCCAAGAGCTTCAGGCGAGACCTAAAGCCTAACGGGAAAGAGGCACAGAAACGAAGCCCTAACCGGGAAGAGCGCACCGCGAATAAGCCGAATAACCCCAGACCTGGGCAAAATAAAGGACCCAACACGGAATTCGGGAAAAGAGGTCCCGCAGAACAGAGACGGTATTGTTCGTTCTGCAACAGAAACAATCACTCCACCGCAGAATGTTTCAAGTTGGCCGCACAACGTAGGGAAGAGCGCGAAAGCCGGCCAGCGCACAGAGTCCTAACTCAAAGTAGCGGTAACAAGCCACACACAATCGGAGATCACCCATCGGTGACAGACACGGTCAAGGTCAACGGTAAAGAAGCGAACTGTCTGTATGACACAGGTCTATCATACGACGCGATAGTTAGCGAATCTCTTGTATCGCGCGCGGACTTGACAGACAAGACAGTCGACTTACAAGGAGCAGACTTGACGAAACCGACGACTACTTGCCCAATAGCATGGATCGAAGTAGAGAGTAGGTACGTCACAGGACGAATCCAAGCAGCTGTTTTACAGAAACCCCTGTATGGTCTAGTGCTAGGTTGTAGGTATGTGTTCTTAGGCACGCCCCCTAAAACTGTAGAGATAGCTGCAGTGCAAACCAGGGCCCAAGCTAAAACCCAACCACCCCAGCCCGAGTTCGCTCCGAACCCAGGACTCGAAGAGATCAAAACAGCACAGAAAGAAGACACCTCGATAGCGAAGTGCTTCCAGAAGCTACCCAAGGCGCACACACCCCCGCACAAGGGAGACTTCTACATGGAAGAGGGAGTTCTTCATCGACAAGGAGATGGAGATCACACCCAACTAGTACTGCCAGCCACCCTTCGAGCCCAAGTACTAGAGTTAGGCCACAGCATGCCACTCAGCGGACACATGGGAATTGGAGCCACAGTGCAGAGAATCAGCGCACACTACTATTGGCCAGGAATCACGGAGGATGTCAAGCGCTACGTGAAATCTTGCCACCAATGTCAACGATATTCCCCGCGACATCACACCGTACCAGTTACCTTAGGACCATCAGTAGTAGTCGGCGTGCCATTCCAGCAAGTCTCAGTAGACATAGTAGGACCACTGCCCATGACCAAGAAGCGGAACAGATTTCTACTCACACTCGTCGACGCATGTACGATGTGGTGCGAAGCAGTCCCGTTGCCAGCGATCGACACCAAGAAGATTGCAGATGCACTCATCGCCATCTTTACCAGAGTCGGATTCCCGGACAGCATTAGAACGGACAACGGATCTCAGTTCACCGGCCGCCTGATGCAAGACGTGTTCGAGTTGATACAAGTTCATCACATTCGCACACCACCATACCACCCCGCCAGCAACGGACAAGTAGAAAGACTGAATGGAACCCTTCTCACCATACTCAGGAAAGTCGCCGACGACAATCCAGAAGCGTGGGACACCTACGTGAATGCGGCACTGTTCGCATATAGAGAAACGCCCCATGCAGCCACAGGCTACACCCCGTCAACATTGCTATTCGGCAGACCTCTAGCAGGACCGCTAGAAGCCCTACGCAGAAGTTGGACGGAAGCCAAGATAGACGACACACCAAGAGGTGCCACCAAGTACGTCGCAGACCTGCAGGAAACCCTCAAAGCAACGTGGAAGAAAGCTGGTGAAGCACTGAAGAAGGCAAGAGCCCGTCAGGCGAAGTACTACAACCGCCACGCGAAGGACAGAGAACTGCAAGTCGGCGATCAAGTGCTACTCTTACTTCCAAGTGGAACCAACAAGCTGGACATCGCTTGGAGAGGACCGTACCGGGTGACTGCCAAGAAATCCAAGACAGTCTACCAAGTAGAGGTGAACGGGAGAGCCCGATACCACCACATCAATCTCCTCAAGAAGTATACGGACAGACCAGCGACCCCCAGCACTCACAACTTGTTAGCCATCGCCATCGCGGAAGAAGGAGAAAGCAGGGAGACCAATGCAGTAGAGTATCCCCTGCACTCCAAAGAAACCTACAAAGACGTGATACTCAACGAAGACCTAGCCGCTAAACAGCGACAGCAAGTACTACAGGTCATTCGACAACATCAGACTGTGCTAACAGACCGACCAGGGAGGACAGACCTCGTCGAAGTAACCTTAACGGTGACCGACCCAACACCCGTCCGCCAGAAGCTCTACCCGATGCCACTGTCTCAGCAGCGAGCCATCAAGGAAGAGATAGACACCTTACTGGCAGCCGGAATCATCTCAGAGTCTACCTCACCCTACAGCGCAGGCACGGTATTGTTGCGAAAACCCAACGGAGAGCATCGACTGTGCATCGACTTCAGACTCCTGAATGCGGTAACGCAGTTCCAGCCATAGCCACTCCCGGACCAGACAGACCTATTTGCCAAGCTACAGCGAGCAAAGTACTTCTCACGCATCGACCTCAGCAAAGGATACTACCAGATACCAGTGCAACCGCAAGTCCGAAAGAACCTAGCGTTTAGCACTATGGAAGGACACTTCGAATTCAACGTGCTTCCATTCGGACTCCACAACGCACCCAGCATCTTCAGCGCCATGATGCGAAAACTCCTGGCACCCCTGAGCAGCGAGCACCTACACTCGTTTATGGACGACATCCTCATCGCAACGCCTACGTGGGAGAAACATGTCACGCTCCTACAACAACTACTCGCCCGCCTCAGAGACACGGGATTGACGGCAAGACCCACCAAATGTCAGATTGGATTCACAGAACTAGACTTTCTGGGACACACCATAAGTCAAGGAAGCCTGCGACCGGTAGAGAAGACAGTGAAACGCCTACTCGACGCTCCTAGGCCCAAGACCAAGAAGGAAGTGCAGTCGTTTCTAGGACTCTGCGGCTTCTACCAGAAGTTCATCCCCAACTACAACAGCATCGCCGTACCACTGACAAATGGAACCCGGAAAATCGCCCCGGACAAAGTAGTATGGACAGCCGAATGCGAGACAGCATTCCAGACACTCAAGGACAGAATGACATCGGCGCCAGTACTCCACCTACCCGATTTGACTCAGCCATTCGTTCTTCGCACCGACGCAAGCGACTTAGGCCTCGGAGCAGTACTGCTACAGCGCGACCCCAAGAATGCAGAGACGCTATTCCCTGTCGCCTACGCCAGCAGGAAATTGAGACCCGCCGAGACCCACTACGCCACGTCGGAGAAAGAATGTCTTGGACTAGTCTGGGCCATACAGAAATTTCAACTCTACCTGTATGGGACCCACTTCACAGTTCAGGTGGACCACCAACCACTATCGTTCCTGGCAGCCTCCAAGTCTTTGAACTCTCGCCTGATGCGATGGGCACTCACCCTTCAGGCGTACTCATTCCAAATCGAGTACATCCCCGGCAAAGAGAACCACGGAGCCGACTACCTCAGTCGCCATCTCGTGGAGGACACAGCAGCTGTCGCCCACCCAACACAACTAAGGGCCACAGCACCAGAATTCGTCCCCGTCCAGTAATACCCTGTCACTAGTGTCCATAGCTACCTGGCACAGCATTGCAGCTCAGGTAGAGCAACTTAATTAGTTTGTAAATAGGACCCTAGGATAGTGCAGTGTTAAACTAGGCTCTGTAGTAGAAAAAGGTCGAATCCAGTAGTCATCGCCTTTTTTCAGTTGAGGGAGCCTGTCATGAACTGGCTAGTTTTAACTCTGCTTATTACTATTTAGCCTTGTGTAGTAATTGTAACAGTGGAGAGTCAGTATATTACTCAGCAGCAATTAAGGTACACAGCAGGCCACACACAGCGAGCTAGCCACCCACACCGCAGTGACTCAGCACTTGAGCTTTGAATCGGACCGTTTTAACCAATGGGAGCAGGCTAAGTGGGTAGAGCAGTTTTGACTGTGTCAAAACCTAACACAGTTTGAATCAGTCGTGTGTGAGACGAGGAAGAGTCAACATCTCCACAGTAGAGAAATCTCTTCACTCATAGACCAGGAAGCAGGACTTTAGAATCTTAGAATTCTCTCAAGTCATCACGGGCCTGAACTTGTCAGACAGGTAAATGAACACCCTTCTGTTTCATCGTGATATATTTATATTATTGTTGAAATTATGTTTGAAGAATTTGCTATGCATAAATGTGAATTATTAATCCGAATTTGCCGTACCATGTGGAAGAGCCGACCACGAGCCGAAACACGACCGGTTGCGCCGCCATGTTGTATACCATACGGAACCACTGTTGTTTAACTTATATGTATGTTTGCAGACCAGTGGCTGTACCACTGAATGTTTATATTATTATTAATTCTGTATGTGTATAGTTAGACACGATTGATATTTATGTATGTATAGGAATTTAGAGTGAGATTCCAGTGGACCCCGGAAGTAGCAGAATGTTCGTCGCTTATGTATAGAGATGTGGAGCTATCACTGAGGGCTACTTTGGCTTTCAGTGAGACGCTCTGCACAAACCGATTATTCAGGGTTGTGCAGAATTTCGTCTCTTATATTACAGACGAGCAGGCGAGCTATCCCGAGCTATCCTGTGCACCCCACTCCACAGAAACGACTAGTTGGTTGAGGAGCCTCTAACGCACAAGTCGGAAAGAGCTACCTTGAAAAACACCCTGTCAGACCCCACAGCGTGGCAAGGGAACCCAACTACACAACGACAAAGGTGTACCAGAAGCTACCTCACAGAAGGACTTCGACCGCACCATCAGAAAGTTAAGTGTAATCGACGAAGGTGCACTTAAACTCTTCAGAAACTGTAAAACGGACCACAGTAGTCCAACTCTTCAGAAACTGTAAAACGGACCACAGTAGTCCAACTCTTCAGAAACTGTAAAACGGACCACAGTAGTCCAAATCTACATGAAATATAATAGCAAGTGCCCGAGGAAGATATAACAGCTGCCTAGACTATCAGCGATCGAACTATTAGTAGTGACTGAGACTTTTTAAGTTAGATTAGTACTTAGAGAATCTTGTATAGAGTAGAAGAAATAAATGTGTGATTTTAACTGTTATCAAGTGGCTGGACTACATATGATTCATAGCCGTGTGAAAGCTAGTGTGACAGTAATCTTTTACCATTTTTCTATCTATTTCTGTACCCCAACCTTAACACAGAACGAGCTAAACAAATAAATTTATTAAAGTAATTCATAGGGTGACTTACTAGCAGTTCCCACCGAATAAACGTGAGGGTCCATAATTCCATTGTGCAGAGCCCATAAACCCCACGTGACAGGTACATAGCGTTGCGCAGTGCTTAGGCTTGCAGAAGTGTGTGTATTAAGATATAGCATGCTGCATTCCAATGTACCGCAACTGGACCGCCGCCCTCGTGGATTATTTAACTGCAGCCCGGTTTTCTTATGTTCAGACGATAGGCCATAATATTGCTTTATGACTTCTATGTGCTTGATTTGGGTAGCTCCGACGTCCATGGTTTTCCTCAGTGCATAGACTAAAGCCTAGGTCTGACGACGAACGTTTTGATTGCAATCACAATGACAGTGAATGTTTCGAGTCATGATTTGAATGGGAGGATTGACGCTTTGAGTCGTCAGTAGTCACACTTTAACGTTTGGTTTTGGTACACATGCGCACAGTCACTGCGCATAAACAAAAGCACAAGGGTTGTTACCCTTGCTGCGCCGAAAGTCAAAATTATGTGAAAAGCAGCGACGAAGAATGTTTGCATTACGCGGAAGCATATTATCATTTGTCAAGTTCAGAGAAAAAGACGATAACCTATATACCATTTCTATTACTTCACAGGTATTTTTCACACTCAACGTTCCAATCAGGCCGGTTTTAGAATTATTTGCCATTTTCTGAAGATCACGTGAACAAAGAAGCGCGTTTCATTGGTGCCCATGCTGCATGACTCGCAATCAGTTTGTCGAAATTAGGACATGTTCTAAACGTGAAAAATCATCGCAAATCTCGCTGCCAGCTGATTCGGCGATAGTCTCACGAAATCAGTGACTCAAGTAATGATTTTCCCTATGATTGCAATCAAAACGTTCGTCGTCAGACCTAAGCTTTACAATACATGTTTGGCGAGGTGGTTCGACCCTGACTTAAGCCCACGGTGCATGCTACAGTAAGTCTCAGAGGTCAGTGTCTCGAGCAGCTCTTTGGGCAATGTAGATTCCAAGTACAATCCAGCCATTCACAGTTGGATAAGTATTATTCCTAAGTCTCAGACACAAAGTCTTATCCTGGGTGTGTATCTACTTTTTTCAAGCTGTTTTACAACTTCGCTCTTTTTAAGGTACCAGTTTTATTTCTTTTTCTGTACACCTCCAAATAGCGTGGCTTGTGGAGAGTTCGGAATATTTCTAAACAACAATTTGGCATATAAGTTCATAAAGCACAAAGAAGATCTATAATTGTTTAGCCTCGAACACTCACATACAAACACACAAACGCACGCGCACGCACGCGGACTCACGCGCGCACAGACACACACGCACGCACGCGCACCCACACAAAAAATCACACAAACTTACATACACACACACACGCACACACACACACACACACACACACACACACACACACGAACACACAATAACAACAAGAACAAGAGTCAAAGATGCTCGGGTTGTGTCTACATTCTCTGCGCCGTTCTGTGCGCCTGAAACTAGTCTGGCTGCTGGGGGAGGAGGCATGGAGAGGAGGCATGGAGGCAGGGCAGGCGGGGCACGTGTGTGCCAACTGCTCATTTAACATCGCTGCTTGTCGCCTCACTACTGCCAGTGTTTTTGTCATGCATACCAATGGTACAGCCAGCTCTCACCTCCCGTCTTCTATATATGGGCCCCTTGGTAATTAATGCCATGCACTCAATGGTCTCTTGTACTAGTTGTACCTACATACACCTACGTTAGGGCAGACTTACATGGGCCACAGGGCAAAGCAGCGATCGCTGAGATCCGACAAATACCGAGAATGCCTCTAGGGAAATTCCGGATCCTCGCAAAATCGTGCATCTTTGTCATTTTATCAACCGAGTTGCTTTTTTTCCCCTCTCCTCTCAATTTGTTAATGCGTGTGCCACTTAGTGTGTGCGTGTGTATTTGGTTGTGCAGCAAAAACTTTAATATATCTATATAACACAATCCTTATGAAGATTAATGCTATGATAATGATTATTGTATGATTATCCCTATAATGTAAAGAGTAATTTCTTTTGTTGGAAGTGAAGTGGGTGTGAGTGGGAATGGTGGGAGAGGGTACTTACTTTAGGATAAAAAAAAATTTACATAACTGCTGTTAACAAAGATTGTGGACAATTTAGTGCAGCTCATCTATTTCCTAAATGTTCATCTCGCTGTTTACAAGTTGTAAACATCGCTGATATAGTTCTACCACAAAGCTACATAACTGGGGGTACAACACTTCTTGAAATATATGTGTACGATTTGCGCCGTTTGTCTATGTAAGTCTGATGTTTAAATAAATTTGTATCATTATTATGCAGGGTGTTCCGTTCCGAGGTGCATAACATTTTATGCGTATTTATTTCAGACCACTCAATTTAATTTTCGTCTGTGTCGCTCTCTTACACACAGCGTAGCCGACCCTATGGAGGCGTTCGCCCTATACTTAATAATGTGCGGCGCATCCTTCGGCAGGCTCTGACACCATGCATGGATCCCTTTGTTCAAAGCGATGTATAATGTTAATTACTATTGAAGCACACATTGCCTTTCTTAATTAGGTTTTGAGCCTCTCGTTGGCAAGGTAAACAAGTTCCAAAGGTTACAAAAGTAGTGAGTGTCATTATAATTATGTCGAGATAATCGTTTTATTATCCTGGCGTTATTCCTGGGTTGTTTGTGCGGAGGGCATGCTACATTGGACTGGAATGAATGTATATCACATCTCTATGGATTAAATGTGTTTTCCCGGCATATACCCCTTGGGGTCATGAGCAATCTTGCCACTGTAGATTGTTCTAACCTATAAAGGGAAAAGTGAAAGCCCCAGTTGAAAACATGTCTTGCCTTTGTAGGCATGACTGATTCACTGCGGCAACAGTACCCCCCCCCCCCCCACCCCCCGTTGGAGTGCCGGGGGTTTCAGTATAAATAGTATCCCCACTTTCTGGAAATTTAGTGCTTTAAATTCCCACTGTCGCTGTCTTCCTCATTTGCTCTTTCCCATTCCTGATCTGTCCTACCACTCTGCTATACTATCTTCTTCTTCGCTAGATCAATGACCTACCTTTTTTCTTGAAAACTCTTCCTGGACAAGACTCCTTGTTTGTGTATGAGGTCTGTTGGATCAGCTTGGGAGTGTTGGACGCTTTCTGCCGGGTGGTCACTAGGGCTTCCTATGATGTTATTATTTAGCACTATAGGCATTTCATATGTATGTGTTTTGTTGATGATTTATAATGATGTTTGTATTCTATTTAGTTTTTGTAACCGGGGTTTCGAGTAGTTGGGGTAAAGCCTCAGCCGTCCCCTGCGTGGGATGTCTTTATTGTAAAGTGACTGGCCGGTGGAGGGCATTCAATTTTCCCACTAGGGTTGTTTCGGCAGATCTTTTATGCGGATTGGGGGTTGTCTGGTCCTGATTTGGCTCGGAAGAGTCCGCTGGACCTAAAGCAACAATCAATCAATCAATTCCCGGCATACTGTACCTTAGCTATAAAGATCTATTTAATCTCACCCTCCCCCACCCCTCCTTCCCGACAGATGTCCTGTAAATAATTACTGGAGTAATACAAAACGGCGGCATTCTTCCCCTTCATTTTCCTGTTCTTCTTCTTGGTCAAAAATCTTTCAGTTAACACTACTACTAAGCAACGATGCCTGCTTTGAAGTTACTAACGTTGACATTATTTCAGCGTCAAATAGCCTTTTAAAATTCCCAAGTAATAGACAACTGGAACTATATATGAATATAAGATTTAACCAACAAACAAACAAAACTAACTCCTTCAAAAGTACGAATTTATATATATAATATATTAAATTCATTTGTTTATGTGTCGGTTAACATCATCAAGGTTGATACTAAGGTTGAAGCGAAGGTTGAAGCGAAGGATGAGAGTATAAACCGAGGTCTAGTCTGTGTCGCATACATTCCATCAGAACGGACTTTAAAGATCCTGACGCTCATGTCCTAGACGGGTGAGTGCCGGTGACAAGAAAACACCCAGCATGCACCTAGGTCCTTCTCCCCCATCCCTGGCTGCCCAGGATTGTGCTCAGTTGTCCGAGCGTCAGACCATGCGCCCAAAGGCTGCGGGTGGGCGTCTCGGGCGGCTTGAGTTAGATCCTGTATCGGCCAGCGCCTTGAGCAGCTCTTGAGCTGGAAAAGCGCTATATAAGAACGATTAAATAATAATAATAAATAATAGATCGATCTACGAATACAAATACGAATACGATCACTTTATTATCTCAATCAAAGAGAAATTCACACATGGTGCCAGATATAAATGTTACAAGACGATAAAGGACAGTATAACAACAGTAAACAGTAAACAGTAAAACAGGATAAAATTATAACTAGGGCACACTACAGCACACAGCACAGCAGTCTTTTGTTTACTTACCATGTAATGCATGTGTAGTATACAGACCATATTTACGCGCTGTTACATCATATGTCTGTAAAATAGGGTAATGATAGGGAAAAAATAGCCAGCATTATTTTCAGTACTGATTTCATTAAGAGACGGTGTCGGTTTTCTTTAAATGTATAGAGTATTACATAATATATGAATGTCTGTGTGTGTTTGAGTTATATGTTTGAATACGAGTCAATATCTAAAATCATTGGGAGGGGAATGGGTAGGGGGGGGGGGGACGAATAGACTATAAATAAAAGAAGTGAACTACATAAAATGTGTGTTACAATAAATTTATTTATTATTTTATTTAATCGTTCTTATATAGCGCTTTTCCAGCTCAAGAGCTGCTCAAGGCGCTGGCCGATACAGGATCTATCTCAAGCCGCCCGAGACGCCCACCCGCAGCCTTTGGGCGCATGGTCTGACGACCGGACAACTGAGCACAATCCTGGGCAGCCAGGGATGGGGGAAAAGGACCTAGGTGCATGCTGGGTGTGCTCTTGTCACCGGCACTCACCCGTCTAGGACATGAGCGTCAGGATCTTTAAAGTCCGTTATGATGGAATGTATGCGACACAGACTAGACCTCGGTTTATACTCTCATCCGAAGGAGTAGGAAAATAGGAGTAAAGTGTCTTTCCCAGGGACACAACACAATGGCCCGGCCAGGGCTCGAACCAGGGACCTTCAGGTCCGCAAGCCGAAGCACTACCATTAGACCACAGTGCCTCCCTAGAACAAGTTAGCGTGTCTTTTCCAGCTGCAGGGGTGAGATGGCGGAGTGGTTATGAGGATGGGGGGTGAGGGGGGGTAGCGGGGGTAGGACGTGGGGGGAGAGGGGGAAAAGGTGTCGTGGTTATACGAGAAATGCAGTTGGCATGTGTGTGGGAATTCATGAAGGTATATAATGTATGTGCGTGATATTGTATGTTTGCTAAATTGCTGCAGTAAATAGGCACTGTTGCATATCTCTTCCGGCAGCAGGAAGGGCCGTGTATCGAAGGTGAAGCAAATGAGGAGCCGGAGAGCCTGGTTGTTGGAGAATAGTGGCTGAAATGTATTATTTTGAAAATGCATGGTTATCTGCATGGCTGCGTGCGTGCTATTGTAAGTATTTCCATTTAGTAAATCCGTCCCAAAACTAACAGGGAGGGAGGGAGGGAGGGAGGGAGAAGTGTGTTTGTATGGAAAAGTAGCTGGAATGTCTGTAACTGGATTTATGTAAATATGTATATGGGATGCTGCATCTCCCACTAAATAGGCCATTTAGTATGATCCTTCCCCACACCAGGAGGGATGGTGGGAAGAAGCATTTCAGGACGGGCAAGTAGCTGGAATTTTGGTAAATGGACGTGTACGCGTGTTGGTGTATGCATTCTGTTGATGTTACATAACAAAGTTAGCTGCAGAATCAACATGGAACCTGCAAAGGTTGGGTGAATGTAGGGGTTGAGCTGTGAGACGTCGTTGTAGCAGCAAGTAGCAGGACTGGATGTGTAAACTATGTTATATATAAGGGCTATATGGCGCGCGGTTTGGTAGGAATCCCTGGAACGTTAGTCAGCCGTTCACACTGTCTTATCACAATGTTGAGAAGATGCGTACTGCCAACTCCGTCCTTCAAAAGACACTACCTCCCCCTTCTCCTCTTCCCCCCCCCCCTACCCACGTCCTCTCCTCTCCTCTTCTCTCTCTCTCTCTCCACCTTCCTCTTCATCTTCCCCCTCATTCCCTCCTCCCATCCCTTCCTCATCCCTCCCTCCCCTCTCTCTCTCTCTCTCTCTCTCTCTCTCCCTCTCTCTCTCTCTCTCTCTTCATCATCATCCTCTTCCCCCTCGTACTCTCCTCTCTATCTCCCTCTCTCTCCATCCATTTTTCTCTATTCCTTCCTCTTTGACTTTTTTTACACACCGTCCAAAGCGGAATTTTATACACCTTCCAGTTGATTTTTTATGGTCCTTGTTAAATAATTGAATCAATGCTCCCTCCTCCCTTAGCACTACTGAAGCATACCGCCGTCTACATAGCTGCTGCCTTTTCTAGTCCATTCCATTACTCCATGTCTGTCCCACTCTGTCTCTTGATCTTTCACTCCGTTGGTCTTATCTTATAGCGCCAGCATTAGCGTCTCCAAGCCTTCACCTCATCCTCCTCGACCCCTCTCCTCGTCTCTCCTCTTTCCTTCTTTGCCTCCTCTGTCTTCTTCTGTCTTCTCCTCCTCTTCCGCTTCTCCTATTCCTCCTCTTCGTCTTTTTTTTCAATAACCTTTGTCTTCTTCTCTTTCTCTTCCGTCCCCCATCCCCCCCCCCTTTCATCCTCTTGTTTTCATCCATTTCAGCACCCAACTTCCTCAGTTCGTCCTTTCAGCCTTTTTCTCCTCTTCTCTCTACCTCCCACCCCATCCCTCCACCTCTACCATTCCCCCCTCAGTCTCGTTGTGGGCGCGCAGTTTAAGGCGGGACTAACTTGCCTAGTCCACAGGCAAGAAACCAATGCCGCCTGACAGGTGTGGGATCGATCCTGCCCTTGGGCGTTATGTTTCTCCGAATATTATTTACTTTCGACTCGAGCAACGTCTCGGCGGTTTACCCCGGATATTCCGGTTTGTTCCCCCAGCAAAATAAAAAAAAAAAAAAAAAACTAATATTAGGTAGGTTGGGACTGGGCGCGCCACAGGCTGCGACTAAGCTTTTCCCAGGGGAGGCGGCCCACAATTTCCCGATCAAAAGGGACAATAAAGTGTTTTAAAAAAAAGTATAAACAGTTCATCCTTTCAGCCACCTTCGTCCTTCTCCTCAGCCTCCCACCCTACCCCCTTTCTTCTCATCTTGTTCAGCATTCCACTTCAGTCTTCTTCTTCTCCTTCTCCTCCTCATGCCTTTCAGGATCCACCCCCACCCCCACCCCCCTACCGTGCGTCAAGCTCATATAACTATTCAAACTGCTCCCGCTATCGCTAAACCTTATCTCCGACCCAAAGCGCTCCCATGATGTTTCTCTAAACACATCAGCAGCCTCTTCTCTTCCTTCCATCCATCCCGCCCACTACGACTGCAAGGCCGGGAGAGGCCGGGGTGTGTCAGTATGGTCTAGTGCTTAGAAGTGCCGTTTTAAAAAAAAATCTGTTTCTATTAGTTCTGTAGTAAATTCCTCCCTCCAGTCATGCTTGCGGAACAGTAGTTAGTACAGTCCTAGTGGAAACTCTGGGTACTCGAGAGCAGAGCAAAAAGTATATTTAGACACATGTCAGAATGCACCAGACGTACTTGTAAGCATACATGTCAAGGTCTTGCAAGTAAAACAGCCTTGACGCCCTACAAAGAAGCTTGGTTTGGAAACATCAAAATGTCTGTTTCATTGAGTCTTTTATATTATAGTGTGTATAATTTCGTCTCTCTTCTCTCTTCATTACTTCAAGTATCACCGGTCATCGTCTTACTCATCCAGACCGTCATTTTGGTAAATGTCTTAAATATAGGCAAATACTTTAACTGTAATTAATGTTTGTTTGTAAAAATAATGAGTCTTTTCAGTTTTGTGAAAGAGACTAAACAGAACTTGAACTGGAATAAAGTAAAATAGAACGGTTAAATACATGTAACCAATGAAGATATAGTTATTTTCTGAATGCAAACGTTCTACGCTGCGCTTCAGATATTATCTAAGTCAAAGAGGCCTTGTGAAAACAGCCTTACTCAGATTTATAGTCAGATAAGACGAGTTCATCATAGCTTTTAAAATGTCAAGGTCTGGATCTTTGCTTTGAAATAATCTTGTTCTGCATTACTCAGAGGCGAAAATACACGTATGACTGAATCAGACACTTCGCTATCTTGCGAAATATCCTTACTCATGCACCTAGGCGTATCACTCAACTCTAACTGCAGGAGTTACACAGCCAAACAGAAGATATCAACCACTGAAGTTCCTGTATAATTGATTCAGTGATATCAGCCTTTTCAGTCATTTCTGAAGGAAAGAATAACAATCTCGAAAAAAGATGCTGAGTCTGCTCTACTAGTACTATCAACATGTAAGTACTATTACTCATAACAAATATTACTCATTAGTCATTTCTGAAGAAAAGAATAATCTCGAAAGAAAGTGCGGAGTCTGCTCTGCTAGTACTTTATTAACATTATTACTCATAACAGAGTTGCATCACCATGCTCTTTGACCACAACGCGCCTCACCCAGTTTCGCTCTTCATCGCTTTCTTTGCTTGAGGAACAAGCGGTCAACCTTTCCTATCCTATCCTATCCCGTAACTCGAAGGTCGTTGGGGCGCCACAGATGATCGTTTAACCAGCGTACTCCATCTTTCTCTGTCCCCACCAACCCTCATGGCTTCGCTCAGTCAGTGTCAAGCTAGTCCATTCTTGAATGTTGTCATCCCACCTCTTTTTTGTGTCTCCCGGCCAGTCCTTGAAGTATTAATCACAGATTGCCATTATCAATGCGTCCTCTTTGGTCGACCATAGCGCCTCTCAAAGTATCTTAACATTTATTAAAGCATTGTTTTCCTTTTAATTTATCACCATTTTACTTTTATGTCATTTGCCGATCGTTTGGCGACGCCATTCGCGCTTACTTTCTGCATGCACTATTTCCATCCAGACAAAAGTTTATTTTGCTGCCAGGTACAGGAAGCATCTAATTTGGAATTGATGAGGAAATAACGCTTCCGTAGTTCAGCAAGCAGCACTGATCTCTTTTCATGGTATGAATAATTCCCTTTCCTCTTACTCTTACTCTTTCCAGATACCTTTTTCAGCCATTTTGCTAAGCATGCCGGAAGTGATCATAGGAAGTAGGCCTAAACCAATTCGAACGCGTTCAACGAACAGACAGTTAATCCGCTACACTGGGGTACCACATGAAACCAAAGAGCTTATTTATAGACTTTGATGAAACAGCGATAGGGTTTAACGGCGTTTAGCGGCGCATACAATTAGGCCTTTAATACGCCGTAAGGAGCGAGAAACTGTATCTTGGGGTGAACTGATAGCTCAGTTGATAGGGCGCTGGTTTCCTATGCCGAAGGTCGCGGGTTCGAACCCCGCCTGTGACCAACTTACGTGACTCAGTTGCGAGACTTTTCAGGACACCGAGGGTTTTCTACGGGTACTCCGGATTCCTCCCTCCCTTCGATAATGGTATTGGAAGCAGTCAATGTAAAATTTCAAAAATAAAAATTGATTTCTATTCCGACTTCTGCAATATTTGAGTTCGATTGAAGGAAGAGCGCGTGATAGCATTCTGTACTATTATTATTATTATTATTATTATTATTATTATTATTATTATTATTATTATTATTATTATTATTATTATTGTTATTATTATTATTATTATTATTATTTATATTGATCCAATGTTCATTAACCGGGTCACAATCATTGCGTAACAAACAAGTCTGACATTGTACAGTACAATCGCTGCACAGTTTCCGTCCGCGCATTTCCGAATTAGCAAATTTGCTAGAAGAAGACAGATCTGGCTTAGCTGTTACTCCCATGCTGGCATTATTAATATACTCTTTGACCATTGCGCATCAGCAAGTATCTCATTGTCAATATAAGTGTCAGTATGTTAGCGTGTTAAACACGTTTGTCATTCTGCGTGCATTCTTTGCATACTTTTAAACTGCGCATTTCCAAATAGTGTGAACGCAAGGAGAGTAATAGGCTTACGCAGATCTTTGACCTTGATTCGAGAATTGTGACTAATAGAGATTTGTATACAAAGAGTTTAATTAAGCTCGGCGGTTGTAACTATAGAACGATTCCCTAAGTTAACCAAACCTCATCTCCAACCCAATTCACACTCAGATGATGTTTTGTTGTATTTTTAAACACAGTAGTAGCCATATTCAATTGTTAATTGTCAAGAGTTAATTGTCTGACTCCGATATAGTGCGTTGTGAAAATGATACAGAAGCACCGTTGATTGAAGAATGTTACAGAAAGTTGTGAAGCTTTTAAACAACCACAAGATTGCCTTTGTCTTTGAAACAGGTAATTGTATGAATTTGGACATTCGACAACATAAAGCGCATTGTCACCGTTGTATCTAACTACGGATGATTTTGAAAGCCTAATGGAGTGTTGTAAAGTTTTCGCTTAGCCGTTTTAAAGGCCGGTACTGGTGGTTTTAAAAGCTTAATATAGAGTTTTGAACTTGTTAAATAACCACAAGATTACTTGTTCAAAGTGCTGTTGTTCATACAATTAATTGTACTAATTTTGACCTTCGATAGAGCGCACGGTGACCATTTTATACAAAGTACGGAGAATTTAAATTAAGCGCTTAATCGAGAGTTGTAAATTTTGGCCTAGCCGCAAGATTACGCTGAACAAAGTGCTGTCTTTTATACAAAGAAATGTGTGAACTTGCACCAACGATACAACGCATTGTAACTACTGTACAGAAGCACCCATGATTTAGAGAGTATAATCAACGGCTGTGAAGTGTTCAACTACCACGTGATTACTCTAATCAATGTGCTGTACTTTTCTGTACACAATCAAAGGTGTGAATATTGACTTCGACCTGACGCATTGGTCATTGTGATTATACTACAGACGAGCGCACGATGACGATATTGAACTTGTACTTGACAATTTGGCAAGTTTTCAAATGAATCACAGGATTACAATCCAATGTGTTGTCGTTAAAAGTGTCGTCGTTCATCTTTGGTAAGGGGTCGCCAAGCTAGTGCTGCTTAGTGGTTTGTTATTGTTCTTTTATCCCCGCAAACATCCACATTAAAAGTTAATTACACTCACACCCTCTCTCTCTCTCTCTCTCTCTCTCTCTCTCTCTCTCTCTCTTCCAAAACAACCTCAACACTTTGCAGTTTAAAAAGATGGACAAAGAAAAACTGGGTGGTGTGCATGTGTGGGTGGGGTGGGGGGTTGGGGATGGGAAAAGGGAGGTAGATGAAGACAGTTAAATAATTTGCTGGTGGGAACATGGGAATGTGAGAAAGGAATAAGAAAAGCAGGCAAATAGACCATTTGCTAAGCGATTAGGTCGTGTGAGTTGATGGGTAGGGGAAGGGAAGCAGGGGATAGGTCGGTGGGTGAGGGGATTACGAGAGAAAGAAAGAGAAAGAGAACTAGACCCTTTGCTGGACGATTAGCCGGTGTTTTAGCTGCTGCATGCATACAAAACAGCGATCAGCGGGATCGACTGGCTGAGGGTTGTTTCATGGGATGTCCTTTGCGTTTCCGGAGGTCGAGTGCACCATCCTGAGCGTCGGTGACACGCCATGCCAGGCTTCAAAACAAATCTGTATTAGCTGCAGGCGTGTAAACGTACCACAGCACAGGCTCTGATATTCAGTGTGAAGCTGTCACCACCTTGTGAGGATTTTACTCTCAAAGCAGAGCGCTTGGCTTCAACAGCATCCATGAAATGTGAAGCGAGTATTCTAATATTGTGCTCTCTGAACGCTCAGTTGCGGGCCTTGGTCACCCTGACCATCCAAACTGACCGCTGGGTTTTACATTATAACAACAGCCTTGAGATGTGAAGCGAGTATTCAAAATTAATAGTATCTGTAAAGAAGAAGAAGAAGAAGAAGAAGAAGAAGAAGAAGAAGAAGAAGAAGAAGAAGAAGATTTCTTTTCGTTTTAAAGACACCCTTCCCCTCACTAAGAAACTGCAAGTGCGTTACATAAAATTATCAGAAGTTGGGGCTGGCCAAGCCGACCGTTCTACAGAAACCTGCTCACGTGGGAAGAGTATGTCGATTGGTCTCTCAATATTCAGTGCAGACCTTGATCACTCGGAAACTCTGGGACTCGCACACCTGACCACTTCTAAAGTATTATTAAAAAAACAAGAGCAATATATTATTTTAAATTGTCCTTGGATGCTATAGGTGCAGTTCTCGCGAGTTCACTCGGTATCTGATAGCCTCCTCTGTAGCATCGTTGAAATGTGAGGGAAGTATTCGATCGGTCCCTAAACAGAAGATAAAATAGGCCCGCCTACTCCTACGGTCCGTGGATACTCAATGCAAGGACCTTGCACTGTCCAAACCGTTTGACATGCACCAAAATGGCACTGACGCTATTCAGCAACCTGCCTCGCCTGGGCCAATGGCCTGTGCCTTTTTGACGAATTTTATGTCGACTTAAAAAATTATTTAAAAAAACTTCAATAAATCTTATAACAACAGACCTCAATTCGTCAAAGCACCTATGGTCACTTATAAAGGTACATAATATATTGAATTGAAGTTCTACCTGTTACATAATATTATGTTACAGTCCAGGGGCGTCGCACGGTCCAAAATATTGGGGGGGGGGGGGGCAACCCTGTCGACGGGGAGGTGGGGGGGGGGGGGGGGGGGGGGCTGACAAGCGGGACGCACCCTGTAATATATCCTCGTACCTTCATCCAACTGAAAGACTGAGAGTAAAAACATTTAATTATTTATGTTCTTCTTTACTGAAAATACAAGATTCATTTCCAGAAACTACAAATACATGATTAGCGATATGTGATAATGATTAAAACCAGGAAACACGAACATTAATTACCTGCCGCAAGATCATCTAGGTTGAAATTGTGTCTTCTCTATAAATCACAACTCGTTTTGCATATTGCATACATATAATGACCAAACACTTCCACTACCAGTTTCAGAAAATCAGTCAATTGATCAAATTGTTTGACTAGGGCGTATATTACTCGCAGTTTCTCTAAAGCAAAATACTGTCTGTCTGAGTGCCTTTTGTCTTGGTGATCACACCCAGCTTGCAGTTGTCCAGGACGCTGAAAGTTCCAAACACTTCTCTGCGGTGCTGAGAAGATGCAAAAGTATTGGCAAGCTTAACCAAATCCAAGGAATCCGTCCTTTGTTTGTGGACGTGGAGCAGCATCAAGTGGTTCAGACGCTCTTCTGTTGAGCTTGACCTGAGGTAGTTCTTGACCCTCCTCATGGCACTGAAAGTTCTTTCGCTCACGGCATTGGTGGCAGGCATGACCAAAATGAGCTTCAGTAAAAGCCCAACCTCAGACATGAGAGCTAGCTTTGAGACAGACAGTGACTTGAAATGCTGAACAACGGCTGACAATTTCTTGTTTCCACCAGACATTTCTTGTGCAAGAATATGAAGCTGAACTGAGAGCCTTGACTGGTCAAGGTCTTGCCCATAGAAGTCGCAGACATCTTGTAGCTGCTTGTCATAGTCCTGGCCGTTCACTGCATTCAAAAGGAGCTGTTCACATTTGGAGTAAGTTTCAAAATCCTGTTGATCAAAACGATCAGTCAGGCACGTTGTAAGACTGTCCAGGGCCTCAAAATAAATTCCCCGGTAGTGGTCTTCAACAGTGCTTGGGAATTCTGGAGCACTGCATCCTTCCTCTAACCTTGCCGGTCTTCTTTGTTGTCTTGGTAAACATGGATCGTTCACCTGTGAGACTTTTGCTTGGCGGCAGGTTTTCTCCCAAAAAAGGTGAAATGCCTCATCACTTCTGATGCTGCACAAAGTCTCCCTGGTCATCTTGGCAATCTCCTGGGCTTGGGAGGCTGACATTTCATGATGCTGCAAAGCTGCTGCCAAGTTGTCACTATGCCGTAGAAGAGCCTCCCCAAGAGATAGGCCAAAGAAGAATGAAAATTGTTCCATGTGGGCGCTAACTCCTCTGACCCTGGCCTTCATTTCACTGTCTTGAGTAGTCTCAAGAGACCATTCCCAAAGACATGCTTTTTGTTTTTCCACAATGACGATAGTACAACATGTACGATTCATGAAACACAGGCACATGCTAATAGATTATTGTAATATTATTTCGTACGTTAGCCCTTTACACTACGGTTTAAAAATAATTATGGTGATTTTTTTAATTATTGATTTCTTCCTGCCTTCCTCTATCGTTTGAAATCTTCTTCTTCTTCTTCTTTTCTTCTTTCTCTCTCTCTCTTTCTTTCTTTTTTTTTGCCAAATTATTGGGGGGGGGGGGGGCAGGTGCCCCCCCTGCCCCCCCGTGTGCGACGCCCCTGCAGTCATTCATAAATCCTACAGGCCGGCTTATACAAGTTTGCATGCTGTCAACTTTGTTCCTCGTTGTTTCGTCTTTTAATTACACGAGTTGCCTTTAAAAAAAAAAGTTTAAACCAAAGATACAGTATTGTAACGTAATTAAGTAATAGAGTATGTCGAGAATACAGTACACACCTACTAAAGTTTATAATTATCTTGTATATTTTGCACAGTTGCCTAGTACTTTAGTATCGTCACTGGCCTGGGCACTACCAAGTTGTAAAATGCACACAAAGCAATTCATTGGCTCGGAGTGGGTAGACTATGGGTTTCAACAGAGCTGTAGACAGTTTCACATCTGTCCTTGTTGTCCTGCAGAAAAGACTATGTGACAATTCAATTTATAAACAAGACAAGTAGACGATAGTTTGGTCCAAAAAAGGTATGATAAGACAACAGAGACAAGTCACGATTCGGTCAGACAAGACTGGAAAAGAAAGCGGATTGGGGTAGGGAGAGGGGGGCAAAGATCTCCAGGAAAACGTCAACACCATGAAGAATAGTTCTTAAAGGAATACTTTCTTCATCTAGAAGGCAAAACACAAATCTTCATTCAGAGAGAGAGAGAGAGAGAGAGAGAGAGAGAGAGAGAGAGAGAGAGAGAGAGAGAGAAGGAGGGAGAGCGCGAAATATACAATATACTCATATATATCTATATACCCAGGAATTCCTTTAACTCCCACGCTGCACTCTCAAATCACAGTCCTCCCCTCTCCTTTCAAATAAATAAATAAATAAATAAATAAACCCGCCTGCTTTACACCCTCGTACATAACTCAAACGAACGCAAGCAAAATACCAACACACACAAAAAAAACATTTAACAATAAACAGTCATGTCCACTTTTAATCCTTATATACAACAAGGTGAGCTCAGCGCGTTCATGGGACCAAGAGACAAACCTGTCAACGGATTTAACTTTTAAAAGGCATCCAAGCT
>CM072515.1:31849510-31862997 GCA_036898135.1 Oncomelania hupensis
AATGAAATGGTGCGCCTTAGATTTTTTTTAATTGAAATAAATTCACATTTCGGGGGTAAGTGATAAAGGTCAAGGGGGCCCTTCATGAGTAATGACCACTCCGGAACAAATTCTGTGACAATGTTCGTGAACCCGAAAGAACTGTAAGCGAAGGCAAAAGTGAGAAATCCTTGTAAAAGATAAAATGCAAAAAGATGTCCAACAAAACTCTTTCTCGGGTTAAAACAGTTAACTGCTAGCATTCAGACGTTATAATAATGAGAACCAAAGGATGCAAAATGTAACAGAATGCCACTATAGACTATTTAAAAAAATCAAAACAAGACAAAACCATACAAGATTTTCTTTGCTGTTAAAGCGATCAATGAGGCTATATCCGGTAAAGGAATAACACATCATTGTTTTATTTGTTAAGAACTTTGGCGATTAAAGAATCACTTCATGCATTCCTTATAGAAATCCGACCCCTTGGGCTGAGAATGGTATATTATAAGGCTATGCAGAGAATGGTAAATGAGGCTATGTCTTGCAAGGAATAACATATCCTTAATTTATTGTTAAGAATTTTTGCGATTCGAGAATCACTTCATGCATTCCTATAGAAGCACAACCCCTTGGGCTGAACTCTCCAAACACATGCATATATACACAGGTATATAAATATACACAATCTTACGCCCTTACACATACCCGTACACCAGCGTAGACACATTAATCTGCACACTCACAGACACACGCATTAAAGCCACACAAGAATCAGATACGCCTTAGACGTTATCGTCTTCGACCTCTACCCTTCTATTCCATTCTCCTCGGTATCCCATCTTTGCTATCCTTGCCTCATATCTTTTATCTTCATCAGATTGCTTTCTTCAGGTCCATACCCACCCACCCATTCCCCACCCACCCACCCCTACTCCCACCCCAACCCTCTCTATCTGACTCATTCTCTCTTCGTCTTCCCCACCTCTACCTAGCAGCTTCCACTCCGGAGGCGCGTTGCACTATAAGCGGGTCAACCGTCTAAAGAATTTAACTGCTCTCCCAAGACGAACACCATCCCTTTCCTTGATTCTAAAATTCCAGAGCTCAGTCCAGAGGAAGACAAGGTGCTGCCGAGATACCCCTCCTCCCCCCCCCACCTTCCCCCATCCTTCTCTCTCTCCCCCTTCTCTCTCTCGTTCAACACGGGCGCGCAAATAAACTGTTCTGGATGGAGCATAGCATAAAGCTGCAGACATATTAACTATACTTTCATTCAGATATAATGCACTCGACTACTGTGCGCCAGCAACCGTTCGGAATAGCAGCATTAAGAAATGGACATATCAACAATAGGGCCAGATAGGTCAGGTGCACCCTGTCTCGTACAGCAAGTGTTCACCTTATTGGGTGATGTAGATCTCCCTCCTGACTTCAGCAACATTTTGTACATGGTAGATTTAAGTACCTATAGTGCCTAGAGCAGCTCTTTGACTTGAGGTGGAAAGAGCGGCGTGCAAATTCCAATCCATGATACCACACTATGATAACACGGAACCATATTTGTTCTGCTTTTGGCTATGCTTGTGGATTTGCTGTGATTGTGATGACTTGTTTGCAGAAAGTTAACTTTATGTATTTTGTTTGATGTTGTGTGTTTGGTTTTATTTTATTTTATTTTTTCTCATTGTATAATTTCTAATGCAATATTGTAAGTTGTTTCATGTTTGTTTCTTTCCTTTCATGTAAAGCGCTATGCGCTTGTCTATAAAAAGACAAGTAATAGCGCTATATAAATGTCCGTTATTATTATTATTATTATTATTAACCACCACACTCAAAGCCTATACCACCGTGTCCTCCAAATAATAGTAGTGCTCAGTTCAGAGAGAATCCCATGAGGAGCTCTCGCAGTCGAAATGAGCGCTGTAGTATTAGAACAACCCAATGTCTATTGTCAGACGATAGCTTCCTATCGTACTAAACAAGAAGCTTGTCTTGGAAAAAAATCTCAGAGCAAATCTACACGAAGTCAGACCCGACTACAATAAAATACAAGGCTCGCCTCTTCAAAATTATTTCAGAGCTCAGTTCTATGCTTATAATCTACTCTACTCTACTCTACGAAGCTAATGAAAATGATTTTTCGTGTTGAGCTATGCTTACGATGCCAGACCCTGCTAAAGTACTACATTGGGTTCTTGAAAATGATTTCAATGCTCGACGAGTCTCAGCTGCTGTGGCTAAGCATGAGGGCAGATGTGTATCTGACAGGGGGGGCGGCCCACAAAAGCTCTGAAGACAGGTAGGTCTGTGCTTATAAATCAACTTTACCTGCTCACCTGTATACATCTTACCCACCCACCCCCACCCCCTAACTCCAACCCCACATGGCATCAGACCTGTGTACGACACCATCCTCCAACTCACCTACCAACCCCATCCTCAACTACCCCTAGACCACACCACACTGCTCCGCACCTGTACCAGGGCTCCAGCTACGATTGAAGTTTCAGGTTTTCAGCCGATCCAATTGCTTCTGTAGTTGCCCTTGTGTGTTTATATCTTGTATCTCTTCTTGGTGTTCTTGCTTTTTCTATTAAAACTACTTTCAAGCTATATACCCAATTTATATTTTAACGCCCAGAATATATCTGGATTCCATCTTAGATAATGCATCAGGGTGCATTTTTACACGGCTCTTAAACTTGAGTTTCTTTAGAAGATCGCTTTGGGTTATTACCGTACTTTATACAGCTGTTTGCACCCAAGAGTTTTTTGTAACCTCACTAGGCTAATTTATACTGCTTTTACACCGCTCAGGAGACTGCTAATTACTATAGGAAGTGGAACACTGTGTAGGGTGAACTGAATAGACGTAGGTCCACTTCAGGCAGCTCCAGACACTCAGAATGGCTCTGGAACGGCAAGATACAGTTTTGCAACACTCAGAATTCTGCAGATGCTCGAATGATTTTTTACCGCAGAGTTACTGGGACGTTTACTCAAGATAATCAACATGCGTACTCCACAATCTAGGTTTACATTCTGAATTCTCTGGAAGTTAGTGTTGGGAATTTTCAGCAGAAACCATGTATACAGTAGTTACATTTGTTGTTGTTGTTGTTGTTGTGTGCGTGTGTGTGTGAGGGGGGTGGGTGTTGTACTAGAGCACTTTGTACAGCTTTGTACATCGAGAATTCTGTGTTAACGTTTTCTCTCCGTACCAACAAAATAAAATAAAAATCGTTTTTCTTTTTCACCGCAGTCGGATAATTAGAATAATTAGGATATGGACGTAGCACTTTATTTCCCAGACTTCTCAGGAAACTCGCTCGGATAATTTTTAGGTGATATTTTAAACTACGCAACCACTTACTCTCTGGAAGCTTGCCTTTAGATAATTAGAGTACTTTACGGCGGGTCTCCACAAGTGTAGCCGGTAGTCCAACACCTAGTACCAGTAGATTAACAGCCAAATTAACTCCCCGTATAAGCTTCGTCAGCTGTATGCTAACACCGAAAAGGATCTGCTAACACCGTGCATTATACCATTAGCCCGATCTGCCAAAAGGGAATAAATCGCTTAAAGCAGTCAGGAATGACGAAGATAGTTACACGCCCAATTTTACGCTGATCGACTGCTGCCAGCTCGGAGCAACTGCTGTGCGCGGTGAGTTATGGGTTTTAATTAGTCATCTTCGACCAGTTAATTGTAACCTTTTATACACTTCTTAAGCAAGCAAAGAGGAACTCTTTATTTAACTGCTGAATTCACCGGGTTTGGGTTAAAGGTATGTACGATATAGTAAAAACAAATATGCCCCAAATCCCTCATTCTTCCCTCCCTCTTACAAATACAACGAAAATCTTCTCAACACCATTACAGTCACGGAGCTTTGTGTGGGGCAGGCTATCTCTGCGTTCAAGGGAAATAATATTAATGAAATGGAGTATTAATGAAAATGAGAACGAGAGAAGCCCGATGGATCATGATCCCTACACGTTCCCACTCATCAAACAGAAACCCAAATTTAATGACTGTGATCTTGATCAATAGAATCCGTTCAAAAATGGATAGGTGTTACGTTGAAACGCGCATGATGGTTCGTGTGAAATGCGCACGATATTATAATTATGTGTGAGGCGCGCGCGATAGATCTGTTCGTTTTATTTTGCAACGCATGCAGTGATAGAGTGTGTTTATCTTTGATTTGATTTTGCGTTGTTGTTAGAAGAAGCTTTGTATAATGTTGGTGTTTTTAGTTGCTCGATATTATTTGAGAATTTTCGAGAATTGGTTGTTTACTATCGATCGAAGCGTATGGATAGTTCGAGTGGTTACCATGGAAGCTTCCATTCCAAATAGGGTTGTATGACGTGAGACAGTGATGATGAAATTAATTTTGATTGGTTGTGGTGTTTCATGTAGGATATTCTCGTTTGTTCCCGAGTATGTAGAGACTATATAAGTGCCGCACTGTTTCAAAATATGTGTGTTGTTGATAGTGTGTTGAAAGTAAAAAGTTGAGATGGTTGTTGTAAAAGTAAAAAGGCGATTGTATGCAGATGTTGATGTGTGCTGAATAAAAGGGGAAAACTTCATACGAAGACTCAGTGACTTGTATGCTGATTGAACGGGTTGCGTGGATAATCGAATCCGAACTTACACTCATCAGGAGAATTCACGCATTGGGGCTGAATCTACTACTGATAGAAAACACCACCATCATATCGAGTGTAACAATAGGAAAGGAAGAAAAGAGGAAAGAAGAGGAAAAAAGACGAAGATGAAGAAGAAGGGGAGGAGGAGGAGATAAAGGATACGGAGATGAGGAGAAGCAGGAGGAGGAAGAAGAAGCCATCCTTATACATAGAAAACTTGTAATAAAATGCCAAGAATCCACGAAAGTCAATCCGCAAGCCAGAGTAGAAGAAGAAGAAGAACAACAACAACAACAACAACAACAACAATGACGACGAAAACGACAACTACAAATCTTCGCTACCGTCAAATTGCTCCAACTATACATCTCCACTAAACCGAAAGAAGCCAGGCTTGCGGAAGGTTGATCCTATATTAGCAGAAGACGAAAACAGAACCCAAATCAGTGTTTTAGATAATGAAACCCTTGTCCTTCTGCACTGCCTGACAATGATAGACTGCTGTATTTGTTTCCATCGTGGCCATAGTGAATACACTAGGCCCTGCATCTGTAGTACTGTTGATCGAACTTCATGACTATTTTGGACTGGCGAGGGAGTGGGGGGGGGAGAGAGAAATGGGTAGGGTGAGGGTGGAATGTGGGAGAGAAGTGGTGGAAGTAGAGCTGGATTGGGGTGGGAGAGGAGAGAGTTTGAAAGCGATTAGGTATGTTTTAGTGCGTGAGGTGTGAGAGAGGGAGAGAGGGAGTCGTGGGGTGGGTAGTTGTGGGGTGAGGGGTATGTGAAATAGAGAGAGAGAGAGAGAGGGGGGGGGAGACAGAGACAGAAAGTCTGACATACGACGACAGAGAGAGACAGAGACAGAGAGACAGACAGACAGACAGACAGAGACAGTGACAAAGAAACAATAGTAAAAGCGAATACGTGTGTGCGTGTATGAAATTGAATACTCGCGAAAAATGAAATTGTGTGCCTGAATGTGCGCACGTTCGTGAATATATGTTTGCGCATGCGCTCAGGAATATGTGTTGTGCGTACACGCTGTATGTGTGATCTTTCCAGCGCCTTCCAGGTACGGAGAGGAAAACAAAGAATGTATTGGCCTATCAGATCAGAAGAAGAGAGACAGATGAAAGAGACGTGCGCAACATCTTATTTCCTCGCTATACAAAGATTAGTCAAGTCTAGACATCCAGGGGCCGAGGGCATGATCATGTTTACGCCGGCAATACTGAGACTCTTGCCCAGTTGCCGATAATTTCTTAATTAACGTAGCTGTCAGTGATGCTGCATATGATACTGATGTCAAGAAGGGAAGAGGTTAGTTAGTTAGTGTAAGTACTAGTGGCTTTGTGGTGAGAGAACTTCAACAGCCACTGCCTCTCAGATTCAACTCCTAACTACTAGAGAACCATTCAATATCTTATACTATCCTATCCTGTCCCATAACCCGGAGGTCGTAGGGGCACCACAGATGATCGTTTAACCAGCATACTCCATCTTTCTCTGTCCTCAGCAGCCCTGATGGCTTCGCTCAGTGTCAAACCAGTCCATTCTCGAATGTTGTCCTCCCACCTCTTTTTCGGTCTCCCTCTTCTTCTACCTCTTTGCACTGTGCCTTGAAGAATGGTCTTTGCAAGGCCTGATGACCTGGTGACGTGGCCATACCATCGGAGTTTCCGTTTCTTCACCAGCTAAAACTTCCCAGCATAACCCCTGATCCACCCACCTCACACCTCACGTATTTATCATGTAGAGCGAATGGCAGTTTAGAATGGTGTTATTAACAGCTACGCTCATTATGGACTCCTTTTGCAGTGATAGAGAGCGATTCATCCCACCCACCCCTCCCCCACACAGCCCCTCCCTTTGCAATTTGAACTTGGAACTTTGGAACTTTGAATTTGAACGGAAATTAGAATTCTAAGCAGAAGGGATAAGAATAAAACACAATCCAAAATGAAATTGCAACAACACCAAAAAAACTCGAGACACGCAATCAAGAGAGCCAAATTTGCCATCTAAAAACCCAAAATGGAAAATAAATTGTATTCACTATTCAAAATCGGCGGCAACGAGATTCCGGTCCCAAGCTTGCCCATCAGTGTATCGACCGGTGAAGGCTAAACCTGGGTCACCCAGGCCACAAAAATGACTTCCTTTGTCATGTTATCAATAAATCAATCAACCCAAATCGATCAGATCACGACTCAACAGACTGCTTTCGAGGAAGAGAAGAAGAAGCCTTTAAGGTAACTCAGTCAGTGCTGATGTGCGTCCATTGTCATTCATAAACGTGCAAACGTAATAAATACAAGGCAATTAAAAAAATATATATACATGTATACCCTCGTGTATTTTTGACAGACCAATATACCTTTGCATTACTGGACAGATAGACGCAGGAGCAGCAACTCCACGACGCCGTCTCCTTCAAATTTGTTACAAACGTCGAAATGACCGAGTAATTGTGATACACTTCTACAAAGACGTCCCAATAAATCTGTTTTTTTTTTTTTTTTTTTTTTTTTTTTTTTGTGTGGTTTTTTTTGTGGAGTATTTATTTTTCTTGACCTTTTAACTAAAACTCTAACCTTGTCGGTACAAAAAAGAACACTATTGATTCTTCTTTCTTTCTTTCTTTACTTATTTTTTCTTTTTCTTTCTTTCTTTCATTCTTTTTTTTCTTTCTTTCTTTCTTTCTTTCTTATTCTTTTTGTTGTTGTTGTGAACTTCTTGTTGTTGTTGTTGTTCTTCTTCTTCTTCTTCTTCTTCTTCTTCTTCTTCTTCTTCTTCTTCTTCTTCTTCTTCTTCTTCTTCTCTTTCTTCTTATTGTTGTTCTTGTTCTTGTTCTTGTTCTTGTTCTTGTTCTTGTTCTTCTTGTTCTTGTTCTTGTTCTTCTTCTTCTTCTTCTTCTTCTTCTTCTTCTTCTTCTTCTTCTTCTTCTTCTTCTTCTTCTCCTTCTTCTTCTTCTTCTTCTTCTCCTCCTCCTCCTGCTGCTGCGGTCATCGTAAACCTAGTTTAAAATGCTATAAACTGCCTCCCGAAGACACTTTTTTCAAAACAAAGAGGTATAGGGTGCATTTGAGCAATGCAACGAACTCGAAATGAGGTGCGCTGCAAACATTCACGGAGGACTAGAGGCAAGAAGAACGAGACGCGTGAAACGGTCCGAAAAGCCCAAGACAAAGAATGAGATAAGGATGGGGGAAAACATCGCCAATTGCTGACGATCGGGAATTTACACGTGTTCAGCTTGTTGGGAGGGGAGGAGGAGGGGGTGGGGAACGGTGGCAGAGGGGAGAGAGAAAGAGAGTGCATCAAGTGCAGAATGGAGGGTGAATGAATAGCGGTGATGTGGGAGGTGGTGGAAAGAAGGGGGGAAAGAGAGAGAGAGAGAGAGAGAGAGAGAGAGAGAGAGAGAGAGAGAGAGGTCGAAGTCGAAACGACCTTTAATTAGGATAAGAACATTAAGTCCTCTGCTTGCTTGAGGGGGAAGGAGGGAGGGGGACATCAACTTTGTGAAGGAAGGCACGCCTCAAGGAGGGAAAAGGCTGGAGTGGATGATTGGTTGAGAGATGGTAAAGGGCCATAACCAGGGGTAGTGGGGGGGGAGTGGAGGTGGTGAATGGACAGGCTACCTTCAAAAGGAGGAACGAGTTGGAGAATGGAGAAAGGGGGTAGGGGTGATTAAAGTAATCGTTAGACATGACGTAACCGGTGACGTATACACACAAAAAGGGCGGCGGAGACAAAGAAGTAAGTGACCAAGAGGCTGAGGGTATTAGAGGACGAGGAGCTAGCCGTAGAGAGCCCAAGGACAGAAGAAGCAGGAGGGAAGAGCAAGATAAGAAAATACTAGAAGCATGGATGTACATGTATGTGCGAGTGCATGATTACGTGGGTGGGTGTATAATTAAGTGAGTGAGTGTGTGTACGTGTATATATGCATGTGTGCGTGTGTATGTCTGTCTGTGTGTCTGGGGTGGTGGTAGATGGAAGAGAGAGGTTAAGATTGTCCAGCGGCAACACGAAGGAGAGCAAATAGTTTGAAGACAACACCTTAAGATGTGGATTTCTATCTTCAGACTGGGGTCGGGAAGAAGGCGACAAACAGGGGAAGTTAGCAAGACGACCCATTCCCACCTTCTTCCAGCACCTTCACCCCCACCCCGCTATCTCCCGTTTCCCCCATCTTTCTCCACAGAAAGTAAAAGTAACACAACAGTTTTGCAGTTGCTGCTTTAGCGCCACTCCACGCCTACAGTCAAATCCGAATAGCGGCAATACTTGCATTGAATTGGGGGCCATATTTGCCATCTACTGGGGTGAAAGTCGGGGCACTTTCTCAGCGAATATTTCCTGTTTCGCAACAACAACAAAACTTAACTCACTGAAAATTGCGAAAGAATCGTGAGCGGTTTAATGTTGCAGCGATGACCCACCCAGTCTACCTCCTTCCCCACCAGACCCACAACAAATACATTTTAAAAATCTGTTACTCAGCTCATGCCACTCATCCAGCCAACGCCCTCTGGCGCACGTTCACAGAAATTGTCATTCTCTAGCAAACAAATCTCAAATTCTTCAGTTTAGAATGCTGGAACGTATGTTAATTAGCACATTGGAGGTCCCACATCGATGTCCCAGGTTCGAATCCCGTAGTAGGCATGATAAAGTGGCCATTTTATGGCTGTCCATTTTAGCCGTATGCTTGCTCTGATGGTTTAATGTTGAATTAGGTTCTTACTTCCTCTTTCCTTAGGTTTTCCTCGTCTGCTACATCGCCAATGGTATTTGTAGACGTTAAACTTTAATGTTCATTGCGTTCATTTTACGAACATTGTTTTGGTGTCTGTGTGGTGTTTGTTTAGGCTGGCTGATGTCGAACACTCTCATTGTTGCCCACAGAGAAGAATCGGTCAAACGCTTTCTTGAAATCTACCAACACATGATATAGATGTCGTTGGTGCTGTAGGTATTTCTCGCAGATTATTTTGAGGTTGAAAATCTGTTCAGTGGTACTTCGCCCTGCCCTGAATCCTGCTTGATCTTCAGCTATGATTTGTTCAGTTTGTGCAGTCCTCCACAACATCGCCATCGGGAACTGGCTCAGAACTACAGTCGGTGAACACTCTCTCTCCAACACTCTTTAACATCTTCCTAGAGCGCATCACGTGAGATGCCCTTGCAGATCACGAAGGCACAGTCAGAATAGGGGCAAGAGCAATCTCCAACCTCCGTTTTAAGGATGACATCGATGGATTGGCTGGAGAGGAACAAGAACTTGAACAGCTTGAACAGCTTGTACAGAGGCTTGACACCACCTCCAGAACATATGGAACGGAAATAAGTGCAGAGAAGACAAAAATGATGACCAACAACACCAAAGGCATCAACATGAATATCAAAGTCCAAGGCCAATCCCACAACACAGTGCATAGCTTCAACTATTTAGGAACCATTGTATCAGACAATGGGTCCCGACAAGAAGCCCTCTCCAGGATCGCACAAACAACTGCTGCCCTGACAAGGTTGAAGCCCATTTGGAAAGATAGGACCATCAGTCTATATTTCAAGAAGGCTGCTGCGCTCCCTTGTCATCTTCATCTTCCTATACGCTTGCAAAACATGGACCCTCACAGCAGATTTACAACGAAGAATAAAAGCAAGACTTCTGTGAATTTCCTATACCCAGCACATCACCAACAACGAAGTCCGACAAACAATCACACAAACCATTGGACAACATGATGACATGATCACAGTGGTGAAGAAACAGAAACTCCGATGGTATGGCCACGTCACCAGAGCATCAGGCCTTGCAAAAACCACCCTGCAAGGGTTGCTGAGAACAGAGAAAAATGGAGTGCGCTTCTTGGACGATCGTCTGTGTTGCCCCAACGACCTTTGGATTACGGGATGGGATAGGCTAGGATAGGTGGTGTTTATTCTCGTTGCTTTTCGACAGCTATGACGTTTTTATTACATGAACTGTGGAAAACACCATCCTTGCCTTTCAGACATCAACCTTAATCTTTAAAGAACGAGAACAACTAAGTACTGTTCTTATGACACCTTCTTTTAAGTCCTCAAAGCTAACAGCGAACTAAAAGCACTTACTACTTAAGGCACCAAGAAACCCGAAGTGTAACCTGCATATTGCTGCTGTAGCATGCCACTGAGGTAGGTATATCTAGATACTCTTTTGCCTGGTGTTTAGAAACCTCATCTCTCAAGACCAAAATGCCTGTAATGGCGGTGCATGCAACCAGCCTTTAAGTCGTAGAAGTATACTTAGTGTTAAGTTTAGCCAGTAGCCTCTTCATTACCTAGACCTTCAAAACAACTCTGGTCATCCAGACTGCCACTTCACGCCCTCCAAACAAGAGAGCCACTTGACAACAGTAGGGGAGGTGGCTGTCAATACAGCAGTATAGTATATGAGCCAATGACATCGAAGTGCATTAATGCTACAGAGTAATGTGAGAACATCGCACAACTTGCTTCCCATTAAGCAATCTTCTAGTTCAGTATATAGTGACAGTAGAACAAGACCACACAGTTATTTATTTCAATGTGTGTGTGTGTTTGTGTGTGTGGTTGTGAGAGTTTGTGTGTATGGGGTGGTGTGTGTGTGGGTGAGGGTGTGTTTGTGAGTGGGTGTGTGGGTGGGTGTGTGTGAGTGTGTGCGAACGCTTGTGTGAATGTTAAAGATCAGTTCAAATCCTGCAACTGACCAAAAATTTTTCTTATAGAAAATGACCTTTCGAAATAACCCTATAGTAATCTGTAAACTCTGTTTTAGTTCCTCTACCCTTGAGGTGGTTCTGACGATTATTCAACGATTATTTAAGAAACATATCTCACTTTATCAGATTCTGTTACAAGTTTAAAGGCAAAAGAAAAACATTTCGATTTGTGGGCGGGAGTGGAGAGAACGAAATTTCGCCTCATTAAGAAAAAAAATATAAAGAAAAGAAACAAAGAAAGAAAGAAAGAAAAGAAAGAAAAGAAAAGAAAGAAAGAAAGAAAGAAAGAAAATTAAGATAAGACAAGATAAGATAAGAAGAAAAAAAGACAGAAAGAAAAGAAAAAAAACGAAAGAAAAGAAAAGAAAGAATGAATGAAAGAAATGGAGAGAACCGACAGACAGGTTTGTATATAACCCAACAAAAATAAACAGACAGAAAGAAAGAAAAACAGAAATTGAAACTTGATTTAGTGAATTCTGATGGCAGAAGACTACATTATTGCTGCACCGTAAATATGCCATGAGAACGGAGAGTCTGATTAATGGCTAATTAAGTTTCCTTTCGATTCAACAGGTAACTGAACTAACTTGGAACACAATCGATGAAATGATAAAAGTACCGCAATTAAAAAGCACATGCCGAAACAAATTAATTCAAGGAGAAAACGGCAAAACGCTGCTGACAAGAAGTAAGTCACATGGCCATCAAAACAACATGTTAATATATGCTAATTAAATCCACTATCCATTTAAATTTAAAGTGCGTCTATTTGTGAACATTGAATCTAAACTTCGTGCACGACCGAGCAAAAGGTCCTTCGCTATACAAGTAGATGGCCTAGCTCTTTTATTTATGTTTATTATTTTATTAAATGACCTCGGACTCACTTTAAACCGAAAACGGGGCAATACTATTCAGACGGGACAACAAAAAGACATGGACAAATTGTTATGAATATTTAGAAAACAAAGGCGATTACAAATAATAATAATAATTTAAAAAAAAAAAAAAGAACATTGGACATTGGAAACAAAACGAAACAAAACGAATCATAGAGAGACGTTTGACACAACACAACACGCAAGACAAACAAACTAGACAATGCTTAAAGAATTAGATTAGACAATCTAATAGAAAACTAGAGCAATAGGTAAGACGTGAAATAAATGGGTAAAACAATAAAATTTGGGCAATCAATTTGACAAGACAAGAACCTAAAAAATTAAACTTGACAATACAATAGGAAAAGAAACAATAAGCAGGCCTAAACAGTAAAGAATTCAATAAGAGCACGCAATAGGAAATGAATAGAAACAAGGACAGTCAAATAAGACAATAGCCTATAAATTATTACTGTATATTAAACTTAACCACACAAAAAAAAGAAATCAGGAAGAACAGTAAAGAGCTTTTTTAAGGCAATTAACGGAACACCACACAGTACAATTGAACATCACAACATAATAAAACAAATGAAATAAACCATATTAATAAGATGACACATACCAGAGCGGATGATCTGGGCCAGAGTGCCGCCCTTTTCAGTCTTCTTGTCCTTCAGCTTGTCTAAGATGTTCTTGGTCAGGATCCTCTTCAGGCTGGTCTTGGGCTCATTCGCCTCTTGCAGTTTCTTGTACAGTTCCTCTGCTTCGTTGGGGACGGCAGGTTCCGCTGGTGGTTGCTCCGCATCAGCAGCTCTACCCTCTTTAGGGGTTTTCTCCGTCCTGCGCGGATTCCGCGGCGTTGTTTTCCGCGTTTTCCGCCACTTCCGTGTTTTTGGCATTCTCCGCGGCGGTTCCGTTCTCCGCATTTTCCGTTTCTGGCTTGGTGACGGCGTTTTCTTCAGACATACTTGCTGGTGGAGACAGCTTGATTTCAGTCACAAAATTGTACTCAAGTAAAGTGACCCCCCAAAAAAATTACAAGATTAATTAAATGCGATCAAAAGTAGTCTTTCTTTCCTTTTTAGAAAAAGAAATGAAAAAAAAATCTCCAGTACTAAAATTGAAGAACACCGATTTAGTCAATAGCGGTAGGTAACCACCAAGATTGTAACTTTCCTTGCTAAAACTAAAACAGTGGTCA
>CM072515.1:31863497-31870997 GCA_036898135.1 Oncomelania hupensis
ACCTGGGTCACCCAGGCCACAAAAATGACTTCCTTTGTCATGTTATCAATAAATCAATCAACCCAAATCGATCAGATCACGACTCAACAGACTGCTTTCGAGGAAGAGAAGAAGAAGCCCTTAAGGTAACTCAGTCAGTGCTGATGTGCGTCCATTGTCATTCACAAATGTGCAAACGTAATAAATACAAGGCAATAAAATATATATATATATACATGTATACCCTCGTGTATTTTTGACAGACCAATATACCTTTGCATTACTGGACAGATAGACGAAGGAGCAGCAACCCCACGACGCCGTCTCCTTCAAATTTGTTACAAACGTCGAAATGACCGAGTAATTGTGATACACTAAAAGACGTTCCAATAAATCTGTTTTTTTTCTTGACTTTTAACTAAAACTCTAACCTTGTCGGTACAAAAAAGAACAGTACTATTGATTCTTCTTTCTTTCTTTCTTTACTTATTTTTTCTTTCTTTCTTTACTTATTTTTCTTTTTCTTTCTTTCTTTCTTTCTTTCTTATTCTTTCTTTCTTTCTTTCTTTCTTGTTGTTCTTTCTTTCTTCTTCTTTCTTCTTCTTCTTCTTTCTTTCTTCTTCTTCTTCTTCTTCTTCTTTCTTTCTTCTTCTTGTTCTTGTTCTTGTTCTTGTTGTTGTTGTTGTTGTTGTTGTTGTTGTTGTTGTTCTTCTTCTTCTTCTTCTTCTTCTTCTTCTTCTTCTTCTTCTTCTTCTTCTTCTTCTTCTTCTCCTCCTCCTCCTCCTTCTCCTCCTCCTCCTGCTGCTGCGGTCATCGTAAACCTAGTTTAAAATGCTTTAAACTGCCTCCCGAAGACACTTTTTTTCAAAACAAAGAGGTATAGGGTGCATTTGAGCAATGCAACGAACTCGAAATGAGGTGCGCTGCAAACATTCACGGAGGACTAGAGGCAAGAAGAACGAGACGCGTGAAACGGTCCGAAAAGCCCAAGACAAAGAATGAGATAAGGATGGGGGAAACATCGCCAATTGCTGACGATCGGGAATTTACACGTGTTCAGCTTGTTGGGAAGGGAGGAGGAGGGGGTGGGGAACGGTGGCAGAGGGGAGAGAGAAAGAGAGTGCATCAAGTGCAGAATGGAGGGTGAATGAATAGCGGTGATGTGGGAGGTGGTGGGGTTAATGGGGAAGGTAGGGGGAAAGAGAGAGAGAGAGAGAGAGAGAGAGAGAGAGAGAGAGAGAGAGAGAGAGATGTCGAAGTCGAAACGACCTTTAATTAGGATAAGAACATTAAGTCCTCTGCTTGCTTGAGGGGGAAGGAGGGAGGGGGACATCAACTTTGTGAAGGAAGGCACGCCTCAAGGAGGGAAAAGGCTGGAGTGGATGATTGGTTGAGAGATGGTAAAGGGCCATAACCAGGGGTAGTGGGGGGGGAGTGGAGGTGGTGAATGGACAGGCTACCTTCAAAAGGAGGAACGAGTTGGAGAATGGAGAAAGGGGGTAGGGGTGATTAAAGTAATCGTTAGACATGACGTAACCGGTGACGTATACACACAAAAAGGGCGGCGGAGACAAAGAAGTAAGTGACCAAGAGGCTGAGGGTATTAGAGGACGAGGAGCTAGCCGTAGAGAGCCCAAGGACAGAAGAAGCAGGAGGGAAGAGCAAGATAAGAAAATACTAGAAGCATGGATGTACATGTATGTGCGAGTGCATGATTACGTGGGTGGGTGTATAATTAAGTGAGTGAGTGTGTGTACGTGTATATATGCATGTGTGCGTGTGTATGTCTGTCTGTGTGTCTGGGGTGGTGGTAGATGGAAGAGAGAGGTTAAGATTGTCCAGCGGCAACACGAAGGAGAGCAAATAGTTTGAAGACAACACCTTAAGATGTGGCATTTCTATCTTCAGACTGGGTCGGGAAGAAGGCGACAAACAGGGGAAGTTAGCAAGACGACCCATTCCCACCTTCTTCCAGCACCTTCACCCCCACCCCGCTATCTCCCGTTTCCCCCATCTTTCTTCACAGAAAGTAAAAGTAACACAACAGTTTTGCAGTTGCTGCTTTAGCGCCACTCCACGCCTACAGTCAAATCCGAATAGCGGCAATACTTGCATTGAATTGGGGGCCATATTTGCCATCTACTGGGGTGAAAGTCGGGGCACTTTCTCAGCGAATATTTCCTGTTTCGCAACAACAACAAAACTTAACTCACTGAAAATTGCGAAAGAATCGTGAGCGGTTTAATGTTGCAGCGATGACCCAGTCTACCTCCTTCCACCACCAGACCCACAACAAATACATTTTAAAAATCTGTTACTCAGCTCATGCCACTCATCCAGCCAACGCCCTCTGGCGTACGTTCACAGAAATTGTCATTCTCTAGCAAACAAAATCTCAAATTCTTCAGTTTAGAATGCTGGAACGTATGTTAATTAGCACATTGGAGGTCCCACATCGATGTCCCAGGTTCGAATCCCGTAGTAGGCATGATAAAGTGGCCATTTTATGGCTGTCCATTTTAGCCGTATGCTTGCTCTGATGGTTTAATGTTGAATTAGGTTCTTACTTCCTCTTTCCTTAGGTTTTCCTCGTCTGCTACATCGCCAATGGTATTTGTAGACGTTAAACTTTAATGTTCATTGCGTTCATTTTACGAACATTGTTTTGGTGTCTGTGTGGTGTTTGTTTAGGCTGGCTGATGTCGAACACTCTCATTGTTGCCCACAGAGAAGAATCGGTCAAACGCTTTCTTGAAATCTACCAACACATGATATAGATGTCGTTGGTGCTGTAGGTATTTCTCGCAGATTATTTTGAGGTTGAAAATCTGTTCAGTGGTACTTCGCCCTGCCCTGAATCCTGCTTGATCTTCAGCTATGATTTGTTCAGTTTGTGCAGTCCTCCACAACATCGCCATCGGGAACTGGCTCAGAACTACAGTCGGTGAACACTCTCTCTCCAACACTCTTTAACATCTTCCTAGAGCGCATCACGTGAGATGCCCTTGCAGATCACGAAGGCACAGTCAGAATAGGGGCAAGAGCAATCTCCAACCTCCGTTTTAAGGATGACATCGATGGATTGGCTGGAGAGGAACAAGAACTTGAACAGCTTGAACAGCTTGTACAGAGGCTTGACACCACCTCCAGAACATATGGAACGGAAATAAGTGCAGAGAAGACAAAAATGATGACCAACAACACCAAAGGCATCAACATGAATATCAAAGTCCAAGGCCAATCCCACAACACAGTGCATAGCTTCAACTATTTAGGAACCATTGTATCAGACAATGGGTCCCGACAGGAAGCCCTCTCCAGGATCGCACAAACAACTGCTGCCCTGACAAGGTTGAATCCCATTTGGAAAGATAGGACCATCAGTCTATATTTCAAGAAGGCTGCTAAGCTCCCTTGTCATTTCCATTTTCCTATACGCTTGCAAAACATGGACCCTCACAGCAGATTTACAACGAAGAATAAAAGCAAGACTTCTGTGAATTTTCTATACCCAGCACATCACCAACAACGAAGTCCGACAAACAATCACACAAACCATTGGACAACATGATGACATGCTCACAGTGGTGAAGAAACAGAAACTTTGATGGTATGGCCACGTCACCAGAGCATCAGGCCTTGCAAAAACCATCCTGCAAGGGTTGCTGAGAATATAGAAAAATGGAGTGCGCTTCTTGGACGATCGTCTGTGTGCCCCAACGACCTTTGGATTACGGGATGGGATAGGCTAGGATAGGTGGTGTTTATTCTCGTTGCTTTTCGACAGCTATGACGTTTTTATTACATGAACTGTGGAAAACACCATCCTTGCCTTTCAGACATCAACCTTAATCTTTAAAGAACGAGAACAACTAAGTACTGTTCTTATGACACATTCTTTTTTTGTCCTCAAAGCTAACAGCGAGCCAAAAGCACTTACTACTTAAGGCACCAAGAAACCCGAAGTGTAACCTGCATATTGCTGCTGTAGCATGCCACTGAGGTAGGTATATCTAGATACTCTTTTGCCTGGTGTTTAGAAACCTCATCTCTCAAGACCAAAATGCCTGTAATGGCGGTGCATGCAACCAGCCTTTAAGTCGTAGAAGTATACTTAGTGTTAAGTTTAGCCAGTAGCCTCTTCATTACCTAGACCTTCAAAACAACTCTGGTCATCCAGACTGCCACTTCACGCCCTCCAAACAAGAGAGCCACTTGACAACAGTAGGGGAGGTGGCTGTCAATACAGCAGTATAGTATATGAGCCAATGACATCGAAGTGCATTAATGCTACAGAGTAATGTGAGAACATCGCACAACTTGCTTCCCATTAAGCAATCTTCTAGTTCAGTATATAGTGACAGTAGAACAAGACCACACAGTTATTTATTTCAATGTGTGTGTGTTTGTGTGTGTGGTTGTGAGAGTTTGTGTGTATGGGGTGGTGTGTGTGTGGGTGAGGGTGTGTTTGTGAGTGGGTGTGTGGGTGGGTTGTGTGTGAGTGTGTGCGAACGCTTGTGTGAATGTTAAAGATCAGTTCAAATCCTGCAACTGACCAAAAATTTTTCTTATAGAAAATGACCTTTCGAAATAACCCTATAGTAATCTGTAAACTCTGTTTTAGTTCCTCTACCCTTGAGGTGGTTCTGACGATTATTCAACGATTATTTAAGAAACATATCTCACTTTATCAGATTCTGTTACAAGTTTAAAGGCAAAAGAAAAACATTTCGATTTGTGGGCGGGAGTGGAGAGAACGAAATTTCGCCTCATTAAGAAAAAAAATATAAAGAAAAGAAACAAAGAAAGAAAGAAAGAAAGAAAGAAAAGAAAAGAAAGAAAGAAAGAAAGAAAATTAAGATAAGACAAGATAAGATAAGAAGAAAAAAAGACAGAAAGAAAAGAAAAAAAACGAAAGAAAAGAAAAGAAAGAATGAATGAAAGAAATGGAGAGAACCGACAGACAGGTTTGTATATAACCCAACAAAAATAAACAGACAGAAAGAAAGAAAAACAGAAATTGAAACTTGATTTAGTGAATTCTGATGGCAGAAGACTACATTATTGCTGCACCGTAAATATGCCATGAGAACGGAGAGTCTGATTAATGGCTAATTAAGTTTCCTTTCGATTCAACAGGTAACTGAACTAACTTGGAACACAATCGATGAAATGATAAAAGTACCGCAATTAAAAAGCACATGCCGAAACAAATTAATTCAAGGAGAAAACGGCAAAACGCTGCTGACAAGAAGTAAGTCACATGGCCATCAAAACAACATGTTAATATATGCTAATTAAATCCACTATCCATTTAAATTTAAAGTGCGTCTATTTGTGAACATTGAATCTAAACTTCGTGCACGACCGAGCAAAAGGTCCTTCGCTATACAAGTAGATGGCCTAGCTCTTTTATTTATGTTTATTATTTTATTAAATGACCTCGGACTCACTTTAAACCGAAAACGGGGCAATACTATTCAGACGGGACAACAAAAAGACATGGACAAATTGTTATGAATATTTAGAAAACAAAGGCGATTACAAATAATAATAATTTAAAAAAAAAAAAAAAGAACATTGGACATTGGAAACAAAACGAAACAAAACGAATCATAGAGAGACGTTTGACACAACACAACACGCAAGACAAACAAACTAGACAATGCTTAAAGAATTAGATTAGACAATCTAATAGAAAACTAGAGCAATAGGTAAGACGTGAAATAAATGGGTAAAACAATAAAATTTGGGCAATCAATTTGACAAGACAAGAACCTAAAAAATTAAACTTGACAATACAATAGGAAAAGAAACAATAAGCAGGCCTAAACAGTAAAGAATTCAATAAGAGCACGCAATAGGAAATGAATAGAAACAAGGACAGTCAAATAAGACAATAGCCTATAAATTATTACTGTATATTAAACTTAACCACACAAAAAAAAGAAATCAGGAAGAACAGTAAAGAGCTTTTTTAAGGCAATTAACGGAACACCACACAGTACAATTGAACATCACAACATAATAAAACAAATGAAATAAACCATATTAATAAGATGACACATACCAGAGCGGATGATCTGGGCCAGAGTGCCGCCCTTTTCAGTCTTCTTGTCCTTCAGCTTGTCTAAGATGTTCTTGGTCAGGATCCTCTTCAGGCTGGTCTTGGGCTCATTCGCCTCTTGCAGTTTCTTGTACAGTTCCTCTGCTTCGTTGGGGACGGCAGGTTCCGCTGGTGGTTGCTCCGCATCAGCAGCTCTACCCTCTTTAGGGGTTTCTCCGTCCTGCGCGGATTCCGCGGCGTTGTTTTCCGCGTTTTCCGCCACTTCCGTGTTTTTGGCATTCTCCGCGGCGGTTCCGTTCTCCGCATTTTCCGTTTCTGGCTTGGTGACGGCGTTTTCTTCAGACATACTTGCTGGTGGAGACAGCTTGATTTCAGTCACAAAATTGTACTCAAGTAAAGTGACCCCCCAAAAAAATTACAAGATTAATTAAATGCGATCAAAAGTAGTCTTTCTTTCCTTTTTAGAAAAAGAAATGAAAAAAAAATCTCCAGTACTAAAATTGAAGAACACCGATTTAGTCAAGAGCGTAGGTAACCACCAAGATTGTAACTTTCCTTGCTAAAACTAAAACAGTGGTCAAGGTTGCGACGTGTATACAATCAACAAGTCAAAAGTCTTCAGAGTTGAACTTAACACAGAACAGGGGACCGGGCCTATCAAAGGAGGCAGATACACAAAGTTATCAGTATTAGCAAAACTCGATGTAAAAGCTACACTCACAATCACATGCACAAACCAAATTCTCCTTTCCTATTTCAAATGCAGTCACGTTGTGACACACACAAATATTCCAAATATGTTACGCGCAATCATCCATATGTATAGGAAATTCACTGGATGACAATGGTTGACTCAATGAATGGACGAAGCACGCAACAGTACAAAGGTAGAACAATCTGCAACAATTGGAAAACCGGCGCACACACTAGTTAAAAGAAATTGAAAATCCAACAAGCTAAAAAGACCGGCTATCCAAATTCCAGAAAGCTCGCAAGCTAAAAAGCCACGCCGGCGCAACGCTCAACGCTAGTCTACTTGCTTCACGCGTTTCAGACGACGAGAGAGACAGACAGACAGAGAGAGCGAGAGAGAGGAGGAGGAGGAGACGGAGGATGATGGCGGTGGTGGTGAAGATGCTGATGGCGGGTTGAATTGTATATTCACGATGTTGAAAACAGAGCAGAATGGGGAGGAAGGAATTTCGGAGAGCAGAGATACGATGCAGCGAGTCAAGTTGTAATAAATCCGGGATAGGGGGGATTGTGTAGGGCTGTCTCCCTTTCTCTGTGGCTTGTCAGGAGCTCCTTGCTACTGCTGCTGTTGCTGCAGCCCTCCGACCTCTCTGAATTTTCCCTACCGTGTGTTAAAATGTAGTGAGCTTCTGTGCTTAGTGTTCACTCTGGCCTCTCTAGGAAGGCTAAATCCACCTCTCAACCCCCAGTTTCACATGTTA
>CM072515.1:31875997-31965997 GCA_036898135.1 Oncomelania hupensis
AAAAATTGCTAAAACGGTATTGGCACATTTTGCCAGTCATACGCGGGAATTTCCTTGCGGGCGAAGTATAACTCCGCCCACATGCTCATTCAACACTGTCAGCGTGACTTCACAGATATGGAAGAGGATTTTGAAGATGAATTGCTGGAATATTCACCATCATTAAATCCAACCGTGTCTTTTGAGTTAAGCAAACATTTTCTTTGCTCCCCTGAGTTTGCCTTATTAAAATATAAATAATATAACGCGCAATATAATAGTTTTAAACTTGCCGGTTTTCAGTTATGGCTAAATAGGTCACTAGCAGACGCTCTCCGCTTGCTGCTTGCTGCTTGCTGTGGTCGCTGCCCTGTATGGCGTACGAACAGGGTCAAACGCGCGATGAAAAGTAGCGATGCTTTGCATAGATACTTTTTGAAAAGTATCGCTACTTTGCATCGCTCCGTTACGAAAGGATCGATCCTTTTCATCGCGCATTTCCGAATTCTTCCGAATACACAGTATGCAAATTTTCCAAAAGTTTGATCGAAACTAAAGCGGAACACATTATTTATTAACTAATAGTAATTCTTAAATTTAGCTATTTGGAAAAATTATATTTATTAATTAATTTGTTCTGCAAAGAACAATTGGTGGAATGTTACATAATACATGTATATTATTTCATTAGCTTGACCGATTTCAGTTTTGTAGAAACAGTGTGTTTCGCCTCGGTAAACTTCGGAACACCGCGATGAAACTGCTCGAGCTAAAGTATCGATGCAAAGTATCGATACTTTTTAAAAAGTATCGATGCAAAGCATCGATACTTTTCAGAAAGCATCGATACTTTCGCAATTGGCGTTCCATTTGATAAAATGTGCGATCCTTTTGAGAAAAGTAGCGATACTTTCCTAAACGGATGGATCCTTATGAGAATAGTATCGATGCAAAGCATCGCTACTTTTCATCGCGCGTTTGACCCTGTTCGTACGCTAATACAAAAAGGATGTGATTCTATTTTTAAAAAAAAAGCTAGTAAACAGAGGAAAGTATACATACACGCAGTTCTTGGAGATCTTGTACATGCTGTTTGCAGACAAACATTCACAATCAAGCACCATGTGAAAAAAGCTATGAGCAAGCTGAATCAGTCACCATCACCTCGAAAACACAGGTTGTCTGGACTGAACATAGCTTCTGGCACCAGTGGTTTGGTCCAAAGTGCTTGTTTTGTGACAATGGAAGCAAAGGGAAAAAAAGGATCAAAGGATGATCATTATCAACTGACACCTATAAGAACATTAGAATTCAAGGGTAGGTTGCTGGAGTTTTGTAGCAAGAGAGGAACCAGTGCACCAGACCATCTTCTAAACCTTGTGCGTTGCAATTGCAGAACTGACTGTGCGTCAACCAGGTGTTCATGCCGACGACATGGATTGGTCTGCACTGTTGGATGTGGAGAATGCCGAGGTGAAATCTGCTTAAACGTCATGAAGTACACAGAAAAGGAAGAAGAAGAGGAAGAAGAAGAGAAAAAGGAAGAGGAAGAAGAAATGGAAGAAGACATGAGTGACAATAGCGTTGAGATCTAACAGTCTGGCTCTATCACCAGCACTGCATTATGTTTTTGTTTTCGTGTAATGAAACGTTTTCTAGTGCTGATTCAAGCACAGCATGGCTATGGCATTCCGTTTGTAAAACAATTGATAGTTTGCATTTTAAGGCCAAAACCATAGTATTTAGGGCTATAAATAATTCTATATAAAGAATGGAAGCAAGACTGCAAACAATTAATTATTTGTATAGAGCGATTTCGATAACCTAAAGAATAGATTCTTTAGTAAAAGTCATGAACACAACAAAAAATATCAAAGATACTTTTAATTATACAACAATATAAGACAAATGAATTTTCGAGCTATGCTCTTCTTCAGATTACAAACAATGCATAAGAATGTTACTTCCATCACTTAATTTATGGTATTGTACATTTTAAAAAATGTGTTTGTTTAATGTATATACTATTATTTCTTTATTAATTACGTAGTTTTTATTATAGACTAGGAGTGTAATCAGCATGGTGGCCATCTTGAAAAATGGTCACCATATTTCTTTTTGTAATAACTACTGGGATTTTTTAAAAAAAAACAGGTCTTAAGTCACAGGTATACCAAATTTGGTGCTTGTAAGGCAAAATCTTCGTCTAATACTTCATAGTATAGTACAAGAGTATAATCGGCATTATGGCCATCTTGAAAATGGCCGCCATATTGTTTCTTTTTAATGGCTACCGAGCTTTTCTAAAAGAAAATATTTTAAATATCAGACATACCAAATTTGGTGCTTTTAGGAGAAAATCTTCTCATACTTTATATTGTAGACCAAGAGTGTAATCAGCATGGCGGCCATCATTAAAAATGGCCGCCATATTGTTTCTGGTAATGGCTACCGGGCGTTTGTAAAAGAGTAGGTCTTAAGTAGCGTGTAGACCAAATTTGGTGCTTGTAGGTCGAAATCTTGATCTCATACTCCATAATTATTGTAGAACAAAAGTGTTGTCGGCATGGCGGCCATCTTGAAAAATGTCCGCCATATTTTTTCTGTTAACGGCCACTGAGCTTTTCTAAAAGAGTAGGTCTTAAGTATCATGTATACCAAATGTGGCGCTTGTAGGTCGAAATCTTGGTCGTATACTTCATATTGTAGAACAAGAGTTTAATCGGCATGGCGGCCATCTTGAAAATGGCCGCCATTTTTTTTAATGGCTACCAGGCTTTTTTGAAATAGTAGGTCTTAAATATCATGGACATCAAATTTGGTGGTGGTGGGGGGGGGGGGGGGGGGAAGCTGTTTTGTCAGTAATCTGCCATACTAGTTTTTGGCCTTACAAAGCAAGCAATAACTGAACGGAATGCCATAGTACACGGCTAGATAATAAATGCTCAATAACTTTGTTTTGCGATATTTTTTTTTTTTACATTTTGGATATGTGATAGAGTACATTATTATCTTTCCGATGCAGTAAAAATTATTTTGGATACCCAAAAAAGCAAAATTAAACATTTTGCTGCATTCTGGGCTTGGACTACCGTGTGTGCAAACTGACTGACAACGTGAAGCGATGCTGACGCGTGAAATGACTGCAACGTATCTACAAAGCTTAGTGGGTAACGGGTGGTGGTGGGATTGATATTAGTGGTGACCAAACGAATCAGCTTTGTGCCAACTGTAGCTATGGACTTTTCAGTTTGTTCTTTGGAAGAAGGGAGGGGGGAGAGGGATGTCAACCGGAAAGAGAAAGGTTTAGATCTTAGTTGGTGAAAGAATCATAAAACATTGTTATTTACTCCCCGTACAAAACACGTTTCGATGTTTGCATTTTGCAGTGTGAAATCGCAACGGAATTTCAACAATTAGAAACCAAAAAAAAAATAAAACACTTAACAGAAAACCATATTCTGCATCAAAACTGAGGCACTTTATTTGCTAACCCAAAAACTGAGACAAAATCAACAACAAAAGACAGTAATCGTGGCACGGATTCAATGTTTTGGACTTGCAAAAAAACCACACAAGGATTTCTAGCCCCCGTTCCTACTACGTAACCACCACGACTACCCAGCCCCTAAAACTATCTTTCAGACTGTAGATCATCATACTCATTCGTGCTGTCATCAGTCAATAAATAGGAATTCTAAATAGTTTTTTGGCCTCAAAAAGCGTCTCTGTTCTCGTTCCCAAAAGGTCTTATCAGTCTGTCTTTTTTGAAAGCCATACAGTCAGTGGTTGATTCGTTGTTGCAGTCTACAAGATGACTCCCAAACAGTTGTTGTGTCGCTAGAACTGTACGTGTCGTGATGAAAGTCCAGAAGAGCACGCTATGTACACAAGATGGCTGCCAGCTGACTTGTGATGGCGGGCGGGGTGAAGTAGGGGGTTGGGGTGTGAGTGGTGGAGACCGTTTACTTGTCTCCCTGCAGCTCTTTCTCCTTCTTCAAGATCTCCTCCACGCCCTTCTTCATCTCCATGATGGCCTCATACTCGGTCAGACCCAGGCGCCTCTTGTTGGAGATGTCGAACACGCCACCCACAGACTCGGTGTGCTCGCCGTGGATGCCTAAACACAGGCAACACATACCATTAGCACAGATAAAGTCATGTTAACTGTTCTTGTAGTACCTGCCCGGGAAGCGTTTGGAAAAAAAAAGTTTGCGCCCGCAGGAAGTTTGAGAGAGAGAGAGAGAGAGAGAGAGAGAGAGAGAGAGAGAGAGAGAGAGAGAGAGAGAGAGAGAGAGAGAGAGAGGAGAGAGAGAGAGAGAGAGAGGAGAGAGAGAGAGAGAGAGAGAGAGAGAGAGAGAGAGAGAGACACACACAGACAGACAGGGACAGAGACAAAGAAAGAGGTTAGTTAGTTATTCATTGCTTACAGGGTCCAGCGGACAGCAAAGAGCCGAATCAGGACCACAAAATCAAGACCACAACTTCGCTGAAAGAGGACTCGCCCCTGATCCGCATAAAAGATCTGCCGAAACAACCCTAGTCAGTAGTGGTAACACTTAAGGCACTCCACCAGCCGGTCACTTTACAATAAAAACATCCCACGCAGGGGACGGTGAGACTATACTCTAATTTATCGAACCCCCGTTTACAAAAACAAAATAGAATATAAACATCATTATAAAATATCAACAAAACACACATACATATAAATGCCTACATTGCCAAATAATAACATCATAGGAAGCCCCAGTGACCAACTGGCAGAAAGCGTCCAATATTCCCAAGCTGATCCACAGACCTCACAAACAAATGAGTTTTGTCACGAAAGAGTTTCCAGAAAAAAGGTAGGTGACTGGTCTAGCGAAAAAGAACATAGTATAGTAGATTGATAGAACAGAGCAGGAATAAGAAAGAACATAAGGAGAAAGACAGCGACAGTGGGAATTTAAAGCACTAAATTTCCAGAAAGTGGGGATACTATTTATACTGAAACCCCCGGCACTCCACAGGGAATTAAAGAAAGAGGAGAGAGGAGACAGGCATAGACAGATAGAGACTGGAACTGACCTCTGGCTGCACGTTGAGCTTGTCGCACATCTCCTTGAACTCAGGGAGGGCAGAGGTCTTGGGGATCCTGATGTGGACGGAGGCACGGAGCGTTGTACCCAGGTTGGTGGGGCAGAAGGTCAGGTAGCCGTAGTTCTCCAGCTTGGCAAAGGTCAGCTTCTGCTCCATTGTCTTGATGGCCTGCACAACCACGACCACAGTCACACAATGTACTCGAATGTACTCGCAAAATTTTCAGTTACACTCCATAAGCAATCAGTCACAGAAAACCACAATTCACCCCAGACACAATCACTGACACCTGGCTTTCTCTCGTTATTTCTCTCTCAATATTTCTCTGAGCAATGCACAATGACTCCTTTGCTTAAAAGCCATTAATAGCAACACATGCAAGTATGAAAGAATGCAAGCAGTGAGTTTTTACCTTGACGAGGCGCTGGTAGACCTCAGACAGGTTTCCACCCATCTGCATGGAGATGAGACGCAGGTGATCCTCCTCGTTTACCCAGACCAAGAACTTCTTGTCGGGGGTGTGGAAGATACCACGGCCAACGGGCCAGTCATCGTAGCCACCTGCGGCCTTCAGGAATCTGCACAGGGCAATAAAAAGATATCACGTAACATTGAAAATTAGATCGTTTAAGCACGGGAAAAGCAATGCAACCGGCTGTCATTGCCGTCAGCATCGTCGTCGTCCTCTGTCGTCGCTGTCGTCGTCGTCATCATCATTATTATTTACCTTAAAACAGAACAGTTTACTGCCAATGAACTTTCATGATAAACATTCTGGTCACACAAAGCGAAATAAATATTTAACATAGAACAAAAAATACACGAATATGCTCTCTCTCTCTCTCTCTCTCTCTCTCTCTCCCTCCCCCTCCCTCCCTCCCTCCCTCTCTCTCTCTCTCTCTCTCTCTCTCTCTCTCTCTCTCTCTCTCTCTCTCTCTCTCTCTCTCTCTCTCTCTCTCTCTCTCTCTCTCTCTCTCTCTCTCTCTCTCTCTCTCTCTCTCTCTCTCTCTCTCTCTCTCTCTCTCTCTCTCTCTCTCTCTCTCTCTCTCTCTCTCTCTCTCTCTCTCTCTCTCCAACCCCTTGTATTAATGGGATATAGGGCAGTTAATGACATTAAAAAGTAGCTTTGTAGATGGAGTTCTTGGAATATGCTTAAAGAATTACAGTTTCAGATATGCAAAGGTTTCAGAAACCAAGTCCTTTTTTTCTAAAAGCAATAACAGTGATTACTTCAGCAGGTTCCTGATCGGGGCCAGGCGCGACACGCTTTACAATGACAAACAGCAGGACGTTCTCTGCGACCTCTGGCGTCATAATGACAAACCTGTCGTCATCCTTGAAGAGGAAGTGGTCATCCACGAGCTGCTTCTCTGTGGCCTTGTCCATGCCAAGCAGAGGATAGTAGGTGCCCTTCAGATCGCCATCCAGGGTGTTCAAGGCCTCCACCGTCTGCTTCTCCATGTTGATGCGGTCCTGCGAGTAAACCGGGAAAATAATGCTATCAAATGGGCTCGTCATCGTCTATAAGGCCAATTACATACTTTTACGTACAAGATCAGCAGCACTAAACCTGCTGTGTTCGAATAAGTTACTTATACGGACAAACCTAGTGACCTCGACAAACAGCAGATGAAACACCTAACAATTTATAGAAGCTAGTGAACCTGGAAATGCTAAGGTTGGCTTCTATTTTAATTTTAATTTTAAAGTAGATGCAGTAAGACAGTTTGTTTGACAATGATGATGATGTCCACTTGTTAGGCCCAGCTCAGCATGAGTTGAATTAAGCCTGCTGTCTAATCATAGGAAGGTGCGAGTCTTTCGATCTGATACTTGAATGGCATAATATAGTCTGTTATGAGGTCTACCAGTGCACGATGAATGTTACCTAATATAGTACAATCTGATGTTATATATTAACCTGGGATATATGTTGAAATCGGTTTTTAACTTATGAACAATGAAAAACAGAATCGCATTTGTATGCAACCCACCTCCTTGGTCAGGACAGGGGGAAAGCCATAGCTGGCGTGAGAGCGGCCCACACGGACACGGGTGGACACGATGTACTTGCCGCTGGGGTCAAGGTCGCCGAAGTTGCATTTTTCCTCACCGAAGGTTGGAGTAGGGTGGGCGATCTTGTCGACTTTGTGGTAGTCCTTGATGACAGCGTCAAGGACAGGGGCGAAAGTCACGTAGCCCTCGGGGTCACAGGCGTAGATGCCCACACCGCTGTCGGGGTTCTCAGCTCCTGCACACACCCACAGAGTATTGCCCCATGAATATTGCATTGTTAAATCATAGGCGTATCTTAATCTAAAGTCAAATGAACAGCCAGTATAATAAACTATAGCTACGTCAAATTAACCCCGAGTATAGCGAAGTTGATACCTTCTGGTGTTATAAAGCTACACATGAACAATTTCAAATCTAGAGGAACCTCAACTGGTTTTGGTCATTTGGTGGCAGTGTCCGAACTTAATTTTTAATTGATCAGTCTTGCCCATATCTCGCCATTTCATCCTATTCTCCCATGCATTCCTGTATCGTCTTCTCAACCCCACCTCATTTGCTTTCAAAATGCAAGCACGTAATATGGACCAAACGACGTGCAATATAATCTGGATAAATATAAATAAACGTTTATTGCAACCCATCGTTCATTTTGGTTTTAACCGTGCACGAACAAATTAAAACAATGACTAAAGTCTTCTCCCCGGTTTTCTTTGTTGCGTGTCTGGTGCTTGGCTAATCTAATTTCCGTGTGTTTCCTACATTCATCTTATTTCTTTCTCACGTGGAGGTTTACACAGAAGGAATGTGCGTTGAATTCTAAGTGACTTGCTTTGTGAGTTTTCATCCCCACTACGCCAACCATAAGGTCCATCACAAGTGACAAGACGGTTAGACCCTGAACCTGACAATGTACAAGTATGTCAAAATGACTAATGAATCACAACCAATGCGAAAAAGACGGACATAACATCATTATTTAGCTGTAAGTAAAACGTTAACAAAAATTTTACATACATATGACTACATGTATGTATGGTTTAACTGCATACACTTCAACGGGATAAGACCAGGGATGATCAGATGATGCATTTGCTTTATCATTAAATGAGTAGTCGGGGTGAAAATAAATTTGAGGTGAGCGGACGGTATTTGTGTGTGTATGTAAGTGTGTACGTGTGTTTGTGAGAAGGGGGAATTAATTATGCTGATGCCCCTAGGCCATTGTCATACCGACATCAGAGAGCGAAAACTGTTATTTTGTCTCTACCCTAATTATACTTGCCATTGCTGAATCACTGCTCCATAGGCGCTCGAATAACATTAGAAATATTTTAGTCTTACAATTCATGACAAGTTTTAATCGGGGTCTAACCACTGGTAATCCTGCTACATCTTGGGAATACATGCAACCTCACTGTCAAATTTTCATGCCAACAACACAAAACATTCACGATAAACCCCTAATCAACAATGGAACACATAATAATGTGTGAACAATTATTATTGTTACCTTATGGAAATACAGTCACAACATGTTTTTGTTTTCTTGAAAATACAGAAACAAGCATTTATTTTCGGGAGGGGGGGGGGGGGAGAAAGGGAGGGAGGTGTCTTCTAAATTAGACAACAGTGTCGACAGTTATTTTACAAATGTCACATCGACTGACACACCACACTGTTGCCTTTTATCGCCTAGTGTATATGAGCCGATTTTCGTCCCTTTGTGGTCGTCGCGGCATACATTGGTGAGTACCATAATACTGATAAAAGTGTTACTATAGTGTACGTGTGGGGTATTATAGCTTTAAAACTATCTAAAAGCAGGGGCCAAGTGCAGCACCACGACCCGCATACTGACCAAGGCAAACACGGGTTTACACAGGAAGACACACTATGGCTACGGCATATACATATGTCTTCACGACCTTCCTGACTTCAGTGGGACGAGAAAGGTGTCTCGTATAGCGTAGTTTGCATGTTTTTGAGCAACCTCCCTAAGCCTCCTCTTCTCCAAAATACCTGTATTTCCCACTACTCAAAACAACTTTCACAAAAACATCCCTGAAAGTTAAAATATGGCCCAAAACAAGTGGATCATTGGGTAATATTGACAACATCAGATAAAATTCCTTGTTGTTTTGTTTCAGTCACTTTTTTGAGCCGACATAACATACAAGTTGGTAGACAGATGGAATAAACAGCAGAAATTCCAAAAACTAAAGCGAACAAAAACATATCGTAACAGCAATGCAAACCTGTTATGAATATTTGCCAATATTGTGTTGGCGTGGGCTAACACTTTTTAATGAGTACAAACAAGTTAGCTGCATCTCAAAATATATTTAAGCTATACATCAACACTATGAATTATGTAAACTTCTAAAAAAAATTAATTATCGCCTTTTAATGGCAATCTTTTCTGTGTAATGAGTACAAACAAGTTAGCTGCATCTCAAAATATATTTAAGCTATACATCAAAACTATGAATTAGTTACACTTCTAAAAAATTTAATTATCGCCTTTTAATTAATGGCGATCTTTTCTGTAAAGAGCGTAATGTTCATTTAGGCAACAAGTGATAAACTTGCCTGTTTTTCCATGAAGCAAATGATACCTGTTTTTTAGTGATAATAGTTAGTTAGAAAACAAACAAGCATTTGTTGTATTAAGCGTACTGTTTTGTTGAACAACTACTGTTGCTCATTCTTCAGAGCAATGCTGTGTGTGAATTCCTACGGTCATAAATGTTGTCATGGCCTACAGCAAAACCATACATTATAGAACACAGCGAAACTGTGACGTAACTGATAAGTCTAAATTTATAGTTTGGTCAAACCAAATATTACACAGCTTGCACTGTAGTGTTATAGCTGTTCATTCGTTTTTCAGTGTCAGACCAGCAGCCTGAGGAGCATAAATTAATTGTATGACCTCGAGAGGCGTTTTATGTGGGTATTGGTGTAACAGTTATTATAAAAGGCTAGTTTTTTTTTTCTTTTTAAACAACAATGATGAAATATAATGCCAATGGGCTAATCAGTACAGTATGACTTGCAAGCTTGCACCGTGGAGTTTGATCTCTAGAGACAATAGAATCTTGAAACTGGTTTATTCTTTATCTCAATATGTACACACGCAATGGAAGTTTATAAAGAGGTCTACCCAACGTCCCAAATGACAGACAGGCAGTTGCTGCGTATGTCATTCATACGTCAAAAATCAGCCTTCGTGTCTAAGAAGGGAGAGAATATGTTCAGAGCAACATACAGTCATGTTTAACTGGAAACGTGCAAGGTCATCTACCGAGTGCATATCCTCTATAGGCGCACCTTGAAATTTAGCAAGTGCGCGTGATAGACTGCACGAAGACTATTAATCTTTTCTTTACTAGATTTAACAGACAAGTTTAACCCAAAAAAGGAAAAGCTGATTGCATAGAAGAAGTAGACTTTACTTTTCGACAAACGTGTTTAATAGTTTAATTTAGTTTAGTTTAGTAGATTGGGGTTGTTGTTTTTTTTGTTTTGGTTTTTGTTGTGTTTTTTTAACCTGGCGGCATATCCTACGCCTCTTCCTTCATACTTTCAAGTGTGGGTCACGCTAGCGCAAATTTAGACTAAACGACATTTAATCGTCAAATTCTTTCATTTAAACTAGAAATTTTGAATCGGTTTCCAGAAGGTCATTGAATGAATTTAAATTTGCTGCTAATTGGGAGAGCATTCCAGTTTTCAACAACTCTATTTACATAGGAGCATTTTCTTATATTTGTCCGACTATAGTTAACTGCTAACTTTTCCTGCTGATTTCGCGTGGGGTTAGGCTATTGTACAGCTGAAATAATTGCCGAAAATTTAAAGCAGTGTTTTCGGTGAGGCAAACGTTTAAATTGTAAAACTTCAGCAGAGATGTCACGCAGAGTTTGGGAGATAAAATTATAACAATGGCCAAAGTCAACTCGGGGAAAAACTGTAACAGTGGGTTTCTCATTAATCAAACATCACATTAGTTACAGCTAAAGATTGGAAAACAAAAAAGAATGTTTGGTCCCACCTGATCTGATACAGTCAGCGAGAGTACCACCGAATTTTGTTTTCAGTCCTTTCAGTTTCTGATAGAGAGTAGGCGTTAAATGTTTCTTCAGCAGAGATTTACTGTTGGTGGCAGCTTCCAGCTTTTTCCATAATTGTTCTACGTCAGACATTGTGAAAAAGTAAAATTTTTGTTCACTTAAAAACACAACACGGCCGAAAAAAGAACACTTGACGCCGGCTAGTAGACACTGCCCTCGTAACCTGGACCGATTTCCAAGGAGCGATGACGTCTCCTGTCGGAACGGGCTGACAGCCAATCGGCGGCCGCCCGGCAGCCGGCGAGTCGACCTCGGTCGAGTTCGGAAAGGTTCGTGAGACTAATCTCTGCCCGATAAGCCGGTCCTGTCCTCAAAGTGTCCTTCATAACGGTGCACAACCAGCACTTTTTTTTTTTTCTGCCGACGTTGCCAATAGTGATTGTTGTAGGCCTGCCTCCATTATCTGACCGGTTTTAGGTCTCAATATCTTTCAACCGTGTGACTGATAGGTTGTGATAGGTAAAGAACATATTTTGGACATGTTATAAAGCTACATTACATTAGATTACATGATTATTGCTTTAGGTCCAGCGGACTCTCCTGAGCCAAATCAGGACCAGTATAGCCGAATCAGGACCACAAAATCAAGACCACAACTTCGCTGAAAGAGGACTCGCCCCTGATCCGCATAAAAGATCTTCCGAAACAACCCTAGTGGTAACACTGAAGACACTCCACCAGCCGGTCACTTTGCAATAAAGACATCCCATGCAGGGGACGATGAGGCTATACTCTAATTTATCGAACCCCCATTTACAAAAACAAAATAGAATATAAACATCATTATAAAATATCAACAAAACACATACATATAAAATGCCTACATTGCCAAATAATAACATCATAGGAAGCCCCAGTGACCACCTGGCAGAAAGCGTCCAATATTTCCAACAGACCTCACACAAAAATGAGGAGTGGTTTTGTCCCGGAAGAGTTTTCAAGAAAAAGGGTAGGTGACTGGTCTAGTGAAGAAGAAGATAGTATAGTAGATTGATAGAACCGAGTAGGAATTAGAAAGAACAAAGGAGAAAGACAGCGATAGTGGGAATTTAAAGCTCTAAATTTCCAGAAAGTGGGGATACTATTTATACTTAAACCCCCGGCACCCCCACGGGGGAGGGGAGGGGGGGACTAAAAATGATGATTAAAATAAAAATAAACATAAAGAAGAAAAAAATAGAATGAAACAAAGATGTTCGTTTTTATTCAAACTAAACAATTAAAATTGTTTCTCCTAACAACTGTTCTACAAATATCACACCGTTTCCCTAAGTTTCGCAATAACTGTATTGACTGCTGTAACTGCATGTTTGCTCAAGTAACTAATCCAAATATATGTTCCTCACTGTGATTATAATGTGCAACATTTCCTTATGTCCATATAAGATCTATCGATATTTGCATTCTGGAAGCAGTCTTGGAAATATTCGCTAAATAACAAATGTTTCTCTCGAAATTATAGCCATAACGTTAATGGTTACTATAACCAACACACGTACACAAACACACAGGCACGCACACACAAACACACCCACGCACACAAACAAACACACACGCACAAAACACATACACATACTCACACACACAAAACCACGCGCGCTGTAACGCTACCAAGAGTTACCCTTCATTAATTAATCAATTCATTTAAAACAGATTTCTTTATTATCTTCTTCTGTCTCTAATGAAAATAACGATCAAATTGTATCAATTATTGTACTCAAAGAAACTGCATTACAACACAGTCGAGTTTCTTTGCCAGTTATTTAGAACTACAAGTCCTTCAAGTTGAGTTTGATCTTCTTGAGATTAGGCCTGTAATTATTTACCTTCTCGATGGAAAGGACAGCCATGCTTTCAAAGAAAATATCTACACCATGTCATGCACTCGCTGTGCCAGAGGCCGAAGAAGAAGGAGCTTACGGTTGCTTTGACGGATAGTGCGCCAAATTACAATAGAAGACCTTTTAAGTTACATCAATTTACAAGAGAAAATCTTCATAAATAAATTGTCAATGGAATGAAATGTTTAATGTTTGAATTAACTTTAATTTTGTATGTTCAGGGAAAGGGGTGGGAGGGAGAGAGAGAGAGAGAGAGAGAGAGAGAGAGAGAGAGAGAGAGAGAGAGAGAGAGAGAGAGAGAGAGAGAGAGAGAGAGAGACAGGTATGGCTGTTGATACTGGGCGAACTAAGAGTAGGCAGTACGGAATGTACAAGAAGAGGGCAAAAGCCCATAGAGCACCAAAGAAAGCTAGCACTTCTCTCTTCAAAACAACAGCTTAGTGGGTCTGTGGTGAAAAGTGGGTGTAAGGTAGATAATCCATTGGAAATACTATCTGCGCGTTAGAGAACTTCTTTGTAGTTGTAGAAATGTATAAATTCATACAGATTTGTTTATTTGCACAGTTGCGGGTCAAACGAGACAATATATAAAATGACAGAAGAAAGAACGGTTACTCCAACCCATTACCAGCTCTAATGATATAACACGCCGGCTCTAAATAAATGAGACTCCGGCTAAGGACAGACGAATAGTAGATAGGAATATATCAGCAAGTGTCATGAGTATTGTCTCGGGTAACTATTCAAAGCTTACATCGCGAGTCGGACTTTAGTGCGAATTCAACGCGTATTGGCCATAGTTAATGATAGTACTACAATTCTAGTACTAGCCTGCAGCACAAATTCCAGCTGGAGCTGTTAAGAGTAGTTAAAACTGGCACCTGTTCAGAACAAAAGGTGGTGTTGTAGCATGTTAGTAGCCTTTGCCGCCAGAACTGAATCAAACGAAGAGTAGGTAATTAATCCTACCCATCTTTGATTGTCCGATTAATTGATTCTGCGCTGAACAATACGTCTATTGTATGTGGAACTGACGGAAGTATAGATAAAACAATGCAATGTACGTTGCAGAATGCAATGTACAGTATAGAATGTGTTGTACATTATCGAACTTGCGCTTGACTTGGACTGGGTTGAACAGACTGGGTGCACCTCGGGATTCAATTAGGCACAGAGGTAAGAGCAGAAGACACAACTATTTTAACTGTAATGTCCTTGAGAGCAGCAGCCAAACAGGCGGGACAAGAGTATTAAATCACCCACCTATTCAATCAATGAAAATACTGTTAACAAAAGTTAACTGACGAAGTCCGAAGATGCCACTACAACAAATACAAGCAGTTAATTCATTGGTGAGGAGGGTTCAACAGTCACAAGGGAAAATTGCATTTGCTTCAACTTCAGTCAAGTCATCAAAATCTGCGTTCATTGAATTCCACCAATACACTCCATCTACTTTACAATTATATTAATTTCGCCACTACCGACTGAATCAGCTTATATCAGCACCAATACCAAAAAGAGAAAGTACACCGAACCAGAAAAACGCACAAGATGGATCTGGTTAAGCCACAAACCTTTGTGGTAACCCCCGACTAAACTATCCTTAAAGATCAAATGCTATAATAATTCAAGACGGTTATCCTATTAAAAGGTGTGAAAAAGCAATTAAATACACACTTTTCTTAAAATACAGATTCACAATGAAACTGACGTTTTTATTTATGTTCGAAACTTGACAATACTTAGAAACATATTACCTTGGGGGTCGCTGAGTTAAAACATTTCAACCCGCCTTTAGTAAAGTGACACGGCACGTTGACCAAGCTTGGCGTCATAGTAAGTGTACAACATGAACGATAAATGGAGCCGTGGCCTTGGGAACGGATGAGGTACAACAATAGAAATCAAACGATGGCGCTAGGCCTATCTCACCAGAGCGGATGCACTCCTTCAGTGTACCTCCAAACTTGGTTTTCTTCAGCTTCAGCTTCTCGTAGCGCTCGGGCGTGAGGTGACGCTTGAGGAGACAGTTGGGGTTGACGTGGACCTCGGGAGGAGGGTTCTGCAGCCTCTCCCACAGTCTCTGAAGCTCAGCGTCTACATCAGTCTGGATGCCATTTACCAGCACCTTGTTGGCCGGGTGCTCAGGCTCTTCCTTGATGGCTGTCTTGTTCTTCTCCCGCTCTCGGTCCACCTGGCGACTGTACTGGGCATACATCTTTTACAGGATTTTGCTCTTCAAGATTTGTTTTTCGGTAAAGTTCTTCTCTGTTCTTTCCACGCACTCGTCACTTTCGCATCAGTCCGTTTCGCTTGCCACCACTAGCACGATATAGTTTCTTGGTGCCCTCTGTCACACAATTTAGGTCACAGAAAACCGGAAATAAGGTCGATCAAGACACGCGATTTTTATAAACAACGTAGCACAAAACAAATGTTGAAGTGTTGTGCAGTAGGGCCGTTCAAGAAGCGAGAACGCAAAGGGCACAGAAACTCGAGCAGCTATAGTGGCTGGCTCAGCCGGCTCATGACGCTCGTTGCCTGGTGACGGCGTCCGCTGTGGGGGACCCGAGCTAACATGGCCGCCCTAACAACAAACACAAAGTATACTTCACCGCCTCCCTCCTCCCCCCCCCCCCCCCCCAACTCTCTCCGTTATACTGGCCTCGGTAACCTCTGTTAACACCAAGCCGCGATTGTGTACATTAGCTTACATTCCTGCGTCAAGCCGCATTAGTTGCATAAATACGTACACCGTAGGTTTGCAAATACTGTTAAACAATTTCTGATCCTTTGTTTCTGGAAGCGAAGCTTAAATAAAGCACAGACCGAGTTGTTTCCCTTGGATTGGCTCGGTTGCTTTTTTTTTTTTCTTTTTTAAACCGACAAAAAATTGTAATTGCAAATAATGGGGAGAACAAAATATACAAAAGTGGCCAGACGCAAGCTTACTCAATACCTGGTGTTTCAGAAGGGCCTGAGGAAAGAAGTTGGTGAAGAAAAAAAACGACAAAGAACTGTTAAATGTCCCCAAAAATGACACATTAAAAAGAACATTAACATAACTTTATATTTCCACTACCGTCATTTAATCTGCAGAAGGGAAATTTCCATGTGAACCTAGGCACAATGCGTGCAGTGGTAGTGCCAGTCTGCGATAATATACAATGCAGCGGACAAATTCCTTTACAGCCATGCATTGGCCCGGGAAAACAATACAGAATTTTCTCCCTTGGGCCAGATTTTCTCATTTCACTCGCGATGACTGATTGGGAAAAGAGAACGAAAGTAAGAAATGGACTAAATTATATCAACTAATTGCATTGCAATAAATAGCCCCCGTTAGGATGCCGGGATTTTCTGTATAAGTAGTATCCCCACTTTGTGGAAATGTAGTGCTTTAAATCACCACAGTTTCGGTCATTCTCATTTAATCTTGTAATCTGTTCTATCAGTCTTCTATCACCTTCGCTAGACCAGTCACATACCTTTTCTCTTGAAAACTCTCCCAAAACTCCTCATTTGTATATGGGGTCTGTTGGGTCAGCTTGGGGAAATTGTCACTAGGGCTTTCTATATTATTATATATGGTATTATATTTAGCAATGTAGGCATTTTATATACATGTATGTGTTTTGGTAATATTTTATAATGATGTTTATATTCTATTTTGTTTTTGTAAACGAGGGTTCGATAATTTAGAGTACAGCCTCAGTGTCCTCTGCATGGGATGCTTTTATTGTAAAGTGACCAGCTGGTGAAGTGTCTTCAGTGTTACCATTAGGGTTGTTTCAGCAGATCTTTTATACGGATCGGGGGTAAGTCCTTTTTCAACCAAGTTGTGGTCCAAAGGTCCCTATCGGCGGCAGGGATAGCTCAGTGGTCAGAGCGCACGACTTGTGTGAGTGCGTCTTGGGCAACGTGGGTTCGAATCCTGACTTCAGCACACTATTTTGTGATTGCTGGATATTACGGGCCAGCGCCTTGAGAAGCTCTCTGAGCTTGTAAGTGCGCTATATAAGAGAAATCTCTTTTTCTTTCCTGATTGGACTCTTTGCCGTCCGCTGGACCCTATAAACAATGACTAACTAACTAACTAATAAATATAAAATAAAAATCGTTGGCACTGCATCAATCGTAACACAGATTAAACATTCTGAAGCAAAGGAAACCGTTCACTTCGTAACAATGAAAGCCACAGATCATACTTTAAACTGTATTTGTGATAAGTCGAGAGAAGAGTCCTATCTGTTAGTTTATCTTCTTTGTCTCTTTATCGTTCCTGCCTATAAGTGCAGATAAAGCCCATACCACACGAGATTACCTTTATCAATTTTAGTGCTGGATAACTACTACGATTACACTGGATATACAAGATGACGGCTTGACTACAGATCATATAAGTTGTAGGACAAACGGATCTTACAGTTCATATCGAAGAAATAACGCTGACCTCTTCCTTATTTTGCTATGTCTGTGAAGTCCTGTTTGTTTGAACTGGCTGAAAGCTCCGCGGAGGCTACAGAACCTTGAATAAACTTGAACTTGAGAAGCAAAAAAACATGCTGTAACAGAGAGAGAGGGAGAGAGAGAGAGAGAGAGAGAGAGAGAGAGAGAGAGAGAGAGAGAGAGAGAGAGAGAGAGAGAGAGAGATGACGTGAAGAATGGGTAGGTAAGGGAGGAAGCCATGTGAACATGCGTGATTACACACCATGCACGTTGATACAAAAACCATACACAAGGTAACAAAATGGCTAAACTTCTTTTTGCCACTGTTGCAGTTCTTTGGAGCAGAAAACGGCTTATCAATCACTCCTGGAGATCCGATTACGTATTGGCGTGACGTTGACAAACACAACCCACAGATCGATACAGCACGCTATCCCCGGCTTGACTTGACCTCCACATACCCGGATAATCCTCTCTTCTGTTCACTTGTTGCACACATGCGAGTCATTCTCCCCCCACCCCCAACCACGTTCCCGTCTACATTTCTTTGGCCATCCGATACTTGCATGTGAGTTCTTGTACCTCAAAAACTACTCTTTGTGTTAGACCTGGAAACAAACATTTCCAACATAACATTTCCAAGACCACGCTTAGACATATTTAAAACATCTCTGTCCTATTCTGGTCCAAGCGTGTGGAATTCTCTAGCAGAAGAGGTCAAGAAAAGTTAATCATTACCATCTTTAAAAATAAGGTTCCATAAATATTTAAGCTCCCTTTGCTCTTAATATTTAAGATGATTTTATACCTCTTTGTTCTTCCCTACCCTGCCACAATTTAAGCTACTAAGAATGTATGAATTTACATGTGTGCGTGCGTGTGTGTGCTTGTGTGTGCGGAGGGAGGAGGAGATGGATGGGGAGGGGAAGAAGGGTGGGAGTATGTGTATTAAAATGCATTAATTTGCTTAGTGATTTGTTACTGTAGTTAAGGAATATGTTTGTTTCAAATGATTTGATGTTAATTATTTAGTTTGTTTTGCATTGTTTATTAAGGTAAGACAGGTCCAAAGGACCTAATGCTATTATCCTATTAAAGGTTTCGACTTCGACTTCAATCTCTCTCTCTCTCTCTCTCTCTCTCTCTCTCTCTCTCTCGTTCACCTCCATCTCACCTTCCTGATTCACTCCCCTTCTTCTTTCTTCTTCTTCATCAGTCTTTAATCCCATCGTCACAAAGTCATATTACCTCCGTGGAGGTGCCGGGGGTTTCAGTATAAATAGTATCCCCGCTTTCTGGAAATTTAGTGCTTTAAATTCCCACTGTCGCTGTCTTTTTCCTTTTTTCTTTCTCATTCCTACTCTGTTCTATCAATCTACTATACTATTTTCTTCTTCGCTAGACCAGTCACCTACCTTTTTTCTTGAAAACTCTTCCGTGACAAAACTCCTCATTTGTGTGTGAGGTCTGTTGGATCAGCTTAGGAATATTGGACGCTTTCTGCCAAATGGTCACTGGGGCTTCCTATGATATTATTATTTGGCAATGTAGGCATTTGTTTTATGTATGTGTTGATATTTTATAATGATGTTTACATTCTATTTAGTTTTTTTGTAAACAGGGATTCGATAAATTAGAGTATAGCCTCAGTGTCCCCTGCGTAGGATGTCTTTATTGTAAAGTGACCGGCTGGTGGAGTGCCTTCAGTGTTGCCACTAGGGTTGTTTCGGCAGATCTTTTATACGGATCAGGGGCAAGTCCTCTTTTAGCGAAGTTGTGGTCTTGATTTTGTGGTCCTGATTCGGTTATACTGGTCCTGATTTGGCTCGGAAGAGTCCGCTGGACCTAAAGCAATAATCATGTAACGTAATGTAACAAAGTTATATACATCGACTCAAACCTCGTCGACTTTGCACTCCTCTAAATCGCTCTTGCGTGAAAGAAAAACGTTGTCTTCCTGTTTATCTCCCCTGCCACCGTAAACCAGGACAACGCCAAGAGTTTTAACAATAAAACTTCCTTTCCATTTAAGTTTTTAAAACAAAAATCCCCAAAAAATAAAATCTCGAATCTGCAGTTTATTAACTGATTGCTTTTATAACCCACTCCACCCCACCTCACCCCCACTCCCAAACACACTTTCTGCACGTATGATAAGCACGTAAAATTTTTCCACTTGTTTTATTAATTATGGTGAATAACTTCTAGCTGTGTTTTCAAAATCAACAAGAACGTGTTTTTTGAAGAAAAAGAAGACTAAAAATACCAAACTGTACCTTGACTAAACCTTTATACTGTCTCAATTTAACAAGAGACGCAAGAATGCACAAACAAACATGCACGACGGTTTCTCGAGAGAAACGGGAATGCCCAAGTAAAATACATATATGCACAAAAAGCTTCATTGCAGTAGGGAAGAGATTTAGGTGTTTTCACAAAAACCGGAAATGAGAAAAGGAAAGATGAAAGCAAGTTTGACTAAAGTGTGGCTACCATGTCTCCTAATCTGAAGGCACTGTGGAACGGTGGAAAACTTACTCTGTCGTCGAACCTGCTTATGGCTCCATTGATCAGAAAAGACAAGAAATATATGCCTTATGAGACTTCTGTCTTTCATGCTAAGTTTGTCATAATGGCATGGCTGCAATTTGCTCCAAACAGACAGGCAACAACCGAAATACATGTCTGTTCCTCAACACGCCTGTTTCTATGACATGTAATGCTATTTATACAAACATAATGTATGTGGATAAATATATTTTAGGGATTCTGTTAAGAATGGGAGCTACTACACATAAATGATTTATAGATAAACTATTATAGTGCAATCGGGGAGCAATATCATTTATACAGTAGCAAATTTGACGTTGCTGAGTTATCAGAATCGTCACTGATGCAACCGTAAGGTCACTAATCCAGGCAAGATAAAAAAAAATTTTTAAAAAAAACATCCTTGGGAGAAAGATAGAGGAGAAAACCTGACAAGGTCTGATTACTTATTTCTCGTCGAAAGTGTGCATTTAAAAATTACTTCACGTGATCTGATCAATGTCACTACATTGTGCTGCGAATGTTGATGTGTGAATATTTTAGCAAAGGGTAGTAAAACGTCTGCGTTTTGGAAGACAATATAACGTATGGAACGTTAATTTCAGGCGCACAACTCAAATTGAGCCGAAAAGGCCAAATAGATAAAGGAACAATTTCTATTTTTAACATTCTAATTTTCCCTTAGTTTCTTTATATTTTTTTTAATTTTATTCTTATTTCTTTGTTAATCCAATGAAACGTTCTAATGCTCCATGTTCTCTGTTCTGAAAGTCTCTCTCTCTCTCTCTCTCTCCTCTCTCTCTCTACCTCTCTCTCTCTCTCTCTCTCTCTCTCTCTCTCTCTCTCTCTCTCTCTCTCTCTCTCTCTCTCTCTCTCTCTCTCTCTCTCTCTCTCTCTCTGAGAAGTTCAAAAGTGTATCAACCCATTAAAGTTCAAAACTAAAAACTAAAAAAAGCTTGCGACGTGTTTCAATGCAAAACGATGCTGTAAACCTACCAAGGTCGATGTGTACCGGGCTTCCATGATTGATGACGATGTCATTTCTCGTGACATGTGCACTGCGTCGTGCAGTTAATGTAATGCGCTTTGTACGAAGACAATAAATGAAAATCTGGTCTTGTCACTGGTCCGAAGAAACTTACATACTATGAAAACGCCCGATTACGTACTTAAACAATTCAATCAAAACATGAAATAATCATTGTTAAATAAAAATAATAATATGAATGACCTTTCTGAACACGCAAAATATTTCAAACTGTATTGATCTTACAACACAGACTTCAGAATCACTCACTCTGAAAAAAAAACACGTCCAAATTACGTACTCACATTTACATCTTAAAAATGCTGAGGCGTTTACTTAAAAGTTACAGCTTCAGTATGCATCATAACCTTCAGATGAACCTCTGTTGTGAATGCAGAATCGATTTATTTTGTCCTCGTCAGTTTTAAACTGTACTTTCATTGCAGTCAACTTTCCCTTGACTGAGCCTCAAAACCATTCTACTCTCCTATTCCACCCTGTGCTCAAAGCGACCAAAAACAAAGCATTGCCACTCAGAAAACGCGTCAGAAACCTATTGATCCAAACCATCATCAAAGATCTTGCAAGCATGCCTTTTTATTCTGGCTGCCATGTACATGTTAGGTACCCTGGTCCAAAGGTTTCTAATGCAGTGATAGTTGTCCATTTTCACCCTGACAAATCATTGAAACATTGAGTGAGTGTTCCCCACTAAAAGAGAGAAGCTTACAACCACAAATTCCTCTTTCCAGCCGTCAAGGAGGCTTTAATTTATTTTATTTTTGTATTTTTTACTGGCAAAACGTTACAAGGAGAAAATTTGTCAGGCTACTCCTAACCCGAAGCTATTAGAAATGGTGAACTACGTTGAAGGTAAAAATTTCCAATCAAACCGTCTCTACCCCACTGCCATCACCATCATGCAACAATTATTACTCTGCACAATATCTTGCACAACCATTAATCTCGATTGTCCAATGTTTCCCGAAAGAACACACACACACACACACACACACACACACACACACACACACACACACACACACACACACACACACACACACACACACACACACACACACATCCACACGCACACCCATACAAATACACACACACTCTCTCTCTCTCTCTCTCTCTCTCTCTCTTTCTCTCTTTACAATGCATGTACAGCTCAACAAAAAGAACAAAGCGACTAGCAGCATTAAACGTCTGGTCGGATCTGTTTGAACAATAGGCTGTTGTACGTACAAAAACTGCCAGAGAATGTTTATTGGTATAGAACAGTGGAACGAACGTCTTTGTCAAGAAGCCTAAAACTCCAAGATTTGTTGGTCAAGATGCATAAAAATTATGATTCTAATTCCATTGCGTAAAATTGCCTGACAAACAAAATCTTCTTCTGCTTATAAAATAGTGTTCAGAACAAACACATTGCCTCACTGAGGCCCAATGTTAAGGTATATCGCATCCAGTTTAGTAGTAGTAGTAGTAGTAGTAGTAGTAGTAGTAGTAGTAGTAGTAGTAGTAGTAGTAGTAGTAGTAGTAGTAGTAGTGGTAGTAGTAGTAGTAGTAAATTCTAGACCGCTAAATAAATGTTTTAAGAATCGACCGATGGAAAACAATATACAGCCCATGGATTTTGCAGTGCATGCTATAAAACAATTTACGAGCCTCTTTAAACAATGCCAATGCGCATGACTTTTCAGGAGACGCTGACGTCATGGATATTGACCGCGGTAATTTGCACACACCTGCTTAGATAACAACACCAAAGGCAAGCTTATCGAACGATTAGTGAAAAGTTATTGCCAAAATAACGACAGAACTGTATTGAAGTGAACAGGTACCTTGGCATACTTAGGTTATATATCAAGTAAAATAAAATTGGGGAAGAAAAATATAGTAAATGTATTACATCCAGGTTTAAAATAATGCAGAAAAATGCCATCTCTCTCTCTCTCTCTCTCTCTCTCTCTCTCTCTCTCTCTCTCTCTCTCTCTCTCTCTCTCTCTCTCTCTCTCTCTCTCTCTCTCTCTCTCTTATTTACTACTAATCTTCCAACCCCACCCTTTTCCCCTCCATTATCATTTCCCCGAAAAAATGTACTAAAGCAAAATACGGCCGTACTTCTTAGTATATTAGTTATGTTTCCGATTCCACACCGGTACCTGTCACATCCTTTAAGTTCCGGGTCTCCTAGTTTATCCGAGCGCATTTGCGCATGCGCTAGGTCATGTCGGGCCGGCTTTTTCACGAAGTTCTTAGGCGTCATAACCCTAACCCTAACCCAAACCCTAACCCTAACCCTAAACTCTTAACTCTAACCCAAACCCTAACCCTAACCCTTACGAAGACTATGATAGCACTGTGCGCACGCGTCGAATTTTGTAACGCGTCGACCAATCAGAATGCTCCCATTCGCTCCCAGCCCAGCTAAGATACTAGGAACTGTGAGGATGTCACACCGGCATCCGCCCTGGACTTGGAAGCGGACTAAGCCACATAAAGCGTTGTACAAGACCAGGTGCTACCATAACAAACTATGTTCTGCGCTAACAGGAAAGTACTGACGTCTATGCTTTGACCTTTACTGCATTCTCCAATGACTTTTGTAGAGCTGCTTCTCCAGCACTCTTGCTTCGCGTATTCAAGGGTTTTCAAGCCTCTCCCCTCTCGCCTCTCCCCCTCTCCCCTCCACACACACACACCAACACATTTACCCCTACCCCCCCATATCCTCCTCCCCTCTCGCCTCCCCCACACAAAAGAACCAACAACAAAAAAACAAAAAAAAATAACTTAGGTTTGTCTCTGCGATATTCCGTGCCATTGCCGAGCAAACGTGAAAATTGTCTTGACAGCTCCATCTCCCCGCGCCCTCCCCGCCCCTCTCACCCACATTCTCCCTCCCTACTCACGTTCCCCCCAACCCCAGTATGCTTGCACTCTCGTTTCACACCACAAAAATCAGACTATTCTTTCGTATTTGCTTCCCATATTTCAGCAACAGCAGCACGTTTGTTTGAAAATCGATAACAAATTAATGACTTAGGTTTTGATTCCGTCAAGATCCATGAGATCGGGGTGGGATGGCAAGAACGAGGAAATCTGGTTCAAAACAACTTTCAGCAAAATCCCAACCGTCATTTTGTTCTGAAAATAATGATTGTATTCGCTATTGTGCAGTTAAGAAATATTAAATCCAAAACCTTTACTAAAAGGCATTATGTCGTTCCTTGTTTTTAAAAAAAATGTAACAAACATTTAAAATTTAAAAAAAAAAGAATCCTTTTCTTCCGCATTGCCTTACCACAAAAAGAGACTTCCTGGATAAAAAGCCAAGAATTAAAAGTTTGAACGACTTTAAAAAAAAAAAAAAAAAAAAAAAAAAAAAAGAAACAGTTAATGTATTTGGCGTTGACGCTTGAGTTTTCCGAGTTTCAGTTAATCGTGCAGGATTCAAGCGTGCCAAACCCGCTTGATGAAATGAATGGTAGAGGTAAATGGGAAAGTTGTTTGTTCTTTTTTTGGCCGTACAATGGACCGATGCCAATGAACCTTGCTGCCTATTATTAAAAGCAACAAACAAGTGCACTACAACTGTATGTACAAGGCGCTGAGAACTCCAGCAGGTTAGGGCCTAAACAGCTAGCTATTATTTGCCTATACCATTAGATAAGGAGAAGTATGGGTATTGCTTAAGCCTAATCTGAACCTTCTGTTATGCCCTTGGTTGACCTCTACGTCGTGAAAGGTTCAATGATGATAAATCTCGTTGATAACTTTAAGCAAGCAAGCTTCATATAATGTTATTATCCAAGTCCAGACTGACAAACCGGTTTTTAAACACCTAAATAGATAGTAAAAAGAAGAGGTAATAAATGCATGCATCAATGGAATATAATATTAGAAGCAGATTGACAGCACAGGCAACATTATTATCAGGACTGCGAATGCCAGTATTCTGAAATCTAAGAGGTACGTGTAAAACGATGTAATGGAGTAGGTTGCTTATACAATAGATCATTCCACTTGTTCGCCCCCAAAAGTATCTATATACAGCGTTATTGCTTTAGAACCGATGTATAATTATACTATTAGACTCGACGTACAACCCGTCATAAAAGACAATTTGCGCGAGTGCAAAAAAAGCCAGTGTTATAAAAGCGCAATAAAAAGTTACTGAAAGGGTGCCTAGTGTTTCACGTCTCAAATTCTTCCGTCTTCCACGTCTCAAAGAACAGATATTATACCCTCTGCTTAGTAAAGACAAACAAAACGCGAACAAAGAACAAAGGATTGTTAGATCTTTGAATGGTCCTATCAGTACGGAGCCCCCTAGATTGTGCCATGTTCACGTGTTAAAAAAACAAATAATGCCTTTGTTTTAAGTAAGTAGTTAGCAATCTGCTTGCACGCACACATGTAGTGTTACAATCTTCCTCTATTCAACATGCAGCCTGCAGATTTATACTTACTGTAAAAGACTCATGAGACAATATTTTATTAAACATCTGACAATGAGAAGGCGGGTAATGCATGATATAGCTGCGAATAATATATTTTACAGAATATTTCTACTCCAAACCACCCCCTAACTTTAACCCCAAACGAGCGTGTTACAAATTCATTATTCAATGCATCTCATGTCTATATCTACAATGAGAGTATGAAAAACCGGGGAAATTCGAAGTTAATTTAATGCCAACGCGGCAAAATAATTATGAGGTTCCTCATTTTAATGCAGCAGCCTTTTGGTGGGTAGTGTATAACACAAGCTCACATCACCGTCTTCTTCGGTTTTCCAAAATCATTCCATTCTCTGACACTCTTTTCTTTCTAATCAACATTTTAAATACAGAGAAACGTTATCTTTTAAAACCAAATTGAACCTATACGTGCTCTAAATATGAATTTGTAATCTACATTATCTGACTGAAGGTCGACAAAACAGCCTTATCAGCGATGTCTATGACCTGTAATGACCTAGACAGGGCTTACTCATTCACGATTTACCAGTCTGCTGTTGTTAGGGTCCTAAAACAATCAATTTGAACGCCCGCCTTAATGTTTGACACGTATACTGCAGCAGGTCTCTTGCTCTGACTCAACACGAAGGCCTTTCTTCAGTCATAAAAAAAAAACTCCACCCAGAGCTAGGTCGACACAAGAGGACAACGTTTTGTTTTATTTTGTCCATGTAAATATCTTCGTTGTTGTTGTTGTTGCGACAATGTTTATTCATCAGATTAATTTAGGCCGTGCTGATAATGTAAATATCCATAACAAATTACCCGAGGCATTACAGCAAGGCATACCTATCCGTATAATCCCATATACTATGCTAACAAAAAATCAGGATCATGGGCACATCCTGCAAAAAGCTGTGTTGACAGTAAATAATAGCAGGAAGTCCAAAGGAGCCAGTATCTCTCTGAGGAAGTAGTAGTAGGGAGCCATGCCGGAGAAAGAAAAAAAAAACATCATGGTTTGACACTGCCCTGGATATCAAATGTCAGGAGGTCAACAAACCTCCAAGTGTCGCGAAAGTACACTGTGCAGTGCAGTATTGCATCATCAAACAAGGACAGATTGCATCACACCTTAGACGAAATATTTTTTTCTTTCTTGTTATTTAATGTCCCAGAAATTGAATTCATAAAATGTACTGGGTCTGAGTGGCAGCACCTTGAGCTGTAAAGGGAAGGGCGCTATGGAAAAATCCATTGTCAGATCAGCAGCTGAACATGACAATGCAGCATACATGTATCAATAGACCATCATCTCGCAATTCCACAACCATGAGTATAAACAGTCTGAAGAGAGCTTATCTGGGCATTACAATTCGAAAAAGATTCAATGGAATCTACAGGACCATCAACTCCTTCATGCCCAGTGAACTCCGAGGCCGATGTTAGAAACCTTTATTGCGTCTGAGCCTTCAACCCCGAATCTTTCGGTAAGAAATTTCCGATTCCATAACTCGTTGCCCCAATCAGATGTTTTGCGGAGATGCGCAGTCACGAACACAACCCGTTCTGCCGGTGTCATTGACCCTAGACCTTTTCATCTTGGAAAGTAATAGTTGTTAGTAGGTAGTTTTCTTATAGTATAGCTCAATTTGCCAATATTCGTCAAGATAGTAAGCAGCATGAATCATCGTCTGTCTTAACAGGAAACTGACCTTATGATCTATGCTTACTATTTCGGCTAACGGGTCTTCTAAAAAGTTTCCAATCTGTCATAAATCTATAGAAGGTTTGCCAATATTGACACTGCTATCATACTGATGTTAATGTTCCCAAAAGCAATGTGGAAACGCCAGAAGGAAAACTGCTCCTTAGGTATTCCTCTTTACTGCAGCTTATGCCATTCTGATTGTACTTGAGTATTCGCACCGGCCAAAACCAATAACGAAATGCCACAGAAGAAATCGATGCATCTGCGCACATCTACAGAAGCATTTAAGAGAGCGAGCAAACCCAATCCCCTTTACCAACAACATAAACACGCAAGGTTACAATTTAATTTTCACCTTGCAGAATTCTCAAACAATTGAAAGGCTTTAAAATAACTAATATACCCTTGCACAGAAGAGTCGTACTGTACCTGGGCCTACACAGTTCCTATTAAAATGCGGTGTTTATTTTACGCAGAAATGGGAGAAAATAAATAATGATGTATATAATTTTCTTTCATAAGCGTCTTCAACAATGCACACATTTCCCAGTGTTTATTTCCATTTTAAAGGCTACTGGGGAAGAAAGGTACAACCAAACAACAAACCTAAGGGCGTTGCCATTGACATGCTGAGAATCTCCAGCGGACAAAGTCAGTGCATTCTGACCATCAGGAGTTAATGGGCTAGTTGGAGAGTCATACAAAACTGATCAAGCAGCTCTCTAGTTCTCCTCTTGTTCCACTATCGATCGGCTGTCACATAGTGTCACTTTGATGAAGACCTTCAGGACAGCAGGATGTCCGCACGATTAGGGTTGCTAATGTTACAGTCCGTACTGTCAATACGTGAGCCTTCTCTCCTTTCTTACCATTAAAAAAATAATAATAATAAAAAATCGAAGCCATTTTTTTTTAAACCAAATAAACGTTTTTGCTGGCTACAGAATCTGCGTCTGGATAAGGAAACTGGAAACACGCGGTCACTGATTCATCCATTATAGCAACCGTCTAGAGAGTACAAAAATAGTTTCTGCTTGTAGCTAGGCAAACAAATCGTCTGCATTAAAACACACACTCTCTGTCTGTCTGTCTGTCTGTCTGTCTGTCTGTCTGTCTGTCTCTCTCTCTCTCTCTCTCTCTCTCTCTCTCTCTCTCTCTCTCTCTCTCTCTCTCTCTCTCTCTCTCTCTCTCTCTCATTTAAAGTTCAGCAAAACCACATCTTTATTTCATGTTCTTTAAGATCTGTGCTGGGCCCTAATTCCTCTCTCTGTGGAAGGTCTGTGTGTAATAAACTGCTACTAGGATCTACTCGGCATCAAAGTTCATCGGCTATGTGAGACTAATGTGACGAGAAGATTTCTGAGGATCCTGATCCCCAGGGAGATTCGGGCAGTGGAAAGGTCGAGAGCCATGCCCGTCTGAGACAACTGAGACAAAGATAACCGAGAACTGTGAAATAAAGTAAAACTGAATGCTTAACAGAAATCCGCGCTACCATGGACCATGTATGGAAAACCACCATTCAGTTACCCCCAGCTGTCACGTCACTGCCTATGGAAACGAAACAACAGCCTGACCTTTAGCAGATGCACAAGTATGATTATTTTTACTGGTTCTAAGCTAATTCTTGTGGATTCATCACAACGAAAGTCTGATTCGGTGGTGAAGGAAAATGTGCTGTGTGAAGGTATTTGAACAATATGGCTTTCTTAAATACTCATGTTCTTCCCTAGCTCTGGTGTAATATCTCGTTTACAGTTATCATAATTGCTACCATCAGCGTTCTACATAAAGATTCCCTCCAACAAATTTACATTACAATTGGACATAGGCGTACTTTTACTTCTGATATTGACATTGCTAGCTGAAGATGCCACCGCCTCATCCCTAGTATACGTCTGAAGACTTACTTGGTACTCTCCTTCCCAATCTCATTGCCAATACATTCTAGTCTGGAATTGATCTCACTAAGGGGGTGGATCTTCAGTCCGAGTGAACTGCCACCCATTCAAATATATTATATCTGATAAATCCTCCTGTGAAAGAAAGGGCAAAGCTGCAGCAGCAATACGAAGATTGGAATTTCAGTACTAGTAAGATGGGTAAATGGTTTGGAATGGTGAAAGTTTTATACGTTTATGAGAGGCAATAGCGCTAGCAATTCGAGGCTGGAAATATCTGTATTTTATAATGATTGTATTCTTTTTTTTTTTTTTTTTAAAAATAAAATTTCATTCAACCGACTCTTGACTTAACAGTTGTTTTTTTTTAATGATCTGGCTTCCAAGACAGAACATTGTGAATAATTTACAAATTACAAAGAAAGTAATATGTTATGTTTTTTGCCTTCAAATGCAACTCTCGAGAAAAACTACCAAGTTTGCAAGTACGCTAGACCATGTAAACGCTGCAATGTTCACGTTCAAGTTATACAATCTTGTGCACAATAGGGCTCCAAGCAAATAAGGCTGTCGTGAACAAGTACTCTACATAAATCAAGGCCAGGTGTAGGTAATAGCTTGATAATGTCTGCGGGACCTAAATGATGACTCAGTGCTCTGTCGTGGGAAAGAGTCTAAAACTTGAAAGACCAGGACGTTGGTGTACGTGACACAATGAGCATTTCTTCATTCAGAAGTGCTTTATCTTTTCTGTCTTCAAACAATTTCAGAAAGCCGAGTCTCATCAACCAGAAGAAAAGAAGTAAGGCTCACACTTGTTTGTTTTTTTTGTTTGTTTGTTTGTTTTTGAAAATTTATCAGCGAACGAGAATCCAAAGAGTGAAAGCATACATAATATATAAACGAACTGAAACTGAATGCCGTGTCAGCATAAAGGCAAAATCAGCTAGCGTAGAACTTATTTTAAAGTACTCTTAGGTAAATACGACTTTTGCTGAAACAATTGACCAGAAGCAGAGGTCAAGGACAAATGAGTCACATTGAAAGCAGTAAAACCGGAGTCGGGATTTCAAAGGCTTGTCAATGGAATATAACGTCAAATACCCTCAAAGACTTGTGCTCACTGCCACAATACGTCACTCACAGAGTTAAACTGCTCTCACAAGGTCAGACCAGCTTCATACTCAAGGCATTAAGAGTTTCGGTCATTATAATATGACATACATAACAATTCCACAATGCAAGGCTCTGGAATAGCAAACAAACAATGAACTCCAGGCCATAAAACTGAAAACATACGTTCCTATATTCAAGAAGTACTGTATTGCTACCAGACAACGCGTCAGTTCTGACTCTACGTTTATTCCAACTCGTCCATTCATAAAGAACACGTCTGGAGTCGTCCGAATGAGGTCACTAGCGTAGGGTGTCAGGAGACTCCGTTTAACGGTTTTCCTACATTCCATTTTCGTTCTGCCCCAGCCAGGACAGGAGCATAAACATGGATGACAAACAAAGACAGGCAGCAAACAATTGGCACAGACGGTTATTGAACAGGAAGAATACATCGGGTCAGGTTTCAGAGTTTGCCTAGCAATTGTTTGAACAAACCAAACAAACTCTCCTTTCGCGCGCAAGCGGTTCTTAAAACTAAATGTTCAATGTCAAAGACTGCACTCACAGCCCTGCAAATTTAAAGTTGAGGAGTTGGGGTGGTTTTTGTTTGTTTGTTTTGTTGTTGTTGTTTTTTTATTTACGAGAATTATCAATGATCTAGCAGAAATGTTATAATGAAGGGTTGACCTTTTCCTTCTCGCGTGTACCACTGAAAGCTGAAGAAGAGTTTTGGGATTATTGATCTTATGGCGAGCACTGCTCCCAAATTGGTCTGCACCCTTCCATTTGGAGCCGCTAGCACTTTCCCATCAATTCGCTCTTCTCTACCCATTCCTTCACCGCCACCCTTCCTCCAGGTCCATTTGTTCATCATCAATAAAACACATCTGCGTGCAGGAATGAGAATTCAATGCATTCAGTATCCCCGAAATCAATCCAAATTTGAAGCTCGTCAGCTTATGTGGGAAAGGAGAACTAGTCAGCTAACGTGTACAGATACTCGGTATGACAAACCAATGCTCTTCCTCAATGGAGACTGAGCCGTTCTATAACTCATCACACCCCACGTCTGAAGCGTTTACAAAGCAATTCGTCAAGTCGCATCTCATTTCATCCCCACAGAAAAGTTTCCAATGCCCAATCGGCTTTTAACTCATTGTCTTTTTTACATCTACTTTACCATCTTTTCAGTGTGACCCTTTACGTCACCATTTCACGCATTTCTCTTCTGCAACTACAAGCTCCTGAAGGTTGTAAGCTCGATGCTGACGATCTCAAAGACAGAAACGGTAACAGAGGCATTCTGCTTCTTGTAGTCTCAAACATTCTGTCTGAGGTTTTCGGGAATGTTTTGACCCCTCTCTCTTGTTTCAAAACGGTTCGAATGTGTGAAAAGAAAAATGGGGGGAGGTGACACTGTCAGTTCCGTCTGAGCATATCGATCTAGGGTAGTGTCCGTTGGGGATTTGCTTGGACTGAGCAAAGAATGGGCGCTGAGGCGGACAAACTGAATGGAAGGGCTGTGTAGGCGAGGGAAGCTGGGGGATAGTAACACGGTGAAGAAGCGCAGAAAGCAAACATGCAGGCCCGTTCCAAGACCAAAAAAACAACTGACAGTTAAAGCGCATAACATCATTTAGTAACAAAACGTCAGGAGACAATATGATTTAACTAAGCTAACATAGAAAACGATTTCATTATGAAGAAAGTGTGTGTAAGAATATTCTCTCTTGAAGTATCCCAGCAGATTAGCTTTTACTAGTGTAATTTTCAGAGTGATGCTAATTGTCTTATTTTCAGATGAGATAGATGCTAACTTTTGACAGAACAATATCAAATAATTTGCCTCTACATGAATAATGTTACCATCTTCAGAATGCTCCCACTACCTACATAACCAGCAACTGACAAGGAATGGCGTACAAGAAATGCATCTACAGTATAGACGTGCCAGGCTATCCATGGAAAAGCTGCTAGCCCACTTTCTGGAAATTTAGTGCTTTAAATTCCCACTGTCGCTGTCTTCCTCATTTGCTCTTTCCCATTCCTGATCTGTCCTATCACTCTGCTATACTATCTTCTTCTTCGCTAGATCAATGACCTACCTTTTTTCTTGAAAACTCTTCCTGGACAAGACTCCTTGTTTGTGTATGAGGTCTGTTGGATCAGCTTGGGAGTGTTGGACGCTTTCTGCCGGGTGGTCACTAGGGCTTCCTATGATGTTATTATTTAGCACTATAGGCATTTTATATGTATGTGTTTTGTTGATGATTTATAATGATGTTTGTGTATTCTATTTTGTTTTTGTAACCGGGGGTTCGAGTAGTTGGGGTAAAGCCTCAGCCGTCCCCTGCGTGGGATGTCTTTATTGTAAAGTGACTGGCCGGTGGAGGGCATTCAATTTTCCCACTAGGGTTGTTTCGGCAGATCTTTTATGCGGATTGGGGGTTGTCCGGTCCTGATTTGGCTCGGAAGAGTCCGCTGGACCTAAAGCAACAATCAATCAATCAATCAATCAGCTAACCGTTGAATGCCTTATGGATCCATTCCTGCACCAGATTGCCCATCAGAAACAGAACAGCGGCCGTGAACAACACGCTTATTATCTCTCGCCTGTCAAATAACTAATGTATTCACTGACCAGGAGTTAGGACAACCAATACTTGCCAAAGCGACAATGTTTCTGTACCATTGATTGACGCTAGACTAAAGGTTATTTCAGTTTTTGGACCATATAATGGTATAACTTCACTAATTATGAGAATGTTTGACTTAAATGTTTGGGAAATAAAGAATATTTTCTTTACAGCATATGAGCTCAAGAGTCAAATAATGATCTTATCTTTGAACGTGCACGTCTACAATAGGTAAACGTGCATAGGAATCCTTTTACGAGACTTCTTTATTTTTACTGAAAGGCAATTCATATAACAAAACTGAAGGATTTGAATAGTATTTATTCAGAGCATTTATCAGAGTGCAGCCAAAATCTTTGGATGGGAAAGCAGTTATGTACAAGCTGAATGCGTGGCAAAACGAACAACTGCCCATACAAACTGTGTAACAACATAACACAACAGCTGATGTTGACATGGTGCCAGAGACTGCGAGAGCAAAAAGGGAGATGCTGCTTTAGATAAAGAGACAGACAGACAGACAGAGAGGCAGAGAGAGAGACAGACAGACAGAGAGACAGACAAAGAGACAGACACAGAGAGAGAGAGAGAGAGAGAGAGAGAGAGAGAGAGAGAGAGAGAGAGAGAGAGAGAGAGAGAGAGAAGGGAAGGGAGAGAGAGAGGGAAGGAGAGAGAGAGGGAGGGAGAGAGAACGAGAGAGAGAGTGGTATAACTTGCTTCTCTGGCAGATAGGCGAGAGATGCGTTGTACACTGCTCTATATCTACCTGTGGAGAGAGAGAGAGGGGGAGGGAGGAGGGGGGGACCCGTTTCTCTGGGAACCGTTTCCAGACTACCTGAGTCTGTTATCTGTGCGAGCGCTTTTCTGTAACCGTGTGTTTAGGCCACAAGGTTCAGCCTATATACGGACACAGGATTCCTTACCCTGCGCCGCCCATTACATCTCCGCCAACTCGTTTCTCTTCTCTCTGGAGACTTGTTTCACTTTATCTTTTAGATAAAAACAAGCCAAAACTTACGCTTTTTACATGTATTTCCATTGATCTTGGGTATTCCAATAACGTTTTAGTGTTGTACTTACATGAGGAACTTCAAAGAATGTTTTGTCCTTAAGTATAATAGTTTGGCTGTATTGTTTTATTAAAATAAGCTTTATGAGTAACTGAGAAACGGTTTGATCGCAGTATTAACTTATAATTTATAACCATAATATCTCCTATTTAAGAACAAAGAAAAGAAATTGCTCTTCATGTACAGTCTACATATTGCATAACATTGTTCTCAACATATAATTTTCTCACGATCTTTTTGGAACAGCATTATTCCGTTTCAAAACTTAACTTACAAACACACTGACATACTTTTGTTGCATTTCTTGAGCTCGTGTGCTGCCTTCATGCTAATTTTATTCCTCATCTCACCAACCGCTAACCCTCCACCAAACGTTAATTTTGAGTGCGTTTTTCCTTCCAAATTTATTCATACCCATTCCTCTCATATAATTTTGCAAAACTTTGTACTACATTCTGTTGTCTCGCGAACTGTCTTTCCGCAAGTGTTACCATGAATAAAGCACAGCAAAGTTTGCGCAGAGTACTAGGATTACCACACCAAATAGCATGACCTGGCCATGCAATGACGTATAACACTGTTTGCTACTCAGCATTTCTACACATAAATCCTCTTCTGCCAATAACCCTGATTGCAACGCAACATGGCATCCTGCTCACTAGAATCCTCAAGCAACTATAAGTTTTGCTAAAGCACCATAGAGCAAACGTGTCCCGCTTGCCTGCTTGCGCAGAAAGGTGGCCAAGTCATGACAGTAACAACTGCTGGTACCAACAACAACTAACAAGTAAATAACAAGAATCGAGAGTCTTTTGCAATCTGCTTAGCGCACAAGTCTTGTTGCCAGCGGCTTTGCGAACCGAGAACCCATGATTATGTTTGTGCTATACCTGGATTGTGTGCTGAGGATTAAGAACAATAAAGCTCTGGAACCAACAAAACAAAAGCAACAACGATATATACCATGTTGCGAAGTCTCTAAGGACACAATGATTATACATGTGCCCACAAGTCATTGTTCGACAGAGCACAAGTCATATGTATTCTCAGCAGATAACGATGGATGGAAACTTACCACAGGAACCTACGTTCTGTCTGGGATTTTCTCAATAAAATAGGCCTAAATAGTCAAAAAGAACTGAATTTACTCAAAATGTTTGAATTCGTTTTCAGTTTTCACTACTATGATGCAAACTATGAACCAACGTTTCTACACAAAACATTAAAGTATTCAATTTTGAAAGTCAAAAAACTGTGCTAATATTATAAACTTTCACCACATGTATAATGGCCAACGGGTAAACATATTTATTGTAGTGTGCAAAATATGGACAAACATTGAAAAGCGGATGATAAACAAAAGGGGAATCTTATTCGTGCCACGTCAAAAGCAAGATGACGTGTCGCTGAGCAAGGCTTTTAGCCTTGGATGACGCATCTTAAACAAAGATAAGCCGTCGTCAGGACATACTGATATATACATAATATGAACAGTGAACAACTGGTATTCAAATGTCACCCAAATATTGATTATATGTGAAATTTGAAAACACTTATCCATATCGATAACATTGAGCTTGTTCGCAAACTTTGGTTAGTCGTCAAGAAACAATGATAATCAATCTTTCAACGAGTTTATTCACATAATTTACGCAACTGTGTATTTAACCGAAGTGGTGCCATAATTTAACGCTAATCAGCGTTGTTTGTGCAAGTCTATAGGAAAATTTTCTAATCAGTATCACTTCACTAAGATGACATCATTGTTTAACTGTGAAAGACAAACCATTTTTTTCACAGACATTAGCATCCATGGTGACCATAGCGACATAGTTGCCAACTTACAGGTCGTACTAGCCTTGAGTAGATGCCGCATGACTTTTCCTAGTAATAAGCACTGATTACCTTAATGTCTGAAACCCCCATGATAAAACCTCATTATATCTTTTTCAACTTTTACACCTTAACACCGTGATACAATAAAATGCATGGGTTTCCATAGCTTCAAACTTTATCGTAACACATGTTCCCTTACTAAAAATTAACCTGTCTTTTCTTTTCTTTTCTTTATTTAACCTGTCTTTTCTTTTCTTTTCTTTTTTAATTTTTTTTTCTTCTAGATACTAGAAAGAACCAAAATAGTTTGAATTAACTCGAAGTTCTGTGGACATTTTGCAGCGTATTTGTTTGCCATTCGTTTACGTTGTTCCAGTTATTCAGAGCAGGGCGAAGTACCACTAAACAGATTTTCAAACTCAGAATAATCTGCGAGAGATACCTACAGCACCAAAAACATCTATATCATGTGTTTGTAGATTTCAAGAAAGCATTTGACCGAGCCTGGCATGCAGCTTTGTGGGCAAATATGAGAGGTTCAGTACAACATCAGCCCTAACATTATTGCAGTAATCAAAAGCCTGTATGACAAGGCCACCAGTGCAGTCCTCCACAACAGCGCCATCGGGAACTAGTTCAGAACAACAATCGGTGTGCGTCAAGGATGTCTACTCTCTCCAACACTCTTCAACATCTTTCTAGAGCGCATCATTTCAGATGCCCTAGCAGATCATGAAGGCATAGTCAGCAGAGGGGGTAGAGCAATCTCCAACCTCCGTTTTGCGGATGAAATTGATGGACTGGCTGGAGAAGAACAAGAACTTTAACTGGTACAAAGGCTTGACACCACCTCCAAAGCCTTTGGAATGGAAATAAATGCAGAGAAGGCCAAAATGATGACCAACAACACCAATGGCATCAACATGGACATCAAAGTCCAAGGCCAATCCCTCAACACAATACATAGAATCTAATATTTAGGAGAAATTGTATCGGACAATAGATTCCGACAGGAAGTCTTCTCCAGGACTGCACAAACAACTGCTGGCCTGACAAGGGTGAAGCCCATTTTGAAAGATATGACCATCAGTCCTACACTCAAGGTAAGGCTGCTGCGCTCCCTTGTCACCTCCATCTTCCTATACGCTTGCGAAACATGGACTCTCACAACAGACCTACAACGAAGAATACAAAGCATGGAGATGAGGTGCTACACAAAACTTGTGGGCATTTCCTATACCCAGCACATCACCAACGACGAAGTCCGACGGACCATCTCACAAGCCATTGGACAACACGATGACATGATCACAGTGGTGAAGAAACGTAAACTCCGATGGCTTGGCCACGTCACCAGAGCATCAGGCCTTGCAAAGACCATCCTGCAAGGCACGGTGCAAGGAGGCAGAAGAACAAGGAGACAGAAAAATTGTGGGTGGACAACATTCGAGAATGGACTGGCTTGATATTGAGCAAAGTCATATGAGCGTTGCTGGGAACAGAGAAAAATGGAGTGTGCTGGTTAAATGATCATCTGTGGTGCCCAAAACGACCTACGAGTTACTGGATAGGATATGGATAGTTTTGGTGCGTCACAGCTTGGACGCCCGGATATGTTGTTTTGAACGCGAGATAAGTACACTGAACATGCAATAATTCACTTGACTACATGCCAGCGCCTTAAGAGCAGCTATAAACCTACCTGTAAGCACGTCTACGACCAGCTTTCGTCCTAGTCGACCTTGCCGGCTGGTGCGACAGCCATATCATTTTGCCCTCGGCGCAGTATTTGTTATAGTTCAATATTTTCGGTGTGGATTTCTCGTAGTTTTTCAAACAATTTCCTCAGCACCATGGACGACCATTTTGATACTTCAAAACACAAATAGTTTGCCCCACCATATATTTCAATCCCTGTTGAGGGTAATAATTTAACACTTCCTATGCTTGTTGTACAAAATATTAAACTTGTCTTCTCAACCTAATATATTCGGTACGTGCTAAAATGGAACTTACAACAAGAAATTGTCGCTTAGCGTGGGCTTGTTAGCCCAACTGCTGCTTCGAAAGCCACATCCCAATTTTGCAGTTTATGTCTCAAGGCTATAACAAGTCACAAGCGATTGTTGAACCCTGAACCCCGATACCTTCAGGCTTCACATACCTTTGCCTCTTCGCAAAACAGTTCGAACTAGCTCTTGCAAAAGGTGACAAAGAAGAACAGTTTCACTTTATTTCCACTGTGAAGATTGCGTGGATTTTTTGTGGTGATCGTCCAACTAATCTAACGTCTCGGAGTTCATTATAGCGTTCATCGTGAAAGTGTTGCAGTAACGGAAAGACGTATTTCTTTTTTAATGTACCATCTTCTGATGCGCAATCTGCAGCTAACCTACTAACCAAAGCATGTTCTAAGGTTTTCTAGTAAAATGCAGCAAGGAGTGTATTAATTGTGCACAATTGAACTACTCGGTAAATGTGTGCCATATCACCACGACTTGACTTACAAAATTTATAGGATAGGTCAAGATAGGACACAACAAAATTACTTTTTGAAAATGTAACATCCTGAACTAATTAAAGGGATGTGACTTTCAGTGGTGTGACACTTGGTATCAGTTCATCACTGTATATTATGGCTTTCTATAACCCTTATCAGTAATTTCCATCCTTGTACGTGCGAAGTGTCAGTTCATGCGTTTGAAACGAAAATAACTTCATCATCATTGTGACTCATTTACAGATAATTAACATTAATTACAAGGTCAGTGTGTGTGTGTGCGTGTGTGTGTGTGTTTGTGTGTGTGTGGAGTGGCGTTGGAGTGGGTGCGTGTAAAGACCGTGCTTGGAATTTAAGCACTACGTGTACCATTTTCCCTCTGATAATTATACCAATAATTACCGTACAATGACTGAAAGACGGCACTGCAATTATTATTGCATGGCTGGTGCGAACCAGGAGCTAATCGTCTGTCACTCGGTAGTCTATGCCAAAAACACAATAGGTCTTCACCTTGCAAACACTTCCGATACAAAATAAGCCCCAAATCACTATGACTTTCCTAATTCTAGATTCTCAAATATTATGATTGTTCAAATTTAATTGTGTGCTCAATGAAGAAACTGCACTTATGATTGTTCAAATTTAATTGTATGCTCAATGAAAAAACTGCACTTATGACTGTTCAAATTTAATTGTATGCTCAATGAAGAAACTGCACTTATTACTCAATTTAGCAGTGCACTGACTGACGTTAACTGTTCATGTAATTCGTGAATACTCTTAATTCTTACAGTGAAGTGCCAAAAGACCTCGATTCACCAAATCCGAATTTCTTCTCTAAACCGCTTCCTGTTTAACTTCTAGTTCTATACGTTCACCTGCGTTTTTTACCGCTGCTGCTATGCTGGGTGCTGTGCATTCTCTTGCATGGGTCTGCCAGCAACGTAATATTAGCCTCCACCATCCCCACCTCTTTCCCTCAAGCCCTTCCCTTATTTCCTCAACAAAATAATGTGAATCAAAAACAAAGTTTCTAATTAAACTGCAACAGAAGTTAAACAAATTAATAAATTTATACAAGAATAAGAGGGGCTACAAATATATATGCATAAAGAGGGGGTGCCATGAAATCTGGGTCCGAACAAAACTGGAGATTTCTACTCTTCTCATTGAATAATTGGCTCAGACCAGACGAGGAGATGATATTGAACTTTGGATTCCGACATCGTGACGACAGAGAAGAAGAAAGCTATACACCACTCTGGGAAATAAGACTGGATCGACGTTTTGCTGGTGGCAGCAAGCACAAAAAGACAGATTGGAGATGCAAGAGAAAAAGGGCGTGGACTGCGGTTTAACCTTGAGAAAACGGTAGAGGGGACAGAAGACCTGAAAATAATGAGACTGCCTTGATATACAGCATAGCAGTTTCTCTGGCTGTTTGTCAACCTACGTGAAGAGGAGATGATAAAACGAGGCGACGAGATCAGAGCAGGAAAATTTTTGTACACAGTATTAAAGCGTGCAAATAACTGAACGTGAGCATAATGATACGACCATCTTCAAAATATCGTTTAAAAACAGCGATCAATTTGAAAGTGAAATGGCATTTCTAGCTTCTGTTTAGAACTTGAGTACTTGAACTGAAGCACTGAATATGTGCATAACAGCTCACTGGAAAAATGGAGGAGGCATCATCATCATCATCATCATCATCATCATCATCATCATCTTCATCTTCATCTTTTTCATCATCATCATCACCATTATTATTCTTCTTCATTTTACTGTGGCGACCTACCAAAAACTAACACCTTTTATAAATGTCTCTCCACTGAACACTATTTTCAGGAGCAGTAAAATGCTACCACGCTCATGAAGCAGCACTGACGGAAAAGTCTCAGCACGCTATCATGTTTATTTCATGGAATAAGATCAATGCAAACATATATAAGTGGAAATGTCATAGGCCAACTCAGTAAGGCTGCTATAGTAACGACTGACAGTTGTACGGATATAGCATGATACTGTGTTTCAAAACTGCAGTAATTAGCACCGGTTATTTACTACAAGTGTTGCTCAGTTGCTACGAAGATGAAGTGGTACAATACAATCATCAATGTCAGTTAATGAAAGATCCAAATTAAGTTGAAAGTATGGCTGCATGATTTATTGCTTGTAATGCATGGCTGTAAGTCGTCCGTTTGCCATCAGCAGCTATTGACCCTGACTAGGTTTTTGTGACCTTTCTCGCTCGACTATAGCCCGGCAAAAACTGATTCCGACACAAGGGACAGTTTAGTATGCTCGAATTCATCATAAGTACGTCGAGTGATTATATACAATTCAGATTCTCCCTCTATCTCGTTCCCATCAGCACCCTCTCCCCCCTCTTCGACTCTCCTTGTCGACCGGTCCTGGTTTAATATGGAATCTAAGGCCAGAAATTGTGACAAGAATTCAGACACATAAAACTGCACAACGTAGCCCAACAGTAAATAATTTACGTTGCTAAATTTAGTGGAAGCCGTGCTAGCGAGGCCTTTCTTTTTTCTTTTTTTTTTTAACCATGGACGTAACAATTCATCTTGACTGCCAGTGCCAGAAGGGGACCCATCCTGGAATTTATTTAACACTTCAAATTCCTTTTTTTTTTTTTTTTTTTTTTTTTTACATTCGCTAGCATTTTTACTGCTGATTGGAAATGCAAAAATGACACAGAAGTAGAATTATAAATTGATTGGGATGCGAACACACAAACAGAATGAAATTGAGAATGAGCTGTGTCTTTACCTGAGCGAATGCACTCGGCAAGAGTACCGTTGAACTTGGTCTTCTTGTCCTTCAGAGCCTCGTATCTTTCCTTGGTCAGATGTTTCTTCAGCAGTGATTTGCTGTCCTTGGCAGCCTCAAGCTTGGCCCACAATTCTGGCAGAGATGCCATTTTCGTTTTTGATTTTGATTTCTGTCGCAAATGGAAAGAAGAAAAAGAAAGAACCTGTAGCAGTCGAACGGTCAAAGCACGCGTCAGATCGGCAAAAAGCGTCGGGGGAACTGCCGACTCAGGCTTATATACTTTTATACAAGTTGCCAAGGCAGCAGAGGGGCAGGACCCACGAACTTGGTGGAAAGAACCAACTCCAACTGCTAAATTGCGCTCTCTCTCTCTCTCCTTCTTGCCAGCGTAGCAGACGACCGAAAGGGCGACAACTTTACAGCAAGCGTGCAAAAGAGTCAGGGCCACGCGTGAAATTGGACCATACAGCATAGTGCACTGGCGTAGTATCAAACAATTATTATTATTTATTTTTTTTATTTTTTTTTTTTACGAAGATTTTTTTTCAGTGTACAAAAGCTAGATAGTCTTGCTACACAAAATGCAACTTCAACCAATATTATTATTACTGTTATTGCTAAGTCCTGTTAAAGAATTTTATAAATAAATGTGGGCACCAAAATAAAAAAATATGTACATTTCCGCATGTATTCATTGATGATGTTTTCATCAGAATTTTCATAGAACCAATACATACTTTTTTAGAACATTTACATACATCAACTGCTGTTGAACTTGGAACTTTGGCACTAGTCTTACTCATTTTGGTCAGTGGCTGCGGCTTACAATTTTTAAAAAGTCCTGAAACAAAGTATGAATTCAGCTAGCAATTACCGAGGCATAACACAAACAATATTTGAGTGAACAAACTGCAAGGAAAACAATCAAAGTTTATCGTGAACTTGTATCATAGCCTTAGCCTATCGGTGATATAATTGACGAAGAATCCAACTTAGACAAATACAAAAAAACCAGACTGCAGCAACTATCCTATCCTATCCTGTCCCGTAACCCGGAGGTCGTAGGGGCACCACAGATGATCGTTTAACCTGCATACTCCATCTTTCTCTGTCCTCAGCAGCCCTGATGGCTTCGCTCAGTGTCAAACCAGTCCATTCTCGAATGTTGTCCTCCCACCTCTTTTTCGGTCTCTCTCTTCTTCTACCTCCTTGCACTGTGCCTTGCAGAATTGTCTTTGCAAGGCCTGATGATCTGGTGACGTGGCCATGATGATGATCATCAGTCTCAGCACGAAGAATACTACTACTGCTACTAGGCTATCTTTGCTAAATGCAGCTTGGTATGAAGATGATGAAAACGTCACTGCATAGTATGACATAATAACGTAATTGTAACTATGTTTAATATTGACCAAAACACATTTAGAAGGGAGAAAATCTTCAGATCTAGGTTTCTGGGATGTATTGTTTCCGATCCAGATCCAGTTCATTTTCTTCGTTGCCAAGACCATGTTCATGATGTTGAGGAAAGCTTACTACATCTAATTCTTGGCATCCTCTTTACCTTATTGCAAACACATTTTATGTATGACATGCAATAAGCCTGGGAAAGACCTCTTACTCAACTGAATTCCACTTGGATTGGCTACTCGAGCAAACTTTTTAAAAACGTTTCGCTGGGAAGTTTGGCCTAGCTCAGAACAGAACTTCATAGATCTATGACGTAACTTCCTGTCGACGACATGGCTTTTTTGATAAACTCAGTCAATGCTCGAAAGACCAAAACCTTTACCGTAATTTTAATCGTCAAAGAAATAGTTTGGTTGTTTTTTTTTTTCGGTTTGAAACAGCGAATTTTTTTAAATTATTATTATTTTTGAGGTTGGGAGGAGGGGGGGGGGAATGATTTATTTTTTGCTGATCATAAAACGAGCAGCGAGAATAAAGCGGTTAGAAAAAAATATGGAACGGGAACAAAGTAATACGGTTTTAACAAAATCGTTCCAGAAAGAACATCGTATTTCAATATCTAAATCTGTCTGTGTGTAAGCATTATACTACTATAAATTATTCCCCCCGTGGGGATACCGGGGGTTTCTGTATAAATAGTATCCCCACTTTCTGGAAATTTAGTGCTTTAAATTCCCACGGTCGCTGTCTTTCTCCTTTGTTCTTTCTCATTCCTATGCTGTTCTATCAATCTACTATACTATCTTCTTCGCTAGACCAGTCACCTACCTGAATAGAATAGATCCAAAGTTTCTCGTCGTGTCGTAAGAGGCAACTAACTGGGGTGGTGTTAGCACAGCATCACTGGACGAATGTCTTCTATATAGAAGCCACTGGCCAGAACGGAGGAACCTCACGTTACTATAATTCAACGACTACGTGCTCGGGGCCAAGGCGAGCCACATTGTATTCGTGGATTTTGGATGTGGCCAACAGCCTGGAGAGGATTGGGACCGGCCAAGTATTTCTTGCTCAAGATGAAAAGAACCGCTCACTCCATATTGGATCGGTCGTCGACCGGGGCACGACGGACCGCGCACCGCGCATTCCGTTGGCTACCCGAACGGAGGTGATAAGTGGGTTAATGATGGACAACTTAACAAGAACCGTACCAGAGACAACATCGTCATAGGAACCTAGAATGTCAGGACCCTAACCGCAGAGGGAAAATGAGAGCTGGAACACTATCATTTTAGGTATCAGCGAACTGCGCTGGAAAGGCCTAGGTGAAACAACGAAGGTCACAAGCTTTATTTCAGCGGGAGAGATGACAAGCACGAACATGGCGTTAGATTATTGGTCCAAAAGACATTCTGGCCACTTTCATGGGTTGCCGCCCAGTCTCCAGTAGAATCATTATCATCCGTCTGAGAGCAGCCCCTTTCAACATCACCCTCATCATGGCCTACGTCCCAACATCAGACTATGAAGACCGCGAAGTGGAGAATTTCTATTAAAATCAACAGGCTGTCCATGACCAAGTGCCGAAGAAGGACATAATCATAGTGCAAGGCGACTGGAATGCCAAGGTTGGCCAAGATGCGTACCTCAACTGGGGTGGTACATGTGGACCCCACTGCAACAATGAGACAAATGACAGAGACCTGAGGCTCTTGGAGTTTGGCAGATACAACAATCTGATACTGGCAAAACATCCAGACGATGGACCTGGCACAGTCCCAGCGGGGAGCATCACAACCATATTGACTACATCATGGTCAATACGCTTCAGATCAAGCGTCAACAAAAGCAGGACACGCACTTTTCCATGAGCAGACATCGGAAGTGACCATGATCTTGTGAGGATGTCTTTCCGGCTCCACTTGAAGAGAGCAAACACAAAAAGTGCACCAGACTAAAGTTCGACCTGGGCAAACTGCAAGACCCGGAGGTGGCAGATATACTCCGCCACAATTGGAGGGAAGTGTGCACCACTGCTCATTTTGGGAGCTGGTGAAGCAGATGCCAACACCATGACCACCACCTTCAACTCAGCAGTGACAGATGCCGCCACTGAGATCCTTGGCTAGCACCGCACAAAGAAGAAACAGTGGATCACACCTAAACCTTTGGACCTGTGAGACAAACGAAGAGAGATAAAAAGGAAAAAGAACACCTCAAAGGGAGCTGATGCCTACCGAAAAATCAACAGTGACCTCCGAAAAAGTATGCGCACAGCAAAGGAGAACTGGACAGAAGACCAATGCTAGGAAATAGAAAACAGTCTGAACAAGAACAACAGCGAGAACGCCTACCAGACTGTGAAGCGGTTGACAAGTGTTAAACAGCCCAAGGTCTCCGCAATTCAAAGCAAGCCTGGCTTGTGCCTTATTACAGAAGAACAAGGAGTCTTGGAAAGATGGACCAGAGTACTGTTCTGACCTTTACAACCACACACCAAATGAAGACCCATCATTTCTAGCAGAACATAAAAGAAGAAGAAATCCTCCCAATTCTCCGGGAAGAAGTTGAGGCAGCAGTGCAATCGCTGAAGAAGAGGAAGTCAGCGGAAGTGGACAACATACTCGCAGAATTGCTTCAAGCAGGAGGAGAAGTGATTATTGACGCCATCACCATAATCTGTAACAAAATATGGCAGAGTGGGGAGTGGCCTATACCATGGACCCATTCGATTGTCATCACTTATCCCAAAAAGGGCAACCTCCCGGAGTGTAAAAATTACCGCACCATCAGCCTCATTTACCATCCCACCAAAGTCCTCCTGAAAATAATACTCAACAGGTTGACACCCCAAGTTCAACAAATCATAGTTGAAGAACAAGCAGGATTGAGGGCAGGGCGAAGTACCACTGAGCAGATTTTCAACCTCAGAATAATCTGCGAGAAATTCCTACAGCACCAACAACATCTATATCATGTATTTGTAGACTTCAAGATAGCGTTTGACCGAGTCTGGCTTGCAGCTCTGTGTGCAACCGCGAGCATGTACAACATCAGCCCTAGCATTATTGAAATCACCAAATGCCTGTATGACAAGACTATCAGTGCAGTCTTCCACAGCAGCGCCATTCAAAACAACAATCAGCGTGCGTCAAAGATGCTACTTTCCCCGACACTCTTCAACATCGTTCTGGAGCACATCATGTCAGATGATCATAAAGGCAGTCAGCATAGGGAGTACAGCAATCTCCAACCTCCGTTTTGCGGATGACATTCGTGGATTGGCTGGAGAGGAAGAAGATTTGAATAGCTGATACAGAGGCTTGAAACCACCTCCAGAGGCTTTGGAATGGAAATAAGTGCAGAGAAAATCAAACTGATGACCAATGGCATCAACAAAGTCCAAGGCCAATCCCTCAACACGGTGCAGAGCTTCAAATATTTAGGAGCAATTGTATCGGACAAGGGTCCCGACAGGAAGTCTTCTCCAGGATGCTGTCCTGACAAGGTTGAAGCCCATTTGAAAAGACACGGCAATCAGTCTACACTCCAAGGTAAGTTTGCTGCGCTCCCTTGTCATCTCCATCTTCTTGGATGACATGCTCACAGAGGTAAAGAAACGGAAACTCCAATGGTATAGCCACGTCACTAGAGACCTTGCAAAGACCATCCTGCAAGGCAACGGTGCAAGGAGGCAGAAGAAGAAGAAGAAGAAGAGAGAGAGAGAGAGAGAGAGAGAGAGAGAGAGAGAGAGAGAGAGAGAGAGAGAGAGAGAGAGAGAAAGAGGTGGGTGGAAAACATTCGAGAATGGATTGGCTTGACACTGAGCGAAGCCATGAGGGTTGCTGAGGAGAGAAAACGAGAGAGAGTACGCTGCTTAAACGATAATCTGTGGTGGCTCAACGACTTTCGAGTTACGGGATAGCATAAGCACACGTGCGAATGGAGTACAGCACTATCAGTTATGACTTATGGCGTACGAACAGGGTCAAACGCGCGATGTTCGTACGCCATAATGACTAGCCAAACGTTCGATACAAAAAAAAAGAGATCCTTTTAGGCCTAGATGCACTTATGCACTAGTCTATAATAATGATGTTTTTAAAACAATCCATTGTGCATGCCCACATTGTTACTCACTGTGCACGATAAATCTGTATACAATCCTTTTTTTTTTTTAATTCAAGATTACGGTTATAACATTTTCATATCATTTGACTGGACCAGCGTTTAAGCTTAATCTTGTTTTATCTTGAGAAAGCGTTTTAATAAGCTCGATAGCTTGGTTTGTATCGTTGAGCTGTCTGATCTCTCTTTATTTTTCTTTTGTGAAAAGCATGACTGTTTGGCGTGAGCTTTTTTTTTTTTTCTTTCCTCAGTCTTCTTCTCTTTTGATCTTCGCCCGACGGAGTGTTTGAGCCTTTTGATCATGCGCCAGTTGAGTCCCTTGATAAGGAGAGGGGAGTGGGAAGAGGGGTGAAGAGGTGTAGGCGGAGGAGGAGGAGGAGGAGGAGAAGGGTATGGTGTGAGTGGTTTGCTTAACAGTCGACTACCTCTCCCAACGATCACTATCAGTACGACGATTACATTCGATCGAAGAACTACCAATAATGATTGTCGATGTGTTTGCATGTGTCTCATATGTTACTACCAAACTGAATGAAACACAAGGTTGTTTGTGTTATTTAATCCAAGAGTGTCTGAACTGCTGATCGGCGATTTATGGGTCTAGCCTATATATGATCTCCCCTTATCCACTAATCTATTCATCAGTATCTTAATTTACAATAATGTTATTTGATCACGTGAGGTTGTGTCCGGGGGGTCTGGGTTCCATTCATGGTTGTCCATCATTACAGAAATGTGATAGGAGCCATTGATCAACGCAATAAAGACTAAATAATTTATATCATCAACACTCACATTATATAGCAAAACTTAATTCTTTTGGACTGACGTCTTTTGCTTTAGTGCATACAATTCTGTCACAAGAGATGGCATGCCAATGACATTGTTAAAGAAATTAACAGATTTTAAAAGGTGTTAACTCTATTAAAATCGCAACAACAAAAAATCTATTGTGTTTGGATTTCGTTGCTCCTATTAGGTTACGTTTGTACCATTATATGATTATGATAACGTTTCTACCACATATCTGCTTAGGTTTGTACCATTCTAAGATTAAATGTGTCCTGTCAATAGTGCATGAAGATTATTTTGACTAGTTTTATCGTTACATTTATTAAATGTTACTGTTTCATTTTAAAAAAAATTCGTATGTACTATTTCTGAATATTGTTTTACTACTGCCATATTATTTATATTTTTGTGTCACTATGTGGTACTTTTTACTTTGAGCTATTTTTAAAAACCATTGCTTCATTATTTATTTGTAATGCTGACATCTTCATTCATGTAGTGTGTGTGTGTGTTTGTGTGTGTGGGTGTGTGTGTGTGGTTGTGTGTTTTAGTTATTCATTGCTTACAGGGTCCACAGGACTGCAAAGAACCGAATTAGGATTACAACTTGGTTGAAAGAGGATCATGATCCGTATAAAAGATCTGTTGAAACAACCCTAGTGGCATCCCCGCCTTGCGGGGCATATGGTTATTCGATAAGGTGATGATAATAATCATTTGTTGTCAGGTTGATGACGTGTGATTCGTCTTTAACGCTTATGCAACAGGACGTTAAGCTTCAGTTTCCTCTATAGTGGTAACACTGAAGGCACTCCACCAGCCGATCATTTTACAATAAAGACATCCCACGCAGGGGACGCTGAGGCTATACTCTAATTTATCGAACCCCCGTTTACAAAAACCAAACAGAATATAAACATCATTATAAAATATGAAGAAAAAAAAACACATACATATATAATGCCTGCATTGCTAAATAATAATATCATAAAAAGTCCTAGTGACCATTTGGCAGAAAGCGTCCAATATTTCATTTCTAAGCTGACCCAACAGACCTCGTATACAATTGAGGAGTTTTGGAAGAGTTTTGAAGAAAAAAGGGTCTAGTGAAGAAGAAGATAGTATAGTAGATTGATAGAACAGAATAGGAATAAGAAAGAACAAAGGAGAAATATGGTGACAGTGGAAATTTAAAGCACTGTGCGTGTGTGTGTTTATGTGTGTGTTTGTGTGTATACTTTTCTTTAAACGATTTTTAAATACTTAATGTAATGGGTTTTTTATTTTCTGAAAGAGCATTTCGCATTTGGAAGGTGAATCAGTAGTCTTCTAGCCTAGTCATACATGATGAAACAAAAAACAGAAAAGCTGGTCGTTTGGACCTTGGTAATGTGCTGCAATGCTTACGCGATGTATTAATCAAGATTTATCTACCGTATTATTTCAGTTTCTGGAGGCACGCCAAAGCGAACCTGGCTGGGATCAGCTTGTTTTTCGTCTTGCAATCCTGCAAGGCCTATAAAGACTAACAAAAAATGTAACATACTATACTGCCGATGACGTGAGGTGTATATTTCCATTGTGTAAAAAATGCTGTCTCCTCACACCAAATAAAAAAAAAAAAAAATTTCCTGCATTGGTCTCACCTACTGTTATTGGGAGGTCCATACCCATTGGGTGAAAGAAAACAAATAAGAAGCTATTCTCATTTCTAACAGAAGTGGTACTTTTAAAGAAGGCCTAAATTAAAGATGACCTGGCACGGTGCAATGAGGTAGAAGAAGATGGAGACAGAAATAGATGGGAAGACAACATTCGAGAATGGACTGGCTTGACACTGAGTGAAGCCATGAGACTGCTGAGGACAGAAAGATGGAGTAAGCTGGTTAGGCGAATATCTGTGGTGCCCCAACAACTTTCGAGTTGCGGGATAGGGTCGGGTAGGATAGGATAGGACATAATGTAGGCTACTACACTTATAACGCTTATTCCCACTTTCTAATTATGATCATACAGTGTAGTTCCCATATGCTGTGTGGGCATGTAAAAACCGTACGATTCTTCCCAAACGCCCAGACAGATCTCTCAGAGACATCTCAAGTAGCAGCAGCAGCAGAAGAGGAAGAAGCAGCAGCAGTAGTAGCAGAAGAAGAAGAACAATAAAAACAAGACATGTGTAATGCCGTGACACAATAACCTTTCGGCTTATAGATAGTGTACCGACTATTTACAGGAAACCAGATGGAACGAATTTTCTCCCTGATGTTTGCTATAATGGTTTCGGCCCTTTTCTTCTGGTCGTCTGGGTGTCGGATAGCGCAGTGATTGGAGCACTCGCTACTGTGTCGCAAGTTAAGCACCGTCCAGTTTGGTTAGAACTTGGATGGGTGACCGCAAACCGTGAAGCGACAAATGATTGATTGATTGATTTATTATTGCTTTAGGTCCAGCGGACTCTTCCGAGCCAAATCAGGACCGGACAACCCCCGATCCGCATAAAAGATCTGTTGAAACAACCCCAGTGGGAAAATTGAATGCCCTCCACCGGCCAGTCACTTTACAATAAAGACATCCCACGCGAGGGACGGCTGAGGAGGGTTGACCTCAACTACGCGAACTCCCCGATTACAAAAACAAAATAGAATACAAACATCATTATAAATCATCAACAAAAAAAAACATACATATAAAATGCCTATAGTGCTAAATAGTACATTCATAGGAAGCCCTAGTGACCACCCGGCAGAAAGCGTCCAACATTCCCAAGCTGATCCAACAGACCTCATACACAAACAAGGAGTCTTGTCCAGGAAGAGTTTTCAAGAAAAAAGGTAGGTCATTGATCTAGCGAAGAAGAATATAGTATAGCAGAGTGGTAGGACAGATCGGGAATGGGAAAGAGCAAATGAGGAAGACAGCGACAGTGGGAATTTAAAGCACTAAATTTCCAGAAAGTGGGGATACTATTTATACTGAAACCCCCGGCACTCCAACGGGGGGAACTGTTGCCGCAGTTAATTTGTCATGCCTACAAAGGCAAGACAGGTTTTCAACTGGGGCTTTCACTGTACCCTTTATAGGTTAGAACAATCTACAGTTGGCAAGATTGCTCATGACCCCAAGGGGTGAAGCGACAAATAACAACGTCCCTAGTTGACTCAACTGTGACTGAGTACCTACTCTCTTAAGGGTGGGGAAGGTAAAGCAGCGAGGGAGAGAGATGGGCATCCCCTCATTACGCTGGGCCAAGATAGGTGTAATCTCCAACATCACGCTCCCCTACGGCCGCAAGGCTATGGGACCACCTTTACCTTACCTTCTGGTCGTCTGTTCATAACATCCTCTGAGGTCACTCCATGATACAGTCATTACGCGTCACTCAATGCCACACGCACACAATTATACTCCGCTTGGTTAATTCAACATGGTTATCACGCACCGCGGGGTTAATCTATTGTGCGCATGTGCCTTAATTCTAAGGGGGGTAAACCATTTTCTGCTATAGCAAACTACTTTTTGAACGATATGACACGGAAGATTCGCAAATAAGTCACACAAATTGAGAAAATATATATTGTAAGGAAACAATCTTCACAAATAATGAATTACATATTTTTTAAGTTGTTGTGGACTTCGGACGCAGTATAAAATATTGGCGGTTATTATTTAGAAAGGGTGGAAGGAGCTGAGGTGAGGGTGCATGTATGATAATAGTGGGGTTGCGGGATCTACGAACGAATTCTCGGTTGAAAGGTCCTCGTCGTTCGTTCGTCGTGGAGCTTCGTACCGATAACACGATCGCTTGCGCACAGCCCGATAACAAAAGCTCAGTATGGCAGGCAACAAAAGAGCAGTGAGGGGAAATAACCCGCGTTGACAAAATGTGATGATTGGTGTCCTTTAGCGCAATACTAATGAGCATTTTGAGGGTTAGGGGTTCGAGTCCGGTACGTATTGGGCATGATATTTTATAGTATTTAATTAACATATATGGGGTATTTACTTGTTTGTTTATTTGTATTTGTGATTTTAAATTAATTCCTATCTGTTTAATAGATGATTCATTCGGTAATGTATTTCTTTTTAACATTTCTTCTTGAAAGTGGTAATAATAAAGAAGGTGATAGTGATGAAGACGATTATGACGAGAACAGTAAAAATAATAATAATAATAATAATAATAATAATAATAATAATAATAATAATAATAATAATAATAATAATAATAATAATAATAAAAATCATTATGATCATCATAATTGACACATCAGCCTCATCTTTCTTCTTCTTCTTCTTCTTCTTCTTCTTCTTCTTCTTCTTCTTCTTCGTGTGTGTGTGTGTGTGCGTGTGTGTTTGTGTATGTGGAATTCCCTTTGTAAAATATGTATTTTCACCACTTTCAGCTAAATAATCTTTATTTAGAAGCATATTTATTTTTAAATCATTTTAATTTCAAACAATGTAAGATTTTTCCAAATAATATATGTTTGTCAACAAATAACTTATTATTTCCCAACACAAAAAAATCTTGCTATTCTTTAGCAGATTCTATGAAATAATGTATTATTTTTTAAAGTTTCTAAATAATGATTTGTTTACCCATTTATGTATTATTTAGCAGAATTTGATAAATAATGTATAATTTAGACGATTTTGCTAAATAATGCATTATTTACGTAAAAAGTTCATTATTTAGGGACTGCAGTTTTCATTACTTATGGGATTTACATATATATACAAGTCGTATTACTTTAGGCTGTGAGTAGTAAAAAAAAATTTTTTAAAAATAAAATTAAAATTAAAAGTCGTTATTTTACGCAGTTTTGCGATTAAAAAAATGAGGAAACTGCTTTATTTCACTCTATTTTTTTAATATCTTCGCAACAGTATTAATATACGAAACGGCAACGGTAACAGCTCCGAAATAATCCATAATTATTTATGAATGAGTGGATTGTCTTCAGAGTAAATTATCATTTAAAAAAAACCTCGCAAGTTAACGGTGATCTTGTGAAGAAAAACAAAAAAAACAGAAGCGTTGATTCCAATTTTTGAATAATTCAATGCTCATGCTACTGCTACTTCTTCTACACCTATCTATGCGTTTTGGGGTACATAATAAATACAAAAAGAAAGATTTTTTTTTCTTCTGAGGGAGATACTAAAAACACTGAACACTCCCGCCCAAGACTTAACTTGAACTTTCGTTTGTGTTCGGGACTTTACAGACGTTTTTTTTTTTTTTTTTTTTTTTTTTTTGGTATCTTCAAATTTGTGGAGTGATTTACGTTGAAAAATAAATAATTAACACAATTTTTTAACATTTAATTTGATTTTGATTTGATTTTTGACACTTTATCCGTAAATTCTGGGGCGCCTCTCCTTTACTGGAATGGATAAATATTCACTGGAAAAACCTTGAATTTTGTTATAGAAAGCAGTAAAATTATAAATACTAAGTTTTCAAGCGAATCCTGGAATCCCCTAAATAATGAAAACTGCAATCCCTAAACAATGAATTGTTTATGTAAATAATGCATTGTTTAGCAACATCTTATATATAATGCATTTTAAAGCAAATTCTGCTAAATAACGCATGATATAGGTAAACAATTCATTATTTAGAAACATTTCCAAATACATTATTTCACACAATCTGCTAAATAATGCATTATATAGGATAATAATTCCTTATTTAGCAATAATGCCTTATTTTTCATATCATGATTGATTTATGTAAACAATGTATTGTTTAGGTAAAAATAATAACTTATTTGCGGATGAAATATATTATTTCGTTTGTAAACAAATGATTATTTAGAAAATATGCTTCTATATAAAGATTATTTAACCGAAAGTGGTTATTAAAAAGGTACGGAAAAAAATCGCAAATAACTATTTTTACAAAGGGAATGCCATATGTGTGTGCCGGGTATGAGTGGATGTCTAAAATCATTGTAATAAATGAATAGACTTTAAATAAAAGAACTGAACTTATTATTCTTATAACTTGTATTAGCTACACTATAGTGGTAGTTACAGTAGTGAACTATACTTCGGTTTCCTTTTCTATACATGTGATTTTTCTTGCAATATTACTACTACTACTACTACTACTACTACTACTACTACTACTACTACTACTACTACCACTACTACTACTACCACTACTACTACCACTACTACTACTACTACTACTACTACTACTACTACTACTACTACTACTACTACTACTACTACTACTAAATACTTTCTCTAGAATACGCAAGTTTGTTTTTCAAACATAATTATCTGTGTCACTTTGCGCATCAATCTAGTTCTAGATCTAAATGCACCTATGGTTCCGAGTTCGAAAGTATACTGAGGACCAATTCCGCTTCATATGCGCGCACATACCATGCTTTGGAACCACTTACTTTTCTGCCTTCATACTGTGTTTATCGTGATAGTATTTGATACTGAATTATGTATTCGCATGTTTGTTTTAATTTTTAAAAACAAATACCTGGATTCACTCGGAGAATGACGTCACCCCTTGCAGGCTGACATAACAAAAGCCGTTTTGCATATTATAATTGATTTTATTTACGAGAAAATTACGGCACATCTAAATCGGTTTTCATTTCTGATCGGAACGCTGGGAGCGTTTTGTATGTCGTCAACGCGGTTCAGTTTCCACTAACCTGTAATGAAAACACTGCCTGTCGAGAAGGCACTTAAATCCAAATGGACATTTGTCCACAACATCCTATCCTATCCTATCAGGGTACTCGAAAGTCGTTGGGGCAACACAGATGATCGTTTAACCAGTGCATTCCATCTTTCTCTGTCCCCAGCAACCCTCATGGCTTCGATCAGTGTCAAGCCAGTCCATTATCGAATGTTGTCTTCCAACCTCCTTTTCTGTTTCCCTCTTCTTCTGCCTCCTTGCGCCGTGCCTTGCAGGATGGTCTTTGCAAGGCCTGATGCTCTGGTGACGTGGCCATACCATCGGAGTTTCTGTTTCTTCACCACTGTGAGCATGTCATCGTGTTTGTCCAATGGCTCGTGTGATGGTCTGTCGGACTTCGTTGTTGGTGATGTGCTGGGTATAGGAAATGCCAAGAAGTCTTCTGTAGCACCTCATCTCCATGCTTTGTATTCTTCGTTGTAGATCTGCTGTGAGGGTCCATGTTTCGCAAGCGTAGAGGAAGATGGAAATGACAAGGGAGCGCAGCAGCATTACCTTGGAGAGTAGACTGATGGTCCTGTCTTTCCAAATGGGTTTCAACCTTGTCAGGGCAGCACACACACACACTACCCACCCACCCCCACCCTACCCCCAACCCCATGGCATCAAACGCAAGATTTTGGCAGATGATTCAGAATTGTATCTTTTATTCAAACCAGATTTGGTTTCATCATCTGAAGCTGTGAGCAAGGTTGACCGCTGTCGTATGGAAGCAAAATCTTGGATGGCAAGAAACAAGCTTAAACTCAATAACAAAAAGACGGAAGCAGTTCTGTGCTGGTCAACGCATTCCCTTGGAAAGGTTGCACTGGAATCTATTCAAGTGGGACAAGCTGTGACTGACTTGTACAATTCTGTCAGAAACATGAGTCTTCATATTGACAGCCAGCTGACGATGTGTGATCATATCAGTTCAGTAGTTAGAAACTGCTACTTCTGTATTCGTACTCTAAAAAAGCTTTGTCCATTACTCACTAAGCAGGCTGCAAGTGCCGTTGCTGTGTCACTAGTGGTGTCCCAAACTGACTATGTCAACAATTGTCTTTGGGGAAAGAAAGAAGAAAATGGACCATTGTCACGAACTGGCTAGCTTTAACTCTGCACATTTACTATTTAGCCTTGTGTAGTTTTTGTAATAGTAGAGAGTCAGTATATAACACAGCAGCAATAAAAGTACACACCGCGAGCCCGACCCACGCCGCGTAGTGAATCAGCACTGTGTGCGAGAGTCGTAAATATTTTAACCAATGACCAGCAGGCTAAGTGGGTAGAGCAGTTTTGACTGTGTCAGAGCCTAACACAGTTTGAATCAGTCGTGTGTGAGACGAGGGAGAAGTAACATCTACTTAGCTAGCAGAGAACTATCTTCACTCATAGACCAGGAAGCAGGACTTTAGAATCTTAGAATTCTATCAAGCCACAACGGGCCTGAACTTGTCAAACAGGTAAATGAACACCCTTCTGTTTCATCGTGATATATTTATATTATTGTTGAAATTATGTTTGTGGAATTTGCTATGCATAAATGTGAATTATTAATCCGAATTTGCCGTACCACGTGGAAGAGCCGACCACGAGGCGAAACACGACCGGTTGCGCCGCCATGTTGTATCCCGTACGGAACCACTGTTGTTTAACTTATATGTATGTTTGCAGACCAGTGGCTGTACCACTGAATGTTTATATTATTATTAATTCTGTATGTGTATAGTTAGACACGATTGATATTTATGTATGTATAGGAATTTAGAGTTGAGATTCCAGTGGACCCCGGAAGTAGCAGAATGTTCGTCGCTTATGTATAGAGATGTGGAGCTATCACTGAGGGCTACTTTGGCTTTCAGTGAGACGCTCTGCACAAACCGATTATTCAGGGTTGTGCAGAATTTCGTCTCTTATATTACAGACGAGCAGGCGAGCTATCCCGAGCTATCCTGTGCGTCTCACTCCACAGAAACGACTAGTTGGTTGAGGATCCTCTACCGCACAAGCCGGAAAGAGCTACCTTGAAAAAACCCCTACAAGACCCCACAGCGTGGCAAGGGAACCCAACTACACAACTACCCAGGTGGACCAGAAGCTACCTCACAGAAGGACTTCGCACGCTCCATCTAGCAGTTAAGTGAACACGCCAAGGTGCACTTAAACTGATCATAACAGGACCACAGTAGTCCAACTCTTCAGAAACTGTAAAACGGACCACAGTAGTCCAACTCTACATGAAATATTATCGCAAGTGCCCGAGGAAGATATAACAGCTGCATAGACTATCAGCGATCGAACTATTAGCAGTGACTGAGACATTTTAAGTTAGATTAGTACTTAGAGAATCTTGTATAGAGTAGAAGAAATAAATGTGTGATTTTAACTGTTATCAAGTGGCTGGACTACATATGATTCATAGCCGTGTGAAAGCTAGTGTGACAGTAATCTTTTACCATTTTTCTATCTATTCCTGTACCCCAACCTTAACACAGAACGAGCTAAACAAATAAATTTATTAAAGTAATTCATAGGGTGACCTACTAGCAGTTCCCACCGAATAAACGTGAGGGTCCATAATTCCATTGTGCAGAGCCCATAAACCCCACGTGACACTTTAATTGGCGAGCCTAGCCAGGATCTGTATAATAGGAATTGGGTATAACCGGATCTAAGTACAATAAAATTAGATAACAGTAGTAGTAGTAAAATAACTTAGAATAGTGTAAGGGTATAACACTGATCAGTTGTGGTGCACTATTCTTTAGTTAAAAACTTTTTTGCTTCAATTATTTTTGTGCCTGTATGTTGCCTTGTTCTTTTGCAGGTTTTGCTTAAATAACTGTTGTATGCCATTTGACTCTTGTTTTATTCTATTATTGATTACGAATTTTATGGTAATTGCATTGTTGTTATTGGTTTGCAATATTGCTAGTGTTTTGGTATTCCACTTGATTCAGAGGTTGTTCATAGACACGTTTGACAATGTCGGACCCAGTGGCCTTGAGATTGCGCTTCAAGGAATTAGGGGAAGCTTTACACTTAGCAGGGGGAGACCTAATTGCGTATATCAATGCAGAGGTAGAGAAACAGGAGGCTAAGGCAGAGAGAGCAGCAGAGAGAGAGGCGAAGAAACTCGAAGCGGCAGAGAGAGCAGCAGAGAGAGAACAGAAAAAAGCAGAATTAGAGGCAGAGAGAGAGGCCAAGAAATTAGCATTAGAAGCAGAGCAAAAGAAAGCAGAGTTAGAAGCAGCAAGAGAGCAAAAGAAATTAGAACTAGAAGCAGCAAGAGAACAGAAGAAACTTGAGCTAGAAGCAGAACAGAAGAAGGCAGCGCTAGCAGCAGAAAGAGAAGCAGAAAGTAGGAAATGGGATTATGAGCGGGCAGAAAAGGAAAAAGACAGACAGCATGAGTTAGAGCTGAGGAGATTAGGATCAGGAGCTTCAAGTTCTTCCTCAACCCCTCCCCACTCAGATCAGCTAGAGGTAGCATCCAACCCTGTACAAGGAATGTCATTTCCACTGGGAACATTCAATGAGAGAGAAGAAGGTCTAGATCTCTACCTGACTAGGTTTGAGCGTCTAGCAACAGAGTACAAACTAGATCTCACCCATTGGTCTTTTAAGCTTAGTCAAGGGCTTAGAGGAAAGGCTTATGACATCTACAGTAAGCTACCGACTGACAGAGTGACTGACTATCACAAAGTAAAAGAGGCACTCCTAACGGGATTCGAACTGACAGGAGAATGCTACCGGCAAAAGTTCCGCACCAATCGGAGAGTGAAAGGAGAGAGCTATGCGCAGTTCGCGGATCGGTTGTCCACAACGTTGGATAAGTGGATTAGCCAGTCAGCCACGGCTAAGACGTATGATGGACTGACAGAACTGTTAGTATGGGAACAGCTACGGGAAACCATGACCCCCGAGCTGAGGACATTCTCAGTAGAGCAGGGCGCGGAAAGACTAGAAGATCTGGTCAAGGTCGCAGATAGGTACGTGGCCGCACACGGAGAAGCCAAGAGCTTCAGGCGAGACCTAAAGCCTAACGGGAAAGAGGCACAGAAACGAAGCCCTAACCGGGAAGAGCGCACCGCGAATAAGCCCAATAACCCCAGACCTGGGCAAAATAAAGGACCCAACACGGAATTCGGGAAAAGAGGTCCCGCAGAACAGAGACGGTATTGTTCGTTCTGCAACAGAAACAATCACTCCACCGCAGAATGTTTCAAGTTGGCCGCACAACGTAGGGAAGAGCGCGAAAGCCGGCCAGCGCACAGAGTTCTAACTCAAAGTAGCGGTAACAAGCCACACACAATCGGAGATCACCCATCGGTGACAGACACGGTCAAGGTCAACGGAAAAGAAGCGAACTGTCTGTATGACACAGGTCTATCTTACGACGCGATAGTTAGCGAATCTCTTGTATCGCGCGCGGACTTGACCGACAAGACAGTCGACTTACAAGGAGCAGACTTGACGAAACCGACGACTACTTGCCCAATAGCATGGATCGAAGTAGAGAGTAGGTACGTCACAGGACGAATCCAAGCAGCTGTTTTACAGAAACCCCTGTATGATCTAGTGCTAGGTTGTAGGTATGTGTTCTTAGGCACGCCCCCTAAAACTGTAGAGATAGCTGCAGTGCAAACCAGGGCCCAAGCTAAAACCCAACCACCCCAGCCCGAGTTCGCTCCGAATCCAGGACTCGAAGAGATCAAAACAGCACAGAAAGAAGACACCTCGATAGCGAAGTGCTTCCAGAAGCTACCCAAGGCGCACACACCCCCGCACAAGGGAGACTTCTACATGGAAGAGGGAGTTCTACATCGACAAGGAGATGGAGATCACACCCAACTAGTACTACCAGCCACCCTTCGAGCCCAAGTACTAGAATTAGGCCACAGCATGCCACTCAGCGGACACATGGGAATTGGAGCCACAGTGCAGAGAATCAGCGCACACTACTATTGGCCAGGAATCACGGAGGATGTCAAGCGCTACGTGAAATCTTGCCACCAATGTCAACGATATTCCCCGCGACATCACACCGTACCAGTTACCTTAGGACCATCGGTAGTAGTCGGCGTGCCATTCCAGCAAGTCTCAGTAGACATAGTAGGACCACTACCCATGACCAAGAAGCGGAACAGATTTCTACTCACACTCGTCGACGCATGTACGATGTGGTGCGAAGCAGTCCCGTTGCCAGCGATCGACACCAAGAAGATTGCAGATGCACTCATCGCCATCTTTACCAGAGTCGGATTCCCGGACAGCATTAGAACGGACAACGGATCTCAGTTCACCGGCCGCCTGATGCAAGACGTGTTCGAGTTGATACAAGTTCATCACATTCGCACACCACCATACCACCCCGCCAGCAACGGACAAGTAGAAAGACTGAATGGAACCCTTCTCACCATCCTCAGGAAAGTCGCCGACGACAATCCAGAAGCGTGGGACACCTACGTGAATGCGGCACTGTTCGCATACCGAGAAACGCCCCATGCAGCCACAGGCTACACCCCGTCAACCTTGCTATTCGGCAGACCTCTAGCAGGACCGCTAGAAGCCCTACGCAGAAGTTGGACGGAGGCCAAGATAGACGACACACCAAGAGGTGCCACCAAGTACGTCGCAGACCTGCAGGAAACCCTCAAAGCAACGTGGAAGAAAGCTGGTGAAGCACTGAAGAAGGCAAGAGCCCGTCAGGCGAAGTACTACAACCGCCACGCGAAGGACCGAGAACTGCAAGTCGGCGATCAAGTGCTACTCTTACTTCCAAGTGGAACCAACAAGCTGGACATCGCTTGGAGAGGACCGTACCGGGTGACTGCCAAGAAATCCAAGACAGTCTACCAAGTAGAGGTAAACGGGAGAGCCCGATACCACCACATCAATCTCCTCAAGAAGTATACGGACCGACCAGCGACCCCCAGCACTCACACCTGGATGGCCATCGCCATCGCGAAAGAAGCTCATCCCCAACTACAACAGCATCGCCGTACCACTGACAAATGGAACCCGGAAAATCGCCCCGGACAAAGTCGTATGGACAGCCGAATGCGAGACAGCATTCCAAACACTCAAGGACAGAATGACATCGGCGCCAGTACTCCACCTACCCGATTTGACTCAGCCATTCGTTCTTCGCACCGACGCAAGCGACTTAGGCCTCGGAGCAGTACAGCTACAGCGCGACCCCAAGAATGCGGAGACGCTATTCCCTGTCGCCTACGCCAGCAGAAAATTGAGACCCGCCGAGACCCACTACGCCACGTCGGAGAAAGAATGTCTTGGACTAGTCTGGGCCATACAGAAATTCCAACTCTACCTGTATGGGACCCACTTCACAGTTCAGGTGGACCATCAACCACTATCGTTCCTGGCAGCCTCCAAGTCTTTGAACTCTCGCCTGATGAGATGGGCACTCACCCTTCAGGCGTACTCATTCCAAATCGAGTACATCCCCGGCAAGGAAAACCACGGAGCCGACTACCTCAGTCGCCATCTCGTGGAGGACACAGCAGCTGTCGCCCACCCAACACAACTAAGGGCCACAGCACCAGAATTCGTCCCCGCCCAGTAATACCCTGTCACTAGTGTCCATAGCTACCTGGCACAGCATTGCAGCTTAGGTAGAGCAACTTAATTAGTTTGTAAATAGGACCCTAGGATAGTGCAGTGTTAAACTAGGCTCTGTAGTAGAAAAAGGTCGAATCCAGTAGTCATCGCCTTTTTTCAGTTGAGGGAGCCTGTCACGAACTGGCTAGCTTTAACTCTGCACATTTACTATTTAGCCTTGTGTAGTTTTTGTAATAGTAGAGAGTCAGTATATAACACAGCAGCAATAAAAGTACACACCGCGAGCCCGACCCACGCCGCGTAGTGAATCAGCACTGTGTGCGAGAGTCGTAAATATTTTAACCAATGACCAGCAGGCTAAGTGGGTAGAGCAGTTTTGACTGTGTCAGAGCCTAACACAGTTTGAATCAGTCGTGTGTGAGACGAGGGAGAATAACATCTACTTAGCTAGCAGAGAACTATCTTCACTCATAGACCAGGAAGCAGGACTTTAGAATCTTAGAATTCTATCAAGCCACAACGGGCCTGAACTTGTCAAACAGGTAAATGAACACCCTTCTGTTTCATCGTGATATATTTATATTATTGTTGAAATTATGTTTGTGGAATTTGCTATGCATAAATGTGAATTATTAATCCGAATTTGCCGTACCACGTGGAAGAGCCGACCACGAGGCGAAACACGACCGGTTGCGCCGCCATGTTGTATCCCGTACGGAACCACTGTTGTTTAACTTATATGTATGTTTGCAGACCAGTGGCTGTACCACTGAATGTTTATATTATTATTAATTCTGTATGTGTATAGTTAGACACGATTGATATTTATGTATGTATAGGAATTTAGAGTTGAGATTCCAGTGGACCCCGGAAGTAGCAGAATGTTCGTCGCTTATGTATAGAGATGTGGAGCTATCACTGAGGGCTACTTTGGCTTTCAGTGAGACGCTCTGCACAAACCGATTATTCAGGGTTGTGCAGAATTTCGTCTCTTATATTACAGACGAGCAGGCGAGCTATCCCGAGCTATCCTGTGCGTCCCACTCCACAGAAACGACTAGTTGGTTGAGGATCCTCTACCGCACAAGCCGGAAAGAGCTACCTTGAAAAACCCCCTACAAGACCCCACAGCGTGGCAAGGGAACCCAACTACACAACTACCCAGGTGGACCAGAAGCTACCTCACAGAAGGACTTCGCACGCTCCATCTAGCAGTTAAGTGAACACGCCAAGGTGCACTTAAACTGATCATAACAGGACCACAGTAGTCCAACTCTTCAGAAACTGTAAAACGGACCACAGTAGTCCAACTCTACATGAAATATTATCGCAAGTGCCCGAGGAAGATATAACAGCTGCATAGACTATCAGCGATCGAACTATTAGCAGTGACTGAGACATTTTAAGTTAGATTAGTACTTAGAGAATCTTGTATAGAGTAGAAGAAATAAATGTGTGATTTTAACTGTTATCAAGTGGCTGGACTACATATGATTCATAGCCGTGTGAAAGCTAGTGTGACAGTAATCTTTTACCATTTTTCTATCTATTCCTGTACCCCAACCTTAACACAGAACGAGCTAAACAAATAAATTTATTAAAGTAATTCATAGGGTGACCTACTAGCAGTTCCCACCGAATAAACGTGAGGGTCCATAATTCCATTGTGCAGAGCCCATAAACCCCACGTGACAACCATATCACCCCAGTTCCCAAGGATCATCATTGACTTCCTATTGAAAAAGAATTGAACACATAATCCTATCATTGACCTACAGCACAGGCGGCAGAAGCTGCTCAGGATTGGGGGGGGGGGGGGGGGCACACACACATTTTATTCACTGACATTTACTCACGCTGGGGAACAGTCGAAAGCAAAAATCTATGAAATCCGGCCGGGGTCCAGGGGCCGCCGTAAGGCCCCTGGTGAGGTCCAGGGGCGAAGCTCCGGTGAGGTCCAAGGGCGAAGCTCCGGTGGAGGGAAGCTGAACGTTTCATAGCATGTACACCTAAAAAGAATGCTTTTTGTGATATATAAACGTGGATGTGTTTCAAAATATTCATCATGTGTACCTAAGGACATTATCATTAGTAGTAGTATAAGTAGTAGATCTAGTAGTAGTTACCCATGACATGGATTGCAGTTACACTTTTGCCATCTTTTCAAGCCATTCCCATTTCCACTTGTTGTTGATTTTCCCTTCTTTAAAAGGGTCTCCGAGGTTAATAATACGTGAAACACACGACTTGAACATGATAGTATAGTGATTATAAACTAACAATGGCGGACAGTGACAAAGGACTGAACTTCACGTCAACCGCCAAACGTTCAACATCGCCTTCGCCCTCTGTAGTCAAGTGATGCTAATAAGCCTTATTGGGCAGTGAATTCGATGTAACAACAGCGGGCGCGGGCGGCACTTTTAGTGACGAGAAAAAAAAAGCTGGACACGGACATGGATCGAGATTTGGACTTGGATAGATTGAGTTTTGTGATTTTTTTTTCTCTCGGAGCGATTTATTTTCTCGGACCTCTATTTAATTTTATCGGGAGTGACAGTACCTTTTCTCGGAAAATCGCGGATCCGAGGAGAAGAAGAACATTGAGGTTTAACGTCTACACCCACCATTGGTGATATGGCAGACGGGGATAACCATCCCAGGGAAAGAGGGGTAGGGACCTGAATCAACACTGAACCACCAAAGCAATCATACTGCTAAAACGGACAGTAAAAAGGGCCACATTTTATATCGCCCACCACGGGATTCGAACCTGGGTCATCGGTGTGCCAGGCGAACGCTCTACCAATTGAGCTATGGCGGTGGGCGCTCCGAGGAGAGTTCCCCACCCTGTTTACTGACAATAAATGAAAATAAATAAGACATCAATATCACACAAATAACAAATTTTAAATAAATAAATTAATAAATTAATAAATTAATAAATTAATTAATAATAATAATAATAATAATAATAATAATAATAATAATAATAATAATAATAATAGCAACCACCACAACAACAACAACAACAATAATAGCAATCTGCATTTAAAAAAAAAACACTCAACAGACCTACATTATGATTTTTTTGACAGCTACCGTCACAATAGCTTTGGGGTACTTCCTCCACATCTACCCTTATTAAAATCATTTCAATCAATCTTTAAATTCATTAAACTTTAAAAAAAAAAAGTGAGAGAGATAGATCTACTGGTAATGTACTAATGATCCAACCTGAAAAAAATATTTTTTTCAAGTTTGATTGCGAAAAATAATTTAAAACACAGAAATAAAGAATAGACTTACCAGCAAAATAATTTCTTCCTCAATTTAAAGCGTTATTGACTACTGTTTCTTTTGAAGTGACGAGGCTGGATGTTAAAAATACGAAGTTCAATAGTTTACTCAAGCTTCCTCGGGTCAGTACAAAGACTATTGTGAGTAGTATTCACCGGATCAAAGAATGCGGCATCTCTCTCTCTCTCTCTCTCTCCCCCTCTCTCTCTCTCTCTCTCTCTCTCTCTCTCTTTTAAGAGCTTTATCGTTATATATCGTTGTTTTTTTCTCTTTCCATTAAAAAAAGTTTAATTTAAGGGGCTAAGATTTGGGGTAGGGGAAGAAAGGGGGAAAATATTGGTTTGAACCTCCAAATAATGTTTTTTGAGGGGCTGAATATTGGGGGGGGGGGGGGCAAATGTTTATATTTGCCCCCCCCCCCATATTTTTCTGAGGGGGGCAAGTGCCTCCCTTGTTCCCCCCCCCACTCCTCCCACGCTTCCGCCGCCTGTGTACAGTTGGGTGCACAATTCTACTCTGCAATACCTTCAAGAGCTTATTGTCCCTCATCATCCAGAACGAAATCTTCAGTCAATGTCGATTCAGGCTGCCAAGCATTCGTGATGGCAATACAAACAAGAAAACTCTGGGTTATAGAGCTTTAAAAATTCTGCTCCGAATTAGTTAGTTAGTTATTCATTGCTTACAGGGTCCAGCTACTGCAAAAAGCCGAATCATGACCACGCTGAAGGCACTCTCCAGCAGGTAACTTTATAACAAAGACATCCCACGCAATGGACGCTGAGGCTATACTCTGATTTATCGAACCGCGGTTTACAAAAACAAAATAGAATACAAACATCATTATAAAATATTAATTAAACGCATACATATAAATGTCTACATTGCCAAATACTAACATCATAGGAAGCCCCAGTGACCACCTGGCAGAAAGCGTCCAGTATTCCCAAGCTGATCCAAAAGACCTCACACACAAATGAGGAGTTTTGTCCCAGAAGAGTTTTCAAGGAAAAAGATATGTGACTGGTCTAGCGAAGAAGAAGATAGTATAGTAGATTGATAGAACAGAGTAGGAATGAGAAAGAACAAAGGAAAAAGACAGCGACAGTTGGAATTTAAAGCACTAAATTTCCAGAAAGCGGGTATACTATTTATACTGAAACCTCCGGCATACCCACGGGGGATCTGCTCCGAATCTCTGGATTTCACTGCCTCTTCCAATGAAGCATGGCGTTAGTTTGTATTTATTCAAAAGGGCAGTGAAGACTCATCTTTTTAACAATGCATTCTGACTCAATGTTTATTCCTGAGCTGTAAATACGCTATGTAATTTGTTTACCAATTATTATTATTATTATTATTATTATTATTATTATTATTATTATTATTATTATTATTATCGAATCTGGTGGCGGCTCCCAAATTTTGGGATCAACTTCTTTTCCCCAGCATGCGCATTGAGCATGCCTACTGACGAAGAGACGGCGATATACAAGACCACATCATCATCATCATCATCATCATCATCATCATCATCATCATCATCATCATCATCATCATCATCATCATCATCATCAATGGGGCTAGTCGTTCACAGTCGGCACATTTTGTGAATTTGCAGCACACACACAAGCACGCGCGCTCTCACTCACATGATAGTACGCACTCGCGCATTTGGACACACACATGCAAGTCTGCGCACATACCTACGTGCGCATATATAAAATTCGTAACAAACACACATGCACACACACACACACACACCTACACACACACACACACACACACACATTAAAGGAATAATGTAGTAGTTTGTTGACAACAAGCACAATCACCTACAGAGAGTAATTAAACACACACACACACACACACACACACATATAAACAACTACAATAATTTTCGTCGCCACCCCCCATCTCTACCCACCCCCAGCCTTCACCCCCTCTCCCACTCACTCCACCCCCCAAAAAAAATTACAATTAACAAATTAAAATAATAAAAAACATTGGTCAAAATAATTCCGTGTGTGTTTGTGTGTGTGTGAGAGAGAGAGAGAGAGAGAGAGAGAGAGAGAGAGAGAGAGAGACAGAGAGACAGACAGACAGACAGACAGACAGACAGACAGAGACAGAGTAGGATGGAGAAAAGTGCGTGGAGGAGAGTAGGGTGATGGTGTAAGAAGAGACAGATCGAATCTGGTTTCGAGAACGATTGCTCAGGTGGTAAGCCTAGGTACTAGGTAGGCTACGTCTACGATCACAAAAGTGTTGAAACACATACAATACGCCAGCAACATATCCATATTCTTATTTAATGTCAAATAACTATGGAATGAGTGAGCCAAAGATCGAGTAAAAGAAGAAGAAAGCTGATAGAATGATGATGATAGCAGTTGGGTGTGCGTGTTGGGTGTATGTGTGACTGGTGGGGAGGGAGGGAAAGTGAGGGTGCGTGCGCGCGTGTGTTGTGTCTGACTGTGTTCCAGTCGTCTCTTTGGTTAGTTATTCATTGTTTACAAGGTCCAGCGGACTGCAAAGAGCCGAATCAGTACCACAACTTGGTTGAAAGAGGACTCACCTTTGATCCGTATAAAAGATCTCCTGAAACAACCATTGTGGTTAACACTGAATGCACTCCACCAGCCGGTCACTTTACAATAAAGGCATCCCATGCAGGGGACGCTGAGGCTGTACTCTAATTTATCGAACACCCATTTACAAAAACAAAATAGAATATAAACATCATTATTAAAATATCAACAAAACGCATACATGTTAAATGCATACATTGCTAAATAATAATATCATAGGAAGCCCTAGTGGCCATTTCGCAGAAAGCGTCCAATATTCCCAAGCTGACCCAACAGACCTCATACACAAATGGGAGTTTTTGAAGAGTTTTCCAGAAAAAAGGTAGGTGACTGGCCTGGCGAAGAAGAAGATAGTATAATAGGTTGATAGAACAGAGTAGGAATCAAAAACAACAACTGAGAGACAGCGATAGTGGGAATTAAAGCATTTATTTTTCAGAAAGTGGGGATACTATTTATACAGAAACACCCAGCATCCCCACGGAGGATGCCTCTTTGGTTTATTCTTTATTCTGGAACCAGGAGTGTAACTGTATGTTAACTCAGTTTTACTCTAATAAATTGTTATTGTGTAGTGCTAGAGAGTGGTAGTCTAAAACGATAGACTAGTGCCAGGCCATCCTGCACCCAAGTTGAATAGTCTATGAACACTAGAATGCTTTACACTCCCATGCTGATTGGCAGCATGATCTTATATTTTGCTGGCGGCAGTTGCTGGAAACTGCAGATCAGCAAAATGATAACGTAACAGCCTCCAGACATGCTGTTCAAAACATGCCTGGTTGTTTTGTGCTGCCTTTCCACCCGCTATTATTTGCCTCAGTCTCCCATTTTTCCAGCTCAGACAAAACATAGCACGGAAAGACATCACTGATCTCGGCAACATTAACCCTCCCTCCCTTTGTTTATTTATTTATTATCAGTGTTTGTTTTATTTGTTTTTTTTTCCCGGAATCTCGCTACATTCTTTTCTCTTTGTCCCAGTGTAGCACTGCACTGCGACTGCCGTGCTTTCAGGGAGACCGAAGCCATATTTTCACCCGTGGGCAAAAGTCTGAGGCATCTAGTTATATAGCACCCCTGAATGCTTCTTTTATTTGAAGAAGAAACATATCGTCGGTGTCCATTCAAAACCTCGTATGTCCAAAAATACAGTTTTGAGAAAAATGAAAAAAAATGTTTTAAAAAATCAGGTGTCACCAAAACAAATGGTTTTAGTATAATTTGTATTCAGTATTGAACAGGAAATTTGGCAGTAATAGTGACAAGATTTAGAGCGCATGCTTGTTTGAGAAATAGACAAAAATGTTCACATACGAGGTTTTTACTATTTTGTATGAGCTGGAAGTTGCAACTTACGAGGTTTTGACTGTTTTGCTTGAGCTTGAAGTTGCAAGTTATAAGGATTAGTCACAATAGCAAACAACAAATGAAACATTAATACAAAATAAAAGACCGAAAAATGCAGTTGAAAACATTGTCAAAGTTGTTTTATTCAATAATGCAGACACAACCCTTGTCTTTACAAAATTGAAATAGGCTTATAGGCCATTGATAGATTAACACTGTAACACCCAGCAATCAATGAACGCGTTGTTGCATTCATCACTGACATAATAATGTCCTTCTGACCAGTAGGCTACAAGCCCTGTACTTAAAGTAGCACGAAATCCTTTCTCGGAAATTTCCTGTGAAATGAATTATAAGATGTAAGCTAAGTAACACATTACACTTATGTGAAGTTTTTATTACCATAACATAACAGTCTACATGAACTTTTATTACCATAACATAATAGTCTAAATTAACTTTCATTAACGCAACAGTCTTAATTAACTGTTATTACCGTAACGGTTTAAATGGACTTTTATTATCATAATAAATGAACGTTTACTACCAAAAGTCTAAATGAACATTTATTACCATAATATAAGCCTAAATGAACCACCATCGGCTCATGGAATGTTCGGACCATGTACGAATCAGGAAAGACAGCACAACCTGTGCAGCTGAGATGAGGAATAATGACCTGACCGTGTTACACATCAGCGAGACACGATGGACCCAAGCTGGACAAAGGCGACTGATGACAGGAGAACTATTGCTGTACTCCGGGCATGAAGAAAACGATGCACCCCACACGCAGGGAGTAGGCTTTATGTTGTCCAATCAGGCACAGAGGGCACTTATAGGATGGGAGGCCCATGGCCCAAGGATCATCACAGCATTCTTCCGTACCAAGATGATGAAGATCAAGATGAACCTTGTCCAGTTCTATGCTCCACCGAACGACAGTGAAGAGGATGTTAAAGACCATTTCTACAGCAGACTACAGAAGATCCTTGAGACCTACACAGACAAGGACATCACCATCCTCATGGGAGATGTCAATGCCAAGATTGGGTCTAACAACACCGGTTACGAACCAGTTATGGGCACCCACGCCTTAGGAGTAATGAATGAGAATGGAGAGAGATTTTGCGGATCTGTGTGCACTCAACAACCTAGTCATCGGAGGCAGCATCTTTCCTCACAAGCGGATCCACAGGAGTACATGGGTATCTCCAGACAATGCGACAGAGAACCAGATCAACCACATCTGCATTAGCAAGAAATTCCGAAGATCCCTGCAAGACGTTAGAGTGAGAAGAGGAGCAGACGTGGCGTCCGACCATCACTTGGTGGTGGCGAAACTGAAGCTGAAGTTGAAGAGGACATTCGTCAGGCAGAAGAACGAAGTACAACATCAGCCTTCTGAAAGACCCAAAGACAAAAGAACAGTTTATTCTGACGCTAAGGAACAGGTTCGAAGTGCTTCAGGAATTATTTGAAGAAGAAGAAGACAGTGTACTCAACAGGTGGCAGAAAGTGAAAGAGACACTAAGATCGTCATGCCAAGAAGTTGTGGGGCCAAAGAAACATCAACAGAAAGAGGGGATCACAGCAGAGACCTTGGTCAAGATAGAAGAAAGAAAGAAGAGGAAGGCAACAGTCAACAACAGCAGAACCAGAGCAGCTAAGGCCCAAGAAGACTACACAGGAGCCCATAGAGAAGTGAAAAGAAGCATCAAAAAAGATAAGAAGGCCTACGTGGATGGACTGGCGGCTGAAGCGGAACAGGCAGCGTACAGCGGCAATATGAAACAGTTGTACGACACCACTAAGCGACTCTCTGGAAAGTTCAGCAAACCAGAAAGACCTGTTAGGGACAAGCAGGGAAACACCATGAACAGTATAGACAAGCAGTTGAACAGATGGGCTGAACACTTTGATGAACTTCTGAATAGACCAGCACCAACGAATTCCCCAGTCATTGAACCAGCCAATGTGGATCTTCCAATCAACTGTGAGAAACCGACCAAGGAAGAGATCAAGAAGGCCATCGCCCTGATGAAGAACGGAAAGGCCGCTGGACCAGACATCCCAGCAGAGGCTCTAAACGCGGACTTGGAAGCATCAGTGGAGATGCTGTACCCACTCTTTGAGAGGATCTGGGAGGAAGAAGATGTTCCGGCAGACTGGAAGGAAGGTTACCTGATCAAGCTTCCCAAGAAAGGTGACCTCAGCAACTAACAACTACAGGGGCATCACACTTCTATCTGTGCCTGGGAAGGTCTTCAACCGGGTCCTTTTGGAAAGGATGGAGGATACTGTCGACCCACAGTTACGAGACGAGCAGGCAGGCTTCCGACAGAATAGATCCTGCACAGACCAGATAGCAACGCTCCGCATCATCGTGGAGCAGTCCCTGGAATGGAACTCGCCCTTGTATATCAACTTCGTCGATTATGAGAAGGCGTTTGACAGCGTGGATCGAGATACCCTCTGGAAGCTCCTTCGACACTACAACATCCCGACCAAGATGGTCAATCTGATCAGGAACTCCTATGACGGCATGTCCTGCAGAGTTATCCATGGCGGACAGCTCACAGACAACTTCCAGGTGAAAACCGGAGTCCGACAAGGGTGCTTGTTGTCACCTTTCCCCTTCCTCATCGCCATAGATTGGGCTATGAAGATGTCCACCAGGGAAAGTAGGAACGGAATCTGTGGAACCAGCTCGAGGACCTGGACTTCGCTGACGACCTTGCTCTTCTTTCCCATAGCCAACAGCAGATGCTAGAGAAGTCAAATGCAGTGGCGGCCACATCGTCGGAGGTCGGCCTCAACATCCACAAGGACAAGAGCAAGATCCTGAAGATCAACTCCATCAGTACCGAACCAGTCATCGTGGAAGAAGTGCAGTCCTTCACCTACCTGGGTAGCATCATTGATCAGCAGGGCGGCACAGATGCGGATGTGAAGGCTAGGATCGACAAAGCAAGAGCTGTCTTCATTCAGCTCAAGAACATCTGGACTTCCAGAGAGCTGTCTTTGGCCACCAAGATACGGGTATTCAACTCCAATGTGAAGTCAGTCTTACTGTATGGAGCAGAGACATGGAGGACAACCAAGACCACCATCAAAAAAGTCCAGTCCTTCATCAACAGTTGCCGCAGAAGGATTCCCCAGATCCGCTGGCCCGACACCATCAGCAACGCCAACCTTTGAAAAGGACCCGCCAACTCCCTGCTGAAGATGAAATCAGGAAAAGGAGATGGGGCTGGATAGGGCATACCCTACGCAAACCAGCGACGAACGTCACCCGGCAAGCGCTGAAGTGGAACCCCCATGGAAAGCAACAGAGAGGACGTCCAAGGAACACCTGGCGACACGACCTCGAGGCCGACACCACCAAGATGGGCTACACCTGGAGTCAGTTAGAAAGAATGGCATAGGACAGAGGACTCTGGAGAGCTGTTGTTGGCGGCCCATACCCTGGCAGGGGTGACGGGCATTAAACTAAAAACACACAATATTATTCTGTATTCGTTTGTAAATTATTTAGAATTATGCCACAGTATGCCTTTGACAGCACTCATTCAGTGTCAGATTTAGTCACAGAGTGTGATATAACGTGCCTTTTCGTTTATTCCTGAAGAGTAATATGGAGAAGATCTGGACGATATCAATCTAGAAGAAATCATGATTGAATAAAAGGACACCATGTATCATCAGTACTCACCAAAATGTAGAAAAATGACCAGAAGCAGCTGACATTTCCACGATGACAATAACAAAAACCGCGTAAGTGACGTCAACTCAACTTCTTAGCGCGTCATTTATTTGAATGAAACCTCGTAAGTTGAGTTACAAGGTTTTAGAAATGTATTCCAAATGATAAAAACCTCGTAAGTGAGATACGAGATTTTGATACAAATCGTTTGACCTGTTGGGACATACGAGGTTTTGATATTTTGTATTACTGATGCTTTCTAACTGAGCTATGAATTCCGAGCTTCTGATAAAAAAAGCGCAAAAATTCAAGGGACATAACCATAAAAAGACTGCAAAAACTACTTTTTCGGAGTTACGAGGTTTTGAATGGACACCGACGATATATTATGACGTTAGTACGACCGTATGCTATTAGAACATTTATGACTAGGGATGCATTCTTTGGTCCACAATGGCAGAACGTGCCTAACAAATGCATATAGGCATTTGAAGTTAATAAGAAAACAATACAAAGCCTCCTTTTGGACAGAACCCCCTGATGAAGTGGAATCTTCTTTCATTATGACGTCATTCTACAGCAGTCGCTAGCGCCCTTTCATCAGTATATTAGCCCAAAGAAGATATTATTAAGTAGTCTTGGACCTGCTGACTTCCCCCCCAGTAAGCTTAACTGAAGCACCAGATAAGTGTTTTGACCTGCTTTTAAACCATTTTAAATAAGACTGTGCTGTGTAAACCACAAAATCTGTAAGAGGAGTTTGTTCTAGATAAGCACCAAAAAAAAAAAAAAAAGTCTGAGAAAAAGAAAGCCAAAAAAAATCACACCGACCGACCCTATTTTTATTTCTATATTACCGTAAACATTTTTTTTTTGCTTAAATAAACGAAATGTAAAGGGGCAGCAGAGCACACATTAAATACTAAAGTCACGATTATAGCCGATGATTGGCTCTTGTGAGGTAGTCTACCTGCAAACTATAACTAGGGCGGGATCCAGATCCAAAAGGAAAAAGCCCCTGAGACATGGGTTTTTTTTTCTCTCCGTTCTTTCCTCACACACCCCACCTTGGCCTATTTGACGTTGCAAGGAATCGAAGATAGAAGGGGGGGGGGGGAGAATGTTATAACTAAAAGCAGAAATGCATGCCATGGCCAAAATGGTACACTCTAGTCACAACAGGCTACAAATTGACAACAAATGTCTAAAAACAAACAAAATCCACCATTCTGCCACTGGAGGTGGAAGTGAAGGAGGCCAACACGCAAGAACTGCTAGAAACAAATGAATAGGGAATGTACGATTAACGGTGTGTGCCACCTTCTGCAAATTCAGGGTTGAAAGGTAAAATATGGTGGAAGCAGGAGCCAAATACCCGACTAATGGCATTACGCCAGATCCAGCTGAGGTGGGGAGGAGGAGGGGGAGGAGAGAGAGAGAGAGAGAGAGAGAGAGAGAGAGAGGGGTGAGGGTGGCAGTTGAACGGGTTGAAGTCACCTGTTCAAACATAATGAAACAAACCAACGATTGTTCGAACTTTCCAGGCATCGTCTGTCCAGATTTCCAATGCAGATCGCATGCTCTAACTATAACTGCAAGCCATCAAAGACAACCAGCTGAACTTCGTTGTAACTTGAACTTTTTTTTCTTGCAGTGCCGTCACACTCCTACCCCTTTCACTCCTTCTCCCAACCTCCACCCAAAATAAATCAATAAATCTTTGTGGGTTGCTCGCATACGTGTTGTATAATCTTGGTCATTGGTAGTGTTTGGCTATCATTTTAGTCTCGGACTATGTATGTATATGTACAACCACAAGCCAGCTAATTGACTGTTAAGCGTATAATCTTGGCCGATACTGATATCTATACAAGTGTACAAGTACTCCTTCGGATGAGAGTATTAATCGGGGTCTAGTCTGTGCACGCACGCATTCCATCGCATGGGCTTTACAGATCCTGTCCTAGACGGGTGAGTGCCGGCTACATAAATACACCCAGCACGCACCGACTAGGTGCCTCCTCCCCATCCCCTGTCGCCCAGGATTGTGCTCAGTCGTCTGGGAGTCAGACTATGCGTCCAAAGGTTGCAAGTGGACGCCTCGGGCGGCTTAAATTCCATCCTGTATCGGCCAGCGCCTTAAGCGGTTCTTGAGCTGGAAAAGCGCTATATGAAAGTGAATAAATACATAAAGAAGTGTACATATATGCAGCGTAGCTGAGGCAGACAAGAGGGGGTGGGTCTATATTCGCCAGTCCCGGCTACTCTGAATGATGTACATGTACAGAGCAGCAAGAAAGCTTGCACGTTCAGCACACCATCTATTATTACATCGTCTGTTGCTTGCACTCGAGTATACATCTACAGCCTGCCTCATCCCTGCAGCTTTCCGACAAAGCTAACGTTGCCTGCGACATTCCACCTATTCCTGCAAGCAGTGAGTTTCAGGGACTGTCCGGTCTGGCACTGTTTGAATTAGATCTACTATGTAGTTAGGCCTTGTCAGTCAACTCACGGTGCTTACGTTATAAGAGGAAACTGTTAGGTGGTATCCGACACATTGAGCAAAGCTTCGATAATTGCTTGAGATTCAGTGATCAGAATAGCGGCAGATAAGGGTAATTAGTTGCGTGCCTCTGGCTCTTAGATACTCGGCATTTCCAGGTATGTTCCAAGTCTTGTGTACTGGATGGTATGAGAAGCTGCTATTCTTGCCATCCTATTTTAGAGTATCATAGAACAATGGAAGCAAGCCAAGGAAAATTTATTTCTTGAGATACACTCAGATTTTTATTTTTAAAAATCCATCTAAGAATTGATTATACGCTGGAGCCGTTACCTATACAGTTCAAAATACCCTTCAAAGCCCTCTTTCCTCTCCTGCATCATCTGTTCGGATACTCGGAATCGTATTTTTCTCTCTTGCCATCATCCGATACGCTGAAAACTCTTCCCCACTTCACCCCTCGCAAAGACGGAGAAAAGAGAGACAGACAGACAGAGAAAGAGAGAGAGAAAGAGAGAGAGAGAGAGAGAGAGAGAGAGAGAGAGAGAGAGAGAGAGAGAGAGAGAGAGAGAGAGAGAGACTTTCTGACACATGTCATCGTGCTGATGCAATAATGACGCTATACAAATCACGTAATATATTTTGGCAGTAGAACTACATCACATGTTACAATTGTTAAGCTGCTGGGCCATAGAACCTCACGCCTCACGCCACACGCCTCACGTTTCATGCTTTGGGCCATAGGACTTCATGCCACACGCTACACGCTTCACGTTCAATGCGTCAGTTTTGTGTTGATTAATTGAGATTGAGAAATAAGATTAAAAGAAATGGAAAATACAAGTTGTATTGAATTTTGTGCTTTTGAAATTAGATCTTGAAAATTGGATACATGTGTACAAGCCCTGAGATAAGTCTGCCACCTTTTGGTTGACTGTGCTTATGAATTACAGTAAATAAATAAATAAATCGTATAAAAGTTACCTTAGGGTGTATTCACAAGTTTTTTCAACTCCTCCCAACTCCTCTCTGGTCTTCATCTTTGTAATCCGAAACATGTGGGTCCCAGAGAAGAGGCCTTGCCCGGACCAACTCGATTAAATTTACTCTAAAGTCATCCATTTTACCATCCAGTTAGATCTAATTTCTTGTGTCTGACCACTTTGGTAAGCTAAAACGTGACTACACGCATCGAAAAAAGTGGGCATGCTCACTTTTCTCTTCACACGTGTAGCGTGAGGCTTGTGGCGTGTGTGAAGTTGTATGGCCCACGCCAAGAGATACCATGTCTGTTCATTTTTGTCTTCACGCGTGAGGCGTGAGACGTGAGGCGTGTGGCGTGAGGCGTGAGGTTCTATGGCCCAGCAGCCTTACATGCAGTCATCACAGCTCTAAGGCATAAAATAACTTCTCCATCTCCCATCCTTCCCCAAACAAGAAGTTTTCAGTACCATTAGCAAAACAAAATGTCATTATGACAAAATTAATGCAATCGTGTCACTCACTGGTCAAATCAAAACAGTATTCCCGAAAACAAAATCCCTGCAAACTCAAGATCAACAAAATAACAGTATTTCTAAACAATTTTCAAAACATATGGCCCTGTGGGTTCGGGCACTGATTAGAATAGACCCATCGTTTCCCGGCGTAAGAGTCGACCAACAGGGGTGATGTCAGCACGGCATCCCTGAGCGAAAGTCGCCGACCTGTACGGAAGAACCTCACGTTACTATAGGTTCAAGACCACGTGCTCGGGACTAAGGCGAGCCATATTGTACTCGTGGATTTCGGCTGTGGCCTTTTACTAATGACGCGGGGGCCCTCATTTTGGCTCCGAAGTTGGATAAGAAGAACCCCCAGGTTACCATTTTTAGGACGTCTTGACACGCCGGGGTACTTCATGACTATATCAAATCCACAACAGCCTGGAGAGGACTGGGCCCCGCCAGATCTTTCTTGCCCAAGGTGATGAAAACAACCACTCACTCCATACCTGATCGGTCATTGCCCGGGTCACCAAGAACCGCGCCTTCCGTTGGCCACCTGGACGGAGGTAGTAAGTGTGTTATTGATGGACAACTTACGAGAGACAACATCGTCATAGGAACCTGGAATGTCAGCACCATAACTGCGGAGGGAAAATTAGAAGAACTGGCCCACAAGCTGGACCACTGTCGATGGATCATTTTAGGTATCAGTGAACTGCGCTAGAAAGGCCTAGGTGAAACAACGACCGACAAAGGCCACAAGCTTTATTTCTGCGGGAGAAATGACAGGCACGAACACGGCATTGGATCCTTGGTCCACAAAGACATTTTAGCCACTGTCATGAGTTGCCATCTAGTCTTCAGTAGACTCATTACCATCTCTCTGAGAGCAGCCTCTTTCAACATCACCATCATCCTGGCCTATTCCTCAACATTAGACTATGACGACAGCGAAGTCGAGGATTTCTATGAACATATGCAGGCTGTCCTTGACCAAGTGCCGAGGAGGGACATAGTCATAGTGCAAGGCGACTGGAATACCAAGTTTGGGGATGGAGGGTTGGAGGTGAGGGAGATAGAGATAGGGGGCGGCGGGGCTGTTGTGGATCAGAGGTGGGCAGAGGCCCTTGACACAAATGTGTCAAGAGTTGAGGCCTCTACCACTGACTGTGGTAAGCAGTTCCAGTCCTTAACAGTCCTCGGCAGGATACGAGGCCTGTTGGTACTGGGTGCGGCAGTTTATTTGGGAGTATTGCTGGTTGTGGCCACGGCGCTGTCGTGGTGGTGGGGGCTGCAGCTTTTCATTAAAGTTGACGCAAGAAAGTTCATGACGGATCTTGTATAGCATGGAAAGCCGAGAGAGTTTCCGCCTCTTCTCCAAGGAAGGCCACTGGAGGTGTTGTAGCATGTTCGACACGCTGGAGGTATTATGATAGCGCCTCAGCACAAAGCGGGCAGCTCGACGTTGCACTTTTTCAATCTGGCTAATGTTCAGTTGTTCATGGGGGTCCCATACTGTTGAGCAGTATTCCAGAATCAGTCTCACATACGTCTTGTAGGCAGTTTCTTTGAAGTTTTGAGAGCTGACATTTAGATTCCTTTCCAGGAACCCCAGGGTTTTGTTGGCCTTTGCAGTGATGGAATTGATGTGTTCAGTCCAGCTCATGTTGCTAGTCAGCGTGACGCCCAAGTACTTGGCACTTGTGACCGCCTCGAGTGCATGGCCATGAAGCTGGTACTGCGTGTTGTGGGTCTTCCGGCTCCTGGTGACAGACAACTTGTTGCACTTGCTGGGGTGGAAAGCCATGTCCCAGCGCTCCTCCCATTCTGTCAGCAGGTCGAGGTTACTTTGGAGCCGGGCTTCGTCAGCAGTGGACGACATCTTGTCATAGACGGCTGTGTCGTCAGCAAAAAGCCGGGAGGGTGAGGTAAGGGGATCAGGCAGGTCATTAATATACAGAAGAAACAGGCAGGGCCCGAGGACGCTGCCTTGGGGGACGCCTGACTTGACACTGATAGGCTGGGACCTGACGCCATCCACAACGACTGCTTGGCTACGTCCGTCCAGGAAGTTTGCGACCAAGGCGTTGATGCTCCCACGGACACCATAATAGTTCAGCTTGTGGACGAGGAGGGAGTGATTGACGCGGTCGAACGCTTTCGCGAAATCGAGGACCAGGACGTCAGTCTGCGTCCCTGCCGCTAAGTTGGTGATGAGCTCGTCTGAGAACTCGAGAAGTTGTGTTTCACAGGAGCAACGAAGCCGTGTTGCTGCTTGCAGAGGATGTTATTCTGCTCTAGGTGTTTCATGATGGTACTGGTAAGGATGTGCTCCAGCACTTTGCAGCATACACTGGTCAGGGATATGGGTCTGTAGTTGGATGGTTCATAGTGCTCCCCTTTCTTGAAAATTGGTGTTACATTGGCCTCTTTCCAATCAGCTGGTAGTCTGCCGGTGTTGATGGAAGACTGGTAGATGATGGTGAGGATGGGGGCAATGTCACCAGCAAGCTCCTTTAGCACTCTGGGTGTGATGTTATCAGGGCCCGGTGCCTTAGTGGGCTTCAGGTTGTGCAGGAGTTTCCTGACTCCCTCAGCGCCGATGGTGATGCTGTCAATCACTGGGAAGTCCCTAGGTGGCATCCTGCATTTGTGGTGGAACTCATCTGCAGTGTATTGTTTTCCCTTACTGAATGCAGTCTGGAATTGCCTATTGAGGGCCTCTGCTTGTGCCGTGGGGTCGGAGACTAAACGGCCATTGACCTTCAGTGGGGCGACACCTGTGTTGTTGGACCGTTGATGTTTAATGTAGGTCCAGAACCTTTTGTGTTTGTTAGCTTGCTGGGGGTCGCTATCTTCAAAGGTGTCATTTAGATAGGACCAGTAGGATCTACGAAGCTGTCGCTGTGCAGCTTCTTGTTTTCCTCCTTGAGGTCTTCCGTGCCCAGCTTCCTCATCTTCTTGTACACACGTTCTCGCCTCTTGATGAGCTTGCGAAGTTGGGGAGTTACCCATGGTTTGTTTTCCTTTGCTCTTGTTTGCTTGTGTGGGATGTAGTCGGTTATTGCCGCTCTGAGAGAGTCCCTAAACATAGTCCAGAGCCCTTCTGTACTTGCGGTGGTCTTCTCTGACTCCATCCTCACCAGTAGATCTGATAGTACTTTCCTGATCCCTTGATTGATTGATTTATTGTTGCTTTAGGTCCAGCGGACTCTTCCGAGCCAAATCAGGACCGGACAACCCCCGATCCGCATAAAAGATCTGCTGAAACAACCCCAGTGGGAAAATTGAATGCCCTCCACCGGCCAGTCACTTTACAATAAAGACATCCCACGCGGGGGACGGCTGAGGGTTGACCTCAACTACGCGAACCCCCGGTTACAAAAACAAAATAGAATACAAACATCATTATAAATCATCAACAAAACACATACATATAAAATGCCTATAGTGCTAAATAGTACAATCATAGGAAGCCCTAGTGACCACCCGGCAGAAAGGGTCCAACACTCCCAAGCTGATCCAACAGACCTCATACACAAACAAGGAGTCTTGTCCAGGAAGAGTTTTCAAGAAAAAAGGTAGGTCATTGATCTAGCGAAGAAGAAGATAGTATAGCAGAGTGAAGGACAGAGCAGGAATAGGAAAGAGTAAATGAGGAAGACAGCGACAGTGGGAATTTAAAGCACTAAATTTCCATAAAGTGGGGATACTATTTATACTGAAAACCCCCGGCACTCCAACGGGGGTACTGTTGCCGCAGTGAATCTGTCTTGCCTATAAAGGAAAGACAGGTTTTCAACTGTGGCTTTCACTGTTCCCTTTATAGGTTTGAACAATCTACAGTGGTAAGATTGCTCATGACCCCAAGGGGTTCCTGATCCCTTCCCAGTTAGCCAGCTTGTAGAGTGGTATGAGTCTTGGGAGTTGTTTCTTTTTCTGGGGGTGGATGGCAATTTCGCAGAAGACTATGTCATGGTCAGAAATCCCTGGGAGTAATTCTACACGAGTTATGAGGTGGGGGTTGTTGGTACAGATGAGGTCGAGCGTGTTTGCTCCACGTGTTGGTTCTTCTACCATCTGCTCCATGCCATGGTCTTGCAGAATATCCACAAACTCACCGTGAAGCGATGGGTAGGAGCTGCCAGGTTTGAGCGCCATGTGCTTCCAGTCCCAGTCGCGCAGGTTCATGTCACCGCCGACGACGATGTGGGCATTGGGGATGGCAGCTGCTCTTGCAAGGGAAGTCCTAAAGAGGGCCAAGCTTTTGGCGTCCGATACGTCATGCCTGTAGTAGGCGCACACGTAGAGGGTCCGTCTGCCTTGGAGTTTGATGCGCACCCAAATGATTTCGCACCAATCTTCTTGTAGTTCTGTGGCATCTGAACAGTCTTAAGTGTTCTTAACTGTGACGAAAACACCTCCCCCATGTCGGTTTCTATCTTTGCGAAAAGTTCTGAATCCGTCAGGGTCAATTGGGTTGGAAAGATCAAAATATAATGTTCCTTATATATTCCATAAAGTCATCTATAAAGTGAAAATATTAGTTTTATAGACAAAAATAGAACTTGATTGATTTGGTCCTAGTATTCCTGAACAGGAAAAAAACAACACACACACACTCACAACACACACACACAAACATACTGAAGAAAAATATTTATAAAAATCCAGAAAGTAACATAAAATTTGGATTGAGCTTTAATTTGACAGTCAGTTCATTATTTTAAAAAATCTAATTGAAAAGCTATTGAAGACTCATTTTTGTGTATTAAAAATAACGGTTATGCTTAAATGCCGTTGTCAATATGAATATCTGAATATTACTTTTCCTACATACATATTTTACTTCACAGCACATTATATAGAATACCCCCCAAAAAATTCACAACATTTTTATCTCATTTTACCTTTGCCATACTTTGCTTACCCCAAACTGGTGAACAAAAATCAAATTTAATTTGATTACTCTTGACTGGTAAGTCATTATATATTTCTTTAAAATAGTAGGAGCTGCGCATGGAGCAAAATATATAAGTATTAATGTCAATTCTTTACAAACTTATAAAGTACACAAATTTAACCCCTACCCTCCCCCCTCTCCTTCCCCTACAACGTACAGTGAAGGTTAAAAGAAAAATTCTCTAAGCATTCATGTCAACTTACATCACTATTATCAAACACATATATACATATAACGAATGAAATAGAAGAGATCTTTGTAGACAACAGAAACCACACATGTTGTGCACAATGTAATTCTAATTTATATGATACAGGTCTACATTGAGTTAAAACAACATGACTAGACAAAACCTATCCACAATATCACAATTATGTTTTCCAAAGTGGAGCTGCACATGCATTTACTGCCACAATACATAAAATGACTAAACAAACAGTAAATAAAATAACAGTCTAGCTATCTTGCATTTATCAACACTGATGCCTTAATGAACACAGAAGCATAACCACTTCTATACTGAATTCACCACAGAAAATAAAATGAGAATTCTTGTGTAGCACCCATGCAACTACAATGGAATATCTTTAACAGAAACAAGCAACTTTTTAATATACCAATATTAATTGCTAAAAATAACAAAATTACTACAACTGTACAATGGCAATGCGTAGCTCAAAATAAAGGATCATTAACGATAATGGACTGATAACCTTAGTAACAACCACAATAATAATAAACAACTCTCAATAAATAATAACAACTAATGCATTCAATGAAAATAAATAATACTTCTACTGTCAATTTTACAATCACTATCACATGATGGTCAGTTTCCAAAACTGAAATACTAGTCAAAGCAAAACAGATGGCCTTGTGGAATAAAATAAATAATGACTCCAACTAAACAAAACAAAACAAATTAATGGTCCCATTTTCTTATTTTAAATGTCTTAACATGAAGCAGAAAATTTCCATAAAAATATAACACTTGGCAGGAACACGTAAATCCACTTTAAACGTTTTTTTACAGAGAGTGCATACCCTGTAATATTCTGCCTATTAATAACTGATTGAAACACCAGCGAAGGCAATGATGATACACAACCAATATTTTACAAAGTAGGTAACAGTGATAAAATGAAGTCTAAATGACTGAACAAAGAAACACATCTCAGATTACATACACCGAAGAGATGATAAAGGTGAAAGGTGAAAAGGTAAAAAGCACAAAACGGTGAGAGCGTCATGTTCCAATGCACAAGCATGTCACCAAAGAGGACTTTTCTTGATAATTCCGGTCCACTCAGTTTTGTCGGCATCGTCAAAGCGTTTCTGAAGAAAATTCAGCTGTTCTTCCAATTCATGTACTTCCTGTTAAAAAAAAACAACAACAAAAGTTTAAAAATAAACACTACAGCACCTATTGTTAGTTATACATCACAAGCAATTTTATTTTGACTGATGTCGATGACTTGCTTTTGCTTACACAGAAATGAACATTTTGAATACAATTCATAGAGCACTCTGAAGGCTACATCTGACACATGGAACCACTTTTCAACTGTGTATATAAAATTATATAAGAATCTGATTTATTGTGGAACAATATACAAGAAACTTAAAAAGAAAAATTAGTTCTTCATATCATAGATGTATCACATAACAACATCAACATGATTATATATATACTTCGAGAGAAGAAATCTAAACAAATTAATAAGACAAGGGAGATAATTTGACAAGGGCCAGATAAGTTCCTGTACTCAACTATAAAGTTATAGAATAAAAAGCAAATTACTTTCTGGATCTTTTCATTTCGCTTCACTTTCAGTTCTGGCAGTGTATTTTCCAAGTTGGCTATCTGCAAATATAAAAACAAGTTTAAATTAACTCCAAAACATTTTAGTGAAACAGAATCCTAAATAAACATCAATTCAAGCTTAAACCGTTTGACCATAACATTAGCATTAGTAGTACAAGTACGATAGTTACTAATGTTAAATTAAACAAAGAAACAATAAACTTCTAATACTTAAACGATATCACTTACTCTTGACAAGAAGATCTTGGTCTGATTGAGAATGGTTGCTGAATAACAGTCATGTGTGATGCTTCTAGCCTGTGGATGAACTGCACAATAAATGTCAAACAAACAGCTTGAAACATGCAAACAAAACATCATTCCTTTCTTTCTGGTACAGCAGAGAAGATAGCTAAGTTTATGCGAAATTTAGTGACCACCCTGTAGAATTCTATTAAGAACAAACACATTCACACACAGACAGATTTTTTAAATTTCATATTAGATAAGAGTGTATGTACTACATGCATCTTGAGATGAGGGCGAACTGGAGGGATAAATACCATAAATAATTAACTTTAAAAGACAAGCAAAACTTAGTTAGAACTTACCTCTCTGATGTATGAGAAGAACATCTAATCTGTAGGGACTGAAAATAAAAAAAAACAAAAAAATACATTTAGCCTTATTAAAACTATCTGTCAACATCTACATCTCTTATTTCTCCTGTTTAAGATTGAAAAAAATAAACAGCCTCGCGTACAATCATGCTGATAAGTTCTGTTTTCCAAAAAAGAAGTACAGAAATTTAAAACCTAAATACAATTGTCATTTGAACTTGTCACACAGCAACTCAGAGCTCCTCATAACCAAAATCTGAAGATTTTTTTTCTGCACTAGTCTATCTAGACATGCTAACACGTTTCAAACAAACTCAGCTAAACATATGCACAGACACACACACACATGCACACGTATGCAGCAAGCATGCACATTAAATGACTTAAATTCAAGTATGCAATGCATACTTTTCTCTTGTGTTGGCATCCAGTTTTCCATTCAGCGGTATCAAGGATCCATTCTTGTTTCTCAGCTGTAAAAAAAAAAGATACAATAAATAATCAATCAAAGAAAAACACTGCATTAGTACAGGAGGATATAAGTTAAAACTCCTGGAAAAATGAGATAGTCAGCATTTCTGGCATTGATTTCAAAGAAAAAATAACTAGAAACTGTTCTATATATAATTTACCATGGACTATAAAAGTTTAAGCAGGTTTGTAGATCGATGCGGAACTTACCCATGATGACGAAGCTAGCAAAACAATAAAAAATGACAAAACATGTGCAGTTTGCGAGGGCACAGCTAGCGACAAGTGGTGCAAAGACTGACTGGACAATGTAGCAAACCCTCTTTAAAATAATCAAAACTGCAATATAATGATAAAGGCTTACCTGCAAAACAAAAAACTGGTTGAGTCCCAGCAATTGTCGAATTCTGGATGAAACTGTCTTGGCAGATTCTAGGTGCAGAGCATTCACACCCAGCAACTTTAGCTCCCCATCACCAACTGGTCAGTGGAAAGAAAAAGACAATAATGTATCTTATAATTAACTTGAACATTATATATTTCATACAGACATAATACACGGTTTCTTTCTTTCTTTTTATGAAGAATATCTTCACACACTCATTCATGTATGTAAATGACACGTGTATCAAATTATTAATTTAATCGTTCTTAATCTTATATAGCACTTTTCCAGCACAAGAGCTGCTCAAGATGCTGGCAATACAAAATTGAACTCCAGTTGCTGAGGCGCTCACTTGCAGCCTTTGATCGCATAGTCTCACTCCCATACAACTGAGCAAAACCCAGAGCATGGGGGAAAATGGACCTAGTGCTTGCTGGGTGTGTTTATGTAGCCTGCAATCACCCATCTACAACATAAGCATCAGGATCAGTGCCATGGAATGCATGCGTGTACAGACTACACCTTGGTTTATACTCTCATGCGAAGGAGTAGGGGCACAGTGTCTCAGGTTTTTTTTGTTTGTTTTTTCACGCCAGGTTGTCAAACAGCTTTGAACCACTGACTGTACAGGCTGCGATGTCATCGCTTGACATTCAATGTGTAAACTGTTTTTGCTGCTGGGTACTCTTCTTAGCCCATTTTTGTTTGTTTCTGCACTAAGGCCGTCTATCAGCTTTGAACCACTACCTATACAGGTGGGATAGTATCGCATTGCATTTATTTTGCCGTAGCATACATGACTGAGCCAACTACAACCTATAAATAAACAGATCTGTACAAATAAACAAGTATATTTAAATTATAGCTGATATAAAAGAAGGGTGCTATCAGCTGTGCAAAACACTAGCTGCGTACATGTATGCTAATTTTTGTAAATTATATGTTGATAGCACTGTTGTACTGTCAAGAAACTTTAAACAAAAATACAACTAATTTACATTGTAAGTATTCAGAGAGAGAGAGAGAGAGAGAGAGAGAGAGAGAGAGAGAGAGAGAGAGAGAGAGAGAGAGAGAGAGAGAGAGAGAGAGAGAGAGAGAGAGAGAGAGAGAGAGAGAGAGAGAGAGAGAGAGAGAGAGAGAGAGAGAGAGAGAGAGAGAGAGAGAGAGAACTTGTTTGTGTATTTCCTAATTTCTTTAAATTATAAGTTGATGGCACTTTTGTACTGTCAAGAAACTTTAAACCAAACTACAACATAATTTGTATTCAGTGTGTAAGTGTGAGTGCGTGTGCAGGTGAGGATGTTTACACGGCGTTATTGGGACAAACTAGTGCAAGTTTACATACGTTCTTTGGACAGACCTCCTTGTTGGGACGTCCATTTAATGATCCGTGAGGGTTAGGGTTAAGGTTAGGGTTAGGGTTAGAACACTTTAAAGTACTTAAAAAGGGGGTCGTAGCACGACCCATTGTCCACAGAACCTATGTGGCGATAGAGGAAAGTCCAAATAACGGTGTCTGCGCAAGTATGCGTGTGTGTGTGTGTGTGTGTGTGGGGAAGGGTGCGTGTGTGTGTGTGCGTGCGAAAAAATCAGGCACTTCAACCTGATTTGTAAATGGATGTGGTTGTCTGGAAATTCATTTCAGGGATCAGTTTACTAGCGCGCCCTGCGCCATTGACGCATAAAAATTAAAAATGACCCATCTACAATTCTTGCCAGGGGCAGAATGGCGCTTCGATTTTTGGTACCAGTGCGCCACCACAATAACAGTGCACTGTATTGGAGGCGACAAACGTGCTTTTGCTAAGGCAAGGTCAGCGATTGGCTATGTGGGCCCGGATGTTGATCTTTCAGCCAATAAGAAGTGTACGATTCTTCGAAATCAGAATTTGCTATCGTTTGCGCGTATGTTGTGTCCGTGCAAGGAGGATTTTGTGTTTTTCTTTGTGCCGCTTTGAAAATACCCCCCCTCCCCCCCAAAAAAAATAAAAATAATAAAAATAAAATAAAATAAAATAAATAAATAAATAAATAAATAAATAAAAACCAACTAAACTTGAGGTAGGACAGTCTAGACTCGTTTGCTGCTGTTAAGCCACAGTCTACCGCCGCTAATCCTACGCAAGACGATTGTGTGAGCCCTGAGTCAAGTCAAAATACCCAAGTGTCGGACGCAGATAGGCCTACGCGGTCGTGTTCAAGTTCAGTAAACTGATCCCTGTTCTGGTTAGTGTTTTGTTGGTAAACATGCTTCACAACACATGCACACTCACAATAATCTATTTTGTTTTAATTTCTGTAATAATATCTCCAGGTTATCTTTTACATATATTACGTAAATTACTGCTGAAATCATGGCCCATTGAAATTTGATCTGAGGGGCCCAATGGCCCATAGCTTTTTTGTGTCAGGCTGAACCCTGCATTTTATATGGCTTGCCATCTTGTTATTTAATACATAATAATCAAACTTCAGCAAATATCAAGATCTGAACTCCCAGAAAAATAAAGTTTTCAACTGATCAAAGAAGAGCATTAGGGTTAGGCTCCAAATTCTACTAACAAATATTGTTGAATTTGGGGACATGCCTTGGCCAAGTGGTACCAAAGAATACAAGGCAAAGTGAACAGTAAGATGGCAAAATGCATCGACTATGCATGTAACCTCAGTTATACTCTGATCATAAAGAGTAGGGGCACTGCACTGACTGAGTAGCAAATGCATCAAACTTTAAAGTCAGTGAATGCATACATTCTAAAGCACCAAATTTAAAGATCCTTATGCTCATGTCTTAGACAAGAGGCCAGAAACATATATCCAGGATGCAAGCATTAGGTCCCTTTTCCCCACCATTGGTCGCCCAGGATTGTGCTCAATTGTCAGGGATGCTAGATTCAGCAGCAATTAATTTGAGCCTCAGCTGGTTTGAGTTAGATCATGATTTGACCAGCGCCTTGAGCAGCTCTGTATCTGATGAAGTATAAGAACAATTATAAGAATTATAAGAATAAGGGGTGCTAAGATTGATGACTGTCAAAAATTTTATTCATTACATTCTTGATTATCAGAACATTTACAGCATTTTATAATTGATTTCGTCTCACCTGAAAAAGAAATAGATGGAGGTTCATAAAGCCTAGTCACTGAAAACCACAGTGTCTTCTCATCAACGCTTCGTCCAGACAAATCATTTTGATCTACATACGATGTATTATTGAGTAAAACAGAAGATAGGAAGCTCGAATCTGACAAGGTAATCGTGGGATTTGCACCATCTTCTTTCGCGAGTTTAGAGGCCATGTTGATACACACCAAAGTTCGATAATCGCATCTAAACATACATGTATGGCTTCCCCTAGACAACACCTCTGGGTGCATCTGCACTTATATAGGCCTATATTACGGAGAAGAAAAAAAGTGTACCTTCTTACTTTTAAACAAACTGTTATCATGACATCAAACTGACGTCATGTCTGTCATGGTTAAACAATTTTAAAATATATGACTTACTCAGGCAGACTTAGATATTTTGGACTACACTCCTTATATGAACGTAGGATAGGCGGAGACTTCATCCAAGTTTTTAAATTTATAATGGCACTGGACTCTATAAATAATGATTAACTAACTAATTATAATGTCACTGACAACCTAACTTGCAATGACTTTTCTGCAGCACCATTTTGTGACAGAACCCGAAACTCTGAGTGGAAAATCTTTGTACACCTTTGCAATACTAACCTGCGGAAGTTGTGTGTGTGTGTGTTTTAACCATGATCAAGTTTCATTTTTTAAAAGCGCCTTACATCAATTCTTTTAATAAAAACAGTTGGATGAATTATCAAAATTAAAATGGATTTTCTACAGCTATGATGAATGATTTGTAGGAAAATTTCCAAGCCTAACAGTCCACAGGCGCTTGTATCTGGACACGCGAGCGCCTATGTCTGTGACGCGTTTCCCTTTGGTTATCTGTATTATAGATAACCAAAGGGAGACGCGTCACAGGCATAGGCGCTCGCGTGTCCAGATACAAGCGCCTGTGGACAGGACCATCAGTCTACATTCCAAAGTAAGACTGCTGCGCTCCCTTGTCATCTCCATCTTCCTATATGCTTGCGAAGCATGGACCCTCACAGCAGATCTACAACGAATAATACAAAGCATGGAGATGAGGTGCTACAGAAGACTTCTGGGCATTTCCTATACCCAACACATCACCAACGACGAAGTCCGACAGACCTTCACACAAGCCATTGGACAACACGATGACCTGCTCACAGTGGTGAAGAAACGGAAACTCCGAAGGTATGGTCACATCATCAGGCCTTGCAAAGACTATTCTGCAAAAATTAAGGCACAGTGCAAGGAGGTAGAATAAGATGGAGACCGAAAAAGAGGTGGGAGGATAACATTCGAGAATGGACTGGTTTAACACTGAGCGAAGCCATCAGGGCTGCTGAGGACAGAGAAAGATGGAGTATGCTGGTTAAACGATCATCTGGGGTGCCCTTACGACCTCCGGGTTACGGGACAGGATAGGATAGTACTCTCCCTTGGAGGGGGAGAGAAAGAAGGGGGGAAAGGGGGGGAGGGTCACATTCAGGCCACACACGGGTACCTTCCTCGCGATTGTATATCCCTTTTTTAAAATTTGTCGGCCGACTGCTGGCCTCATCTACCCGGGCATGAAGAGGGTAGTGCCAGATCTTGAGATGGTATTATCTTTTACCGGTTTAAAAAAAACAACAACAAAAAAAAAAAAAAAAAAACGTTTTTACCGTCCTTAACTTACACAAATTACTTTGGACCTTGTTTAAAGCTTCGCTTCGTTGAAGTCGGAAGCAATGCGCGAGTTTGGCTGCACCTAGCACAGGCTCTGAAGTCTTTTCTTTCGTCTTTGTAAACTCGTGGCCGACGATACGATACGAAGATAGATTAAAGTCCCCAAATATGGCGGCCTACTAGCGCCAAAACCTGATAATTACAATTATCATGTGATAATTACAAATATCATGGGATAATTACAATTATCAAGAGATAATTACAATTATCATTGAAAATTACAAATATGTTCGTGTGATCATGTTTAATTTTCAGTTTTGGCTCTATCAATCCGCCTGGAAATGCGCCAAAACTGAAAATTGTAATTATCACATAATAATTAAAAATTTCACTTGATAATTATAATTTTCACGTGATCATGCTTAATTCTGGTTAGGCGGCATACTAGCGTCAAAACCTGCAAAACTTACATGTATCAGTGATAATTGTAATTAACACGTGTTCTGTGTAATTCACAGAGATACCGGTAAATCACAGTGTTAATTACTAATTTTCAGTTTTGGCCACGCTTTACTAGGGCCAAAACCCCAGGCGTGCTGGGAACAGTGCCGCTGCCGCGCATGCGCATAGCGCATCGGGCCGCGCATGCTCATCTTGATATTTACAATTTTCAGTGATAATTGTAATTATCGCATGATAATTGTAATTATCGCTTGATAATTGTAATTATCTCTTGATAATTGTAATTATCTCATGATATTAGTAATTGTCAGGTTTTGGCGCTAGGAAAGCGTGGCAAATACTGATAATTATTAATTAACACTGCGGATTACCGGTATCTCTGTAAATTACACAGAACACGTGATAATTTCAATTATCTCGTGATAATGGTAACTCTCGGTTTTGGCGCTAGTAGGCCGTCATACCCAAACACTGATAGGGGACTTACTCGTGGGCCTCCTAAACACGTGTATGTATAGTATCATAATTGAGGCCTACGAAAGGCGAGATTTCACAGCCTGTGCACCTAATTAAAGAAATGATTCAAACAATTTAAACGATTGAAACGTTCTAAAAAATTTTCTTCTTCTTAAATTACCATAAGTATATACATTATGTACTTTCCCATCTAAACGTACAAGACAAAAGGCCAAATTCCACGGCCAAGGTCACTACACCGTGCAATGTCAAGGGCATTTCGGGAATTTTTCCCTACAGGAAAATAATGATCATATACATATGAATTATAATTGTAAATGTTCCGTTAGGGTTGGGGTTAGCTTATCA
>CM072515.1:31968497-32098497 GCA_036898135.1 Oncomelania hupensis
TTTACAATCTTTCATCCTTTCACGACTGGACTATTACAACTTACTTCTTTCTAGTTTGCCTGCATTATCCATCCACCTCCTTCAACGTGTTTAAAATTTTGCAGCTCGCCTCATCTTGAAAAAGAAAAGGTCTGATCACATCACCTCACTGCTTTCCTTCCATCACTATCTGCCTGTCTTGCACAGAATACTCCACAAAGTTAACCTTCTCTGCTTCAAGTGAATCAATGGTTCTGCTTTCTCATACCTTTCAAACAGCATCCATCTGTACACACCATCACGCAACCTCCGCTCAGCTTCTGATTATCTATATCACTTCGAGTCCCTCGAACTAAACTTGTTTCTGCCGGATTCCGCTCTTTCTCTGCCTTTGGACCATCTGCTTGGAATCAATTCCCACTTTCTCTAGGCAGCAAACCCCCAATCTTCTCCTTCAAACAGAACCTAAAACCTCTTCTTGTCTTCTTTTGCTCATTAACCATCTTAAACAACAATGGTATGTTCCGCATGCGCTCTATGTATCTGACAGCGTATATATTAAAAAAAGGTGGACAAGACAAAAAATGCGACATAGTGGCTTTCAATTCTATGTGCTACCTTTTTTTCAAGTTGAGGTATTGCAGGTTTGTGGGGGAGAAGGGAAACTTGTGAGTGTGTGTATTTAATTTTAATTTTTTTTCATGTACTTTTTTTGGCCCGATGAGGGGGAGGGTGGTGTTTCCATGCTCCCTAGGACCCTCCCCCCCCCTCCTCCTCCTCCCTTCCATAATCCCCCCCTGCCCTAACGTGGGTCAATGGCTTTACTTCCAAGAAGACCTGCACAAGGGAAGTAATAGGATTAACTCATGCTCATAGGAAATCACATACTTGTAATGTAGAAACATAAAATGTTTGTTATGAATGAAGAATTTACAAGAGAAAGCATTCTGCCGTTGGCATTGTAATAATTGTAATTTATGTTTTCTTATTATATTACAGCGCTACACTTTGGATACAGAGAATCTTCAGTCAATGGCACTGCAACTTGGTTGCAAGGCTCGAAACTTGATCACAGAGATCAGACTACGTCAGGGAGAAAACGATCAGAATCGAGCCAACACAAGAGAACAGCAACGCAAACGTCTGTCCATCACTGTGTTGTCCTACATGGCAGATCTCCTTGCTACTCTCAAGAGTCTGGTCTCTTGGCTTGACAGGTGAGATGAGTGACTGCTTTGTAAGTTGTTAGTTTGAAAGAAGTGACAGTCCAGCATTTTTGCATTCTATCCTGAATTTTTTGCATGATAGCTTTTAACACATATGTTTGCTGAGCTTTGATCAATTCGTTCTTTGCATGCTCATGGCAGTATTGATCTTACATATTCGTAGGCCGACCCTAAACATTTTTTTTTAATCGTCTGGAAAAAAAAATGAAAAAAGCAACAAAAAAAATTGCACTCAAGGTTAAAAGGTTTAGGAAAGAAAAAAAAAACAAAAAGCCTACCTACTGATCCTTTTTTTTCCTATGTTACTGTAAATAGACTTTTTTTTATGTTGCCTTAGTAAGTAATAAGAATAATAATTCATGGTAAGTAGTGTAAAATGTTATTATAACTTTTAATAGCTGTCATGCAGCTGCAGAATACACAGTAAAGTGTAGTTTCCTTGTGTTTATATGACATTGATAGTTTTGAATATCTTTTGGTTACGAGTCTCTGGCCAAAGATACATAATAAGTGAAATATAACGATGGCAGAACATTAACATTTTATCTTAAAAGTACTTACACCTGTAAATGTTTTAAAATCTTTTTGTTTTCTTCTTTTTTTCTGCAAGGGCTCCTTTTGAAGGGATCTATGATATATGTCGCCTGAGAAATTCAGTTGTGAAAACTGGCTTGGAGCTGGTGCAAGTGACCCAGAGAGAATCCAGTTATGTCATGCCTGAAGACGTCATTGTAAAATATGTAAGTATGTCTCATATTTCACTGCACGCAAATAAATACACATTTCAAATATAGAGATGTTCACTGAATACAATTAAATAGGAATTTAACGGGTGTATTTTTAAATCTGTCATGTGTGATGAGCTTGTTTTAGCAAAATGCTGCAAGAATTAGGCATGTTGTTAAGTTATAATAAGTTGAAACTGAAATGCAGAACAATTTCCCAAATGTTGTGATGACACATTGTGTGTACAAACACTAAATCTCCATTGCAGTGTAAATCATTGATAGAGGTTAGTGATCAGCTAGTGAGGAACACTAAAGATCCACTGGTCATTCAGCCAGCAGCTCTGGAACAGGCGACAATTCGTAAAAAGCAAGGGGAAGAGCTGGGAATGAATATTCAGTCAGCTTACAACGGCATTCATTGCATCAGCAGCATCAAGGATTTGGTAAGTAGGTTCATTTTGTGTAATTTTCCATAGTTTTTGCTTATTAGTTTGTATTTATTTAATTTCATTTATTTATTTATGGATACATTTATGTTTAAAGTTTGAGCATGACGGCGAGTGCATGTGCACCAAGAGCAGACTGAATGTTTGGTTTGTGCTCAATACAAATTAAATTATTATTATGAATTTATTATTTATATATTTTATATGTTTTTAAAATTTATTTTCCTAGTTTAGTTCAGTCGTTTATTATTAATGTCTTTACAAATCTATTTATTTATTTTTCAAATTTTGTATCACTAATTGTGATTTATATTTTCATCCATATTTCAGTCACCTGCGGACATGTGCAGTAAGATAGAGAAAGGTGACGAAGTACTGCAAGTCAATGGACAAACAGTGGTAAGTCAACTAGGCTCAGATATATATTACATTATTCTTAGTAAGATGGAGAAAGGTGATGAGGTACTGCAAGTCAATGGACAAGTAGTGGTAAGTAATCTAGGCTCAGATACATATAACATTACATTATTCTTTTGATGATTTTTGTTGTTTGCATGTGTGTGTTGTTGATTTGTTTTTCACAGAAAATGCAGATATCTTTGTCTGCTAGTATTTCATTGCTTAATTGTTTGCTGTGCATCAGGGGATAAAATTAATAACAACATTCATAATATCTAATTTTTATTAAGACATTTTAAAAAAATGAATTTCTTGATTTTTTTTCTTGGTGGTTAATAAGTTTAATCATTTTGTTGAATCATGTTTTAGCCTTTTCCTGGTTTTTGGTTTAGTTGATAGTTGTTTAAATTGTTTCTAACTGGTTCTTTGACTGAAGGCTGGATGTTTCAGCTTGGCTGGCAGCTGAAAGAGCTTGTGCGAATCTTGAAAGAAAAGCCCAAAGAAGTGACCCTGTTGTTGAAGAAACGGCCACGCCACATCAACCCTCTGGGAGCCATGCAGAACCACAAGAAGCTTGCGGCCAAGCATGCCCAGCAAGCAGCAACACTGCCCAAACCATTGAAGAAAAGGCGATCGCGTGAAGGCGATGGAAAACCTGGAACACGACCGCTGCTGCAGGAGTTTGTATCGTCTATGCCAAACAGTGGTGCAACAGATGGAGATGTTTACATCACTAAGTGAGTACTGAATTTATTTGTTTGGATGCATTTATTTTTTTATTTTGTTTTTTTCGTTTTTCATGAATTATTAATATTTAGTGTTCTTTCTCTGCACTCATTCATAATTAAAGTGCATTTGAAGACAAGGTCAAAACTGCCTACATGTCTCTTCCATGCTAAGAGGTGACTGACTGTATGGTTGTAAATTGTTGACTCAATAATGTGTAGCAATGTGAGTTTATGTATTCACTGTACCCAACTTTTCCCAAGATTTTTGGCATATCTGTGTGAGATGAGTACTAAATAGTCCAAAAGCATTTTTTTTTTTTAAATGTCTGGTTGGCTGTCAGCTGTCTTCAAAAACTTTGAAGTGGCTAAGTACTTGGAACCTATTTCATGTATCACACCCAAACTTGGTAGGATGGTGTATGTCCATGAGATCTCAAAAATGATCAGTGAATGAATGACTTCACATCAAGGTCAAGGCCACATGGTCAGGAAATGTTACTTTTAAAAAATGAGAATTGTTCACAAATTTTTTTGATATCAAACTAATGATTTTTTTAATGCGTTATAAATATTAATGAGACACACATGGCACGCAAATTTGGTCAACCTGGATCCAAGGTCAAGGTCACTGGAACTGTCCAAAGTTGGTTCATATGCGTACTTTGAAGTGACCTTGACACTAAAATTTGAGACATAAAAAGCCCAAACTTATATGATAAAAAAATATATTGATCTTTCATGTTTGTTCCGTTTTTGAATTGACCTTGAAGGTCAAGGTCATTGTAGGCCTTACAAAAACATTACAAAATAGGTCATGATCCATAGAATGCATCAACATTGGGGTATTTGATCATACTAACCACTGCGGTTGCAGTGGTCCCCTGCCCATCGCTTCCCCACGAACCACTGCCATTTCAGTTTTCAACTGTGATGGGTTGTTTGTTTTAGTAACCTAAATTTTTGTACAAAACTAAAGTTGTAGCTTTCAGATGTGTTCTATTACCCGCTGTTACATAGTGTTCTTCAGCTGTATTATGACGCAACAGAGTTTAATTTCGTTATCATTGGCTTTGTGTGATTTTTGCCAACCAAAATGGCGTCATCTACTGTGACAAAAAGTAAGGTCATTTATATCCACCATCTTGCTCAGGTATTTTCCACATAAAATATTTTAAACTTTTGCACTATAGTGTACCAACATGTTAACAATAACTCCTGAAATGTTAAAGTTCTTTTGTGGAATACTTTATTTTTAATGAATCTTTAACTAAATAGGACAAATGGCCAGTATACGGAGAAAAGCGTAGAACACAATCACCCAGTAGAGAGTGTTAAAAGGTCATCTGGTATAGCAGTAAATGGCTTCTCTTCCTCAGAATAGAGACACAGGTGACCAATAGATTAACACAGTGGTGCGTGAAAAACATGCTATACAAGGTGTGCTGAATTAAGTAAGCAGGATTATTGTGTGCCTGTGATATTGAGTGCATGCAGCTCTATGGGCAACCATGAAAGTGTACAACATCAGCCCTAAAATTATAGAAGTCATCAAAAGCCTGTATGACAAGGCTACCAGTGCAGTCCTCCATAACAGCGTCATCGGGAACTGGTTCAGAACAACAATTGGTGTGCGTCAAGGATGCCTACTCTCTCCAACACTCTTCAACATCTTCCTAGAGCGCATCATGTCAGATGCTCTTGCAGATCACGTAGGCACAGTCAGCATAGGGGGCAGAGCAATCTCCAATCTTCGTTTTGCGGATGATATTGATGGATTGGCTGGAGAGGAACAAGAACTTGAACAGCTTGTACAGAGGCTTGACACCACCTCCAGAGCTTATGGAATGGAAATAAGTGCAGAGAAGACCAAAATGATGACCAACAACACCAATGGCATCAACACGGACATCAAAGTACAAGGCCAATCCCTCAACACAGTGCACAGCTTCAAATATTTAGGAGCCATTGTGTCAGACAATGGGTCTCGACAGGAAGTCCTCTCCAGGATCGCACAAACAACTGCTGCCCTGACAAGGTTGAAGCCCATTTGGAAAGACAGAACCATCAGTCTACATTCCAAAGTAAGACTGCTGCGCTCTCTGGTCATCTCCATCTTCCTATATGCTTGCGAAGCATGGACCCTCACAGCAGATCTCCAACGAAGAATACAAAGCATGGAGATGAGGTGCTACAGAAGACTTCTGTGCATTTCCTATACCCAACACATCACCAACGTTGAAGTCCGACAGACCATCACACAAGCCATTGGACAACACGATGACCTGCTCACAGTGGTGAAGAAACGGAAACTCCGATGGTATGGCCACGTCACCAGATCATCAGGCCTTGCGAAGACCATTCTGCAAGGCACAGTGCAAGGAGGTAGAAGAAGGGGGAGACCGAAAAAGAGGTGGGAGGACAACATTCGAGAATGGACTGGTTTGACACTGAGCGAAGCCATGAGGGCTGCTGAGGACAGAGAAAGATGGAGTATGCTGGTTAAGCGATCATCTGTGGTGCCCCTACGACCTTCGGGTTATGGGACAGGATAGGATAGGATAGGATATTGAGTGACATGTAATGTGTATATCAAGGATCCCTTTGCTAGACTCACGAAATGATATTATTGTGGAACCAAATGTCTTTTTAAGCTGCTTACATGCTTATTTGAGAGCTTTCAACTCAGCAATGAAAAAATGACCTCAGGCTCACTTAATGTTTCCTGTTCTTGTGTATACATGTGTGTTTGTTATTGCTTTTGTTCTCAGCAATTAGCAAATATAATAACTATTTACTTTGTCTCATAATGTTTCCTGCTGTCTTGGATTGTTTTGTAGGCATTGTTGGATGTGGCAATTTAAAATTCTAAACAAAAGTTGTATTCTGTTCTCTGTTTGTTGTGCATTATCAATGTAAATGTGGCTGTTTTCATTCTCACAATTACCAGCAATGTTTTATCTCAAATGGAACGTTTTCTGCTCTGCCCTAGGTTGTTTTGTAGATTGTTTTAACTAATGATATAATTTGTAATTATGCTCTTCTGCAGCACTGAAATGGGGATGATGATGTTAGTTAATTAGTCCTTGTTTATAGAGTCCAGCAGACTGGAAACAGCTGAATCAGGACCACAACTTGTTTGAAAGAGGGCTAACCACTGATCCATATAAAAGATCAGCCGAAAAAACTCTAAAAGTAACACTGAAGGCACTCCACCAGCCGGTTACTTTCAATAAAGGCATCCCATGCAGGGGATGCTGAGGCTGTACTCTAATTTATCGAACCCCCGTTTACAAAAACAAAATAGAATATAAACATCATTATAAAATATTAACAAAACATATACATATAAAATGCCTACATAGCTAAAGAATAATACCATAGAAAGCCCTAACGACCATTGGGCAGAAAGCGTCCAATATCCCCAAGCTGACCCAACAGACCTCATACACATATGGGGAGTTTTGGGACAGTTTTCAATATAAAAAAAAAAGGTAGGTGAAAGGTCCAGCAAAGAAGATAGATTGATAGAACAGATTAGGAACAAGAAAGAACAAATGAGAATGACAGAAACCGATTTAATTTAAAGCACTAAATTTCCACAAAGTGGGGATACCATTTATACAGAACCCCCTTCCCCCCACCCCCCTGGCACCCCAACGGGATATGATGATGATGATGATGATGATGATGATAATGATGATGATGATGATGATGATGAAAAAGGAGAAGGGAAGTAAAAGATGACAGGAAAGGAAAGGCCATGAAACTGATGATTATGGTAATAAAATTTGAAATATTAACCAAGAAAAGTTACCTATGTGAGGGAGAGGAGGGGAAGGTAGAGAGGAGATGGGGGGGGGGGGGAGGATGAGGGATGTGTTTAATTTCTAAACAAAATTTCCTTGTTTTCCAAATCTATCAAGCAAGCTATCGCTGTATTGCAATAACTAAGTTGTAAATCGGCTGAAACAAACCAAAACAAAGTGAGGAAATTCCTTTTTTTTTTCAGTTTCATTTATGCATTTGTATCGAAAAGGATTAAAACTTGTAGTTACTCTTGTCTGAGACAGTGAACTAAAGTTATGAGGTTAGTAGACATTTTGTTTTGGAATATTGGTGTTCTTGTGTTAAGGAGTCTTCAGTTATCAGGTTGGTTTACTTAATGAGGCAAGGCAGATGAAGACAGTTGACAATAAATATTTAAATACATGTTGTGCATACATGGAATGCTGTAAATCTAGATTTGTAGAGTAAATGCAACATTAGATTTTATACGACCACCTATCTAGGCTTTCACACTTGCACTCTTTTTGTGTGTGGAATGTGTAAGGTGCGTACGTCTATTCAGTACTTCAGATCAAACTACATCGCCTTTACTTCAATCAAAATACCTCTGTTTCTGGGCATGGCACTTTGCTCTAAAGCACTACATTTCTTATTCTTAATTTAAATTAAAGTCCCACGTCACATTAGCGAATAGGGGACTGCACTACATTTAGCGTTGTGTCATCTATATATTAATCGAGCAGCCTTTTCAGATCACGAGGGGCCGTTTTAGCAAACCAGCGGCTTTGTTGTGAAGTTAATTTTGAGCTTCACTTGGCTCCAAGTTTTACAGATTACAGCTGAACTGTCCATATAATTGCTTCCACGCGAGTTTTGCCATTCGGCGCTCGATCACCCGCTGCCGATACAACGAAACTTAACATTCTTTTCGATCGCAAAACGGCTTTAGTTTGCATTTTACTGCCTCCAAAAACACTGTAAAAACACATGTGTGAGACGGTATTTTTAGAACCAATCATTTTTGTCCTTAGCCCTGCCATCATTTCCGCATACCATTTCTACCAAGGATTTCGTATTTTATTCCAAATCGCTTTTAATCGATCGGCGTTCGCTATATTGTTGTTTAATCCAGTTTCAAGTTTATAACACCAATAAAATCGAGGGGTTCAACATGTTTTATGATATGGGACCTAAAATCAGTTTAGAGAATTATAGCATCCCGTGGTTCAATGGATAAGGCGTTTGACTGTCAATAAGGAGACCAGGGTTCGATCCTCGCTTTGTCCTTTTTTTTTTTTTTTTTAAATAAAATTTAATAATACAGAGCGAGAGAGATATAAGAGAGATATAGATAATAAAGAAAGAGAGCGGAACAGAGGCAACTGAAAAACAAAACGAGGTGCAAGTAAAATGCTAAAAAAAAAAAAAAAATTAAATAAATATATAAATAAAAATAAAATCATAGCACGGGTATTAATAACTGCTTCATATTCTTTTTTTTTTTCATTTATCCATGATGCGTGTACTTCTTAGAACACTTAACATCTTATGCTTTTTAAAAAAATTAGGTATAGGTAGGTCTGTTTAAAAAAAAACATTTAGAAAATAACATTATAGTTTTATTGTAAATTTCATAGCATAATTAATTGTCATTCGATTCATCAGAAAAAAAATATTAAATTAAGAGCAAACTTTACATTAAAAATAAATATTTAGAATCTAAATTAAAACTGAATTGTTCCCAAATAAATATCTGTAGGGACTAAAGGTCCATATTTACATTTACATGGCTTGGTGCTTTTTTTATGATTGCCTCAATTTGGTATTTCATTGGTATGTATTATAAGGAAAAAAGTTCTGTGCATGCAGTGATAGCATTGCCTTATTGTTTTAATCACATGCATGTGCAATAAATCAGTAATGCGGTTCTCCTCAAATAAATGATTATTGTGTTTTATTACAATTATAAGTTTATTTTTAATCTATGTCTCTTTTTAGTGATTCACCACTGACAGTGTACTTCAGCCTTCCACTTCCAGAATCATAAACACAACAAAGATTATTATATCAAAGATACTTTTATACAATGTGAATTAATTTTCGAGCTAATGTTAATTAAAAGTATCTTGATATACTGTATATCTTAGTTGTGTTTATGATTCTGGAAGTGGAAGGCTGAAGTGCACTGTCAGTGGTGAATCACTAAAAAGAGACATAGATTAAAGATAAACATATAATTGTATTTTACTTTCAAAATACTTAGCAGTTCCTGTTGTGTTTACAATTTCTTCCACTTTCAGGCAATTGATATTTCCTACATGTAGTTATTGTACCAACACCACAACATAAACTATACACTATGTAGGCTACAATGGAACATTATAGTCTCAAATAAATTTGACTTCACTCAGTGGCTGACAGCTTGGACACCCAAAGATAACCTATAACGGGCATAAAATCAGCAACACAACAACAAAATATAATAGATACTTTTAATTATACAACAATACAAGACAAATGAATTTTCGTGCTTTGCTCTTCTTCAGATTAAAAACAAACATAAAATGACAAAATGCTGCAGAATGCACAAAAAAAGTCACTTCCAGGAAAATTTTTGAAACGGGCATATAACATCAGGCCCAGCAATTGGGTCATCAAAAATTTATTTGGACGGGTAATAACTGCTAGTAACTGATTATTTGAAGAGCTACCTTTGGCTCTTTTCTGTTCCTTTAGCTTCAGTATTAATTTCATTAAGCTTATGAAGGAATATTATGGGTCTGAATGATTTAATTAGTTTGTTATAACTCAGATTATATACATTACAAATTTTTCCTGTTCACTGTGCCTTTATCTTATCCTTTTGCTATCAGATTTGTTAGGGTAAATTGTTCCTGTTTCAGTGTTTGACTCATGCTGAAAATATTTGGTGGCTAGGGTTAGTATTGATATTGTATTCATTATTAATTTTTGTTAAACCTACAGATACATTGTCACAGCATTCATAATCAATGCTGTTACTTTAATACTTCTGCAGTATCAAGTTCTCAATTAGTGTATGAAAGATACCAAAATGAGCCACACAATCAGCATTTCAGGAATTGTTAATATTGACATTTTGACTGACTGATGGTATAGATAACTATACCATGGCCTCTTCTCAGCACTGTTTGTAAACAGGATTGTATAGCTCAGTTGGCCTGTGACTCCTGATGAAGCTTTTCAGCAAGATCTTTTAATCTGGTATGTTTTATCTCATTTATTCTTTTTATTCGTCGTCCTGATATATTTGTAGATAACTAACGTGATTTTGAGTGTAATACCGAGTTAGTATAATATAGTTAATTATGACAGGAGAATGTATCTCATAAGCAAGTGTTTCTGTGCATTGACACATTTATTATGTAGTATGATGGCTGTTTTTCTTTTGATTTTTTATGCTTGTGTTGAGCTTTGTGATCCCCCAATTTGGATAAAAAGAGTTTTACATATTTTATAAATTTAATCTGTAAGCATGGTTCTAAGACATCATTTCGTAACAGATTTTAAAAAAATTTAATTTTGTGTGACATTTAACTTTATAATATTAATAGTATATTGACTGTCATATTTTGTGTGACTCAGAAAATTTGCTGATTTTCAATTTATTAAAGTTATGAACAGTAAATTATTAATCTGTGTTATCGTACAACACTGTTCAATGATGTAAATATGACCTACATTATATCGATATTTTATATTAACGTTTACTTCTTGGTTTCAGTAAGATTCAAGATTCTGTTACTTTTTTTTTTTAAATCAGGAAATTGCTATTATAACAAGCTTTTAGATTAACTTAAAAATAAAATGTAAATGTTACATAACATAATTTTTAACTAGATATATTTGTATTATTGAGCCAATTTTATTTTTAAAATCCAAAAAAAAATTAATCTGTCTATAGTAATGGGACTGTAATTTAATAGATCATAAGATGATTTTTTTAAATTTTATTTAATTTAATCTTTGTTATATTAATATAGCGCCAAAAGTAACCCAGATCTTTTAGTCAAAGTAGTCTTTAAGTACTATGAATAACTATGAGTAATATTGTGCTATAGTGAAAGTGGAATGATAGCCGGAATGATAGCCTTAACCCTTGACCTTTTTATGTTAAGTGCATTGTTCTCTACCAGCCAGTCGTAAGAGCTTTACACCCACTGGGTGTTAGTATTTTAGATGACATCAAGTTTCAGTGTTCTATTAAAAAGTGTTACAAATAACCTTTTTTTTTTTTTACTCACATGCGTGGAATAATGTGAGTGCATGTACTCATCCCATCAACAACAACAAAAATCCAGATTTTTACAGATTTGTGTGAGATGAATCCTAAGACTGGTTACAGGGAATTGTGCTATGTAAAAAATATTTATTATTATTATTAGTACAGTGGAGTCCACCTATAACGAACCTTGGAATAACGAACACCCGCGATTAGCGTACTACCATCCATTCCCCGACTCACTCCCTTCTTTGTCTTACTATTTAATCCCTTCCTATAACGAACAAATCCACTAGGCAAATAACGAATCTCCGCTTGTAACGAACACTTTGTGTATTCCCTTGGCCTATTTTGCCTCAATTGGCTCATCGCCAATAACGAACAGCAGCAGAAGCATGCCAGTTCGTACATAGGTCAACCAAGCCTTGAAGTCATAACTGTCATTGGCTGCTATAAATAGCCTTGAATGAAGTCATTGTTGATAAACTTCGTAGGCCTAGATCGATCTACGTACTGTATGTTGTGATGTGTACTCATCACCGGTGTGTACTTCCGTTTACAGTACAAATCTCTACAGCGAATCCCGCTTGTAACGAACCCGAAATTCCCCCCCTTGAGATTCGTTATACCCGGACTCCACTGTATAATAAAAATAAACTATACTACTAATAATAATATTTATTAGTAGTAGTAGTGTGCCCTGTGGGTTCGGGCACTGAATAGAATAGACCGAACGTTTCCCGGCGTGGTGTAAAAGGCGACTAACAGGGGTGATGTCAGCACGGCATGACTGGGCGAAAGTCTACACAGAAGTCACCGGTCAGGACGGAGGAACCTCATGTTACTACAGGTTCAACGGCCATGTGCTTGGGGACAAGGCGAGCCACACTTTATTCGTTAATATCGGCTGTGGCCAACAGCCTGGAGAGGATTGAGCCCTGCCAGGTCATTTTTGCCCAAGACACACTGCATGATGGAAACAACCATTCACTCCATACCGGATCGGACGTCGACCGGGTCACCAAGGACCGCGCCTTCCTTTGGCCACCAAGACGGAGGTGTTAAGTGCGTTACTGATGGACAACAACTTAGCAAGATCCGCACGAGAAACAACATCGTCATAGGAACCTGGAATGTCAGGACCCTAACTGCGGATGGAAAATTAGAAGAACTGGCCCACGAGCTGGACAACTATCGATGGAACATTTTAGGTATCAGCGAACTGCGCTGGAAAGGCAATGACCGACAAAGGCCACAAGATTTATTTCAGCGGGAGAGATGACAGGCACGAACACGGCGTTGGATTCTTGGTCCACAAAGACATTTTACCCACTGTCATGGGTTGCCACCCAGTCTCCAGTAGACTCATTACCATCTGTCTAAGAGCAGCCCCCTTTCAACACCACCATCATCCAGGCCTGTGCCCCAACATTAGACTATGACGATGGCGAAGTGGAGGATTTCTATGAAAATCTACAGGCTGACCTTGACCAAGTGCCAAAGAAGAACATAATCATAGTGCAAGGCGAGTGATTAGAATGCCAAGGTTGGCCAAGATGCGCAACACAACTGGGGACACACATGTGGACCTCACTGCAACAACGAGACAAATGACAGTGGTCTGAGACTCTTGGAGTTTGCCAGATACAACAATCTAATCCTGGCAAACACGCTTGGTCTCCACAAAAAATCCAGACGATGGAAATGGTACAGTCCCGGCGGGGAGCATCACAACCAGATCGACTACATCATTGTCAAGAAATGCTTCAGATCAAGCATCAACATTGGCAAGACACGCACATTTCCATGAGCAGACATCGGAAGTGACCATGATCTCGTGATGATGTCTTTCCGGCTCCACTTGAAGAGAGTAAACACATGCACAGCAAAGTGCACTAGACTGAAGTTCGACCTGGGAAGTTACGGGACAGAATAGGATAGGATAGGATTATTAGTAGTAGTAAATAGTCAAAAATTTTGAGAAACTAAATTTAATTCCTCTAACTTCGAGCTTCTCATCTTCTGTGTTTTCTTTCCTAACCCTTTTCTTATTGTAGCAGCAACAAACGTCACATTCAAGTTTTTTTTTTATTAATTCACAAAACATGACTGGCGGCTTTGAGACAATCTATCATCCATGTCTTACACCTGTGGGCTATGCTAGGTCCTTTTCTTGAGTGCTTTTGAATTTGAAGTCATCACACTAAGTTGGATATTTTTGCCTTCAGTTGCTTTTGCCATCAATAATGTTACCTCAGTCTCATTTATTATAATAGTGTAGTTTATTATAATTGGTCTTATAAATCACCTTTCCAGCTCAAGAGCTGCTCAAGGCGCTGCCCAAAATAGTTCAATGTCTCAGACAACAGAAATTACACAGAAACAGTGTAATTCCTATTATTAATGATAATATAATACATTGATTTACAACGTGCACACCTTTCGCAGTACAACAATTTATTAATACTTATAATAATACCTTTCCACGAATCAATCAGGCTCAAAGTGCGGCGATCTGTACCAACATACACGCTCACCTGTCTCATCCACCCTCACACACAACAAATACACATCCCTCACTCGAACAGATGGTGTAAAGGCAGGGAGATCGCTATTAGAAGATGGAAAGAAAAACGAATTTTTATTTTTTGAAATTTTTATATTGACTGCGTCCTGTACCATTATTGAATGGAGGGAGAAAACCGGAGTGCCCGGAGAAAACCCTCGGTGCCCTCAACAGTCTTGTACCTAAGTCACATACGTTCGCCCCTTGCGGGAATCGAACCCGCGACCTTCGGCATAGGAAACCGGCGACTAATCCACTGCGCCACGAGGCTACCACTGACTGCTCATGATGAGATAAGTTGTCACACAGTAGTTTCAAAAAAAATGCCAATGACGTAACATCTCCTCATCATCGTTTTTTCTCTCGGTACAGTTAACCTGTCAGCAAAACAAATACACACGACTGGAAAGCTCAGAACACATTTGTAAGTTTGGTATGATAACCCTTTTCATTGGCGACTGGCTGCCCGATCCCCACCCCCACACTCCTTTCCTACCCCACTCTCATGCCTGCAAACATAATCTATGAGCTAAACAGGGACTAGACAAAAGTGATGCAATACTGCTCACAATACATTACAAATATAACAAATACGATGTGATTGCCTCGCCCTTTCTTTCTCACTATCTCTTATTAAGACTATATAAATGAAAAAAAAATTTTTTTTTACTCTAGTACACATTTCTTTTTTAAATTCCTTTTTTCTAAATCTTAATTTTGTGTACAAAATGTAATTACTTTTCAGAAATGTAGAAGTGTTACCCAATTATTTTTAACACTGTTCTCGCTATAATTTTTGGTAATTTTTCACAATCATTAGCCAGATTTGCCTGGCAACTGGTTGTAACACCCAATGCGATTCTCCCTTGGCAGCGAAAGGGTTAATTTAAAATGTTAGAGATTGTTATAGCAAGTACTTGATGTTTACAATTATTTGCTGTTTAAGAAATAATAATAACAGGTTCAGTGGCAAGGAAGAAGATAATTCATTCTAAGCAGATGAGAGGCCCCTTATTTCTCAATGTGTATATTTTAGAGAGTTGTTTTGTATGTGCAGAGTGGGGGCTAGCTTGCTAAACAGTGAATAGAGTGAAGGCTATTTAGCTTCCTGCTTGTAGTTGTTTAACTTCCTGCTTGATTATTATGTACAATAGAAGTACAGTGTACAACGTTCAATAAGAAGTGAACTGAGTAGATTAAAACGTGGGTGGTGTCTATGCTAAGCATTTTGTTGTTGAACAAGCTCTATCACTGAAGTGTGTTTATCATGTAATCCTGTGTTATCTTTAAGTCAGTGCATTTACACACTGCTGCTTGTATATGTGGATTATATCATTTCTTGTTTGCCTTTTTTTTCCTTTCCAGTAGCTGATAATATTTATCAGCAATTGTATGTCAGTATATATGGTCTGAAATAACTTCTTCTGTCTTTCTTTCTTTCTTGTTGTTGATCTTATTGGTTTTTGGATGAATTTTAATATCTGACTCGCTAGAAATTATATTTTGAGCATGCTGAAATAGTGTCAGTTAAGAGCAGGGCACTTTAACTGCATTCTCTTTCTCCAATAATATGACTAATAATAATGTGCCTTTTGACTCACATGCATAGTAATGTGAGTCTATGTGCTCACCATCCAAAAACAAAAATATCCTGATATTTGCAAATCTGTGCAAGATGAGTCCTAAATAGTCCAAAATTGATATCGAAAGAAAATGTCAGTCCATTCATCTATCTGTCCGCCGTCTGTGCAAAAACTTTAAAGTAGCTAAGTACTCAGAGCCTATTTCAACTATCACAACCAAACTTCTTATTAAAATGGTATATTCCCACGAGGCCTCATAAATGATCAGTGAATGAATGGCTTCACGGCATGGTCAAGGTCACAGGGTCATCAAATGTTAATTTAAAAATGACAACTTTTCACAAAATGTTACTTTTTTTTCTAGGTTATTAATATTGAACTTATGATTCTTTGATGCATGATAGATATCAATGAGACACACATACTATGCGAATTTGGTCCACCTCACTCTAAGGTCAAAGTCTCTGTCCAAAGTCGACTTGTATAGGTACTTTGAAGTGACCTTGACCCTAAACTATGACAAGTTAAGTCCAAGCTTGTTGTATTTAGAGATGATAGATTGATCTTTCATATATGTTCAGTTTTTGCGTGATCTTGAAGGATAGAAAGATCAAAGTTGACATTATTTTGCATTTTAATGTCACCATTTCTTTCTTTTTTTATGGGCATTCATTTGCATGTTAATTATTATGTAGACTTGAAACCCCCAGTGTGCGCACAAGCAACACAACCAAAAAGACTCTTGGAATGCGCTCCTTCAAAAATGCTGCACCCACTCTGTGGAACTCCCTTCCCCTGAGCTTGAAGCAAGCTCCATCCCTGCCAAGCTTCAGGAAAGGACTAAAAACTTACTTGTTTTAATATGGCTGAATCACCGTCTTAGTGCGCATAGAGCATGAACACTACGTACATGGATTTGTTGGCGCCTTACAAGATCACATCATCATCATCATTATTACTACAAGTTCCCTAAGGAGCATGTGAGTCATATGGGCTTCACTCTTCAAGTTATGCACTAAAGGCTACTAATAAAATAATGACAACTTGTATATAGGAGAGAAAGAGGTCAGTTCAGTTCAGGTCTTTTATTTAAACCCTTTTTATTATTTTTTTTCTGATTGAACAGACTTTATATAAAAATTGAACGGAACTGATCTCTTTCTCACCTGTGTACAAGTTGTCAATTTTTATTAGTACATGTAGCCTTTAATGCATTAATAGCAAATGATTAGCTTTAGTAGTCAGGTTACATTGTAATGGCTTGCCCTGAGTCATTGAGGTGATGATAATGGAATTGGGGAAAGCAGGGGGAAAAGGATGTGGGCATGAAGATTTGTATATAATATAAAACCTAGTCAAGCAGGAATTTGGTTTGGGTTGTTGTCATCATAATGCAACATTCATGCCTACTTTGTGCTGTGTTTACAACAGTTAGTTTTATAGTATGATTTATGAAATTCAGTATTGTTAGATTTTTTTCTTGGTCTGAGGATTTAGGAAGTAGCTAGTGTTAGTTTCTTGGTCCACAGTCAACACACAAGAAGGAAGTTTTCCAGCTTTTTTTTTTTTTTTTTTATGTGTGTGAATGAATCCACTTTGGAATAGTCTTTGATTCAGAAAGCAGAGCCTTACCTGCATGCAGTCTGCTAGACACAGTTAATTCAGTGTTAACTGTACAGGTGTGATGAATACTCTGGATGCTTTTACACTTGGCCTTGTGGGCTAGGCTGTATGTGCAACATAGAAACATAGTAGTCTATTCAGAACAAGCAGTTGAATAAACATGGAGTCAGTGTGAACTGGCCTGCACTCATCTGTACAGTGCATGACTACATTTGTTTGCTTTAAATGCACAAAAAGGTTTCTTCCTTATTCAGGAGTCCTTGAAATTATCTGCAAGTTGATAGACATTTTTATGTGCAAGTTTGGATGGAAAATTGTTTTTCATCAAGTTTAGGCAGCAAACTATCCAGGTTAAGTCATTTTTTTATTGATAGTGATCACGATTCTTGATTTTCCTACTATGGTTAAATTTGTTTAAATGTGTACATGTGTAAGTGGGCTAGAAGTTTCCTGTGCTATGAGAATATTAGAGCGATCAGTGCTAACCAACAGACCTGCTTCACTAGCTTGAGAAGTGACAGTAGTAACTACAGCATGTTTTTTCTTCTTCTTCCATGTATGAGATGTTTTTATTTGTTACTGTTTCTGTTCTGTTTGTGTCCATGATTTTTATAGGAATTAAGCTCAAGATACCTGAGATATGCTGCTAACAAAAATTAAGTCATTTCATTCTTCAGTTTTATTTATATACTTTTGGGGGCAACACTCTGGTTTCATTTGCATAACGTTGAGAGATGATGATTATGGTTAACATTCATTTTCATTTACTCTTTTTGTCAGTTTGCACAGTATGCAAGGAACCAATGATAACATTTAACGGATATTTTTAACATTGTTCCTATTTTCTGTTGTTTCAGAGATACAGCAGATGCAACTGGTGACGGTAATGATACCGACAATGATGTATTTCGTTCGGGTTCCGAGTCTCCCCAGTACACCCTCCCTGTCATGCCAGATGCCAAGCAGAGACGTGCGACTGTGAGTGGAGGGTCGCCAACCTTTGAGCGCAATTCGCTTATGGTGGAAGACCCAGTTATCAGGCCCAAATCACAGGTAAATTGGTTGGTCAGGCTGTGTGTATAAATGTCATGAAAAATATAAACTTTTGGTGTAAATTGTGGTTGACTTTTTTTTTTTTTTTTTGGGGGGGGGGGGGGGGGGGAGAGGAAGGCGGGGGGAAGGGGTTGGCTTTTATTCTCTTATTTTGTCATATGTTTACAATCTGCTCATTTAATTTAATATCTTTCTATGAATTTAGTGTTATTGTTTTGTGATTATTAGGTGTTTATTATTTTTTAAAATAATGATACAGTTACAAAAGACCCTTGTGGCATTGCTAACATAAATGTTGTAATATTTTTGCTGTTTGCCTCTGGTCGCCGAATATTATTTGCTTTCGACTCGGACAGCATCTCTGGTATTTTTTTCAGGTACTCCGGTTTGCTCCCCAAGCAAAGTTTCAACAACAACAAAACCCAACTAATATTAGGTATAGGTTGGGGTTTTGCGCGCCACAGGCTGCGACTATGCCTTCCCCAGGGAGGCGGCCCAGAATTTCCCGATAAAAAGGGTCAATAAAGAGGGGGGAAAAAAACCTCTAAGGGAAGGAATATTATTTTATGTTTTCATTTTTATTTGCCTTTCTGATTCCTTCAAACAGAAAATTCCATTGCAGTGAACTTGTTTATTTCTATAAAAGACCCTAATTAAAAAAATATTTTTAAAAAGCAGTGAAATTATTTTACAATTGTTTTAGGTCATTTAAAAGGGACAAAAACTGCTGAACTGAGAATGCTGCTGTGGTGAGGATGAACACTACCTAAAAGACCCAACTGAATAACCAAACAATTACCTTCTCTTATTGTTGCTATGAAACATTGTTCTAGGCCATCACTTGAGAAAAAAACCACTGCACTAGTTTGCTGTGGCAGCAAGGATGTTAAGGATACAAGAGAACAAATTTTTTCACTGAAAGTATCTTAGGATTGTTTCTCAAAATATTGTTGTAGCACATCAACCAAGCGGAGCGTGACGCAGCACTGGCCATCCTGGCGGCATCAGAGAACAACTTGAAGTGTAAGGTGGCAGCGGAGAGGGGTGTCGGAGTGGACGATGGGGCCAAAGGTCGCAGCACTCCGGTCCTGAGAAAAACTAGCAGCGAAAGCAGCAGCGGACAGAAAGGGCCCTCAGAATCAGAAATGGAGGACTCTGTCTTTTCTTCAGACAAAGAAGGTAGGATGTATGTGATGGATTACATGTAGTAGGAGATTGATGAAGTGCATTGAATTACCTGTTGCTTGAAATCAGGCATGTGTGTATTTATATGTTTTTGCGCACTAAAATCTGTTGTATAATAAGTCAAATTCCAAGCAGTCGAATTACACATGATGAAATGAATTCTGAACTTTTAGGTTAAAAAAAGTATGAAGTCCAAAGCATTATACAGGCATTTTGTGTTCCGAGTAACTTTCATGTAATTGTGTCTATTCTAACTTGTTACTAATTTGATTTGTTAAGTTCTGTTGCTGATTTGTTCCTGTTTTTGTTATTTAACTAATTGTGTAGGGTAATTTTAACAAAGGTATTTGTTTTTAATTTTCAGACAAGGATCCGCAGACAGCCAAGCGCTCTGCTGGGGCAGAAGCCAAGTGGCAAGAGTTTCGTGTGGCAAAACCTACCCCCATGCTCCTGGACCCTGGGTCTGCCAATGTGATGCCAGCCTCCATTCCAGTGCGCCACAATTCATCTTCCTCTTCTTCCATTTCCTCCACCACCTCGTCTTCAACCCTTGTCACCCAATCTCCCAACCCTCCTACAAAAATGCGACACGAGGAAAAATGCGATGGCGGTGGTGACGGCAAAGCACCAGCATCAGTGAGAAAACATTCCCCGAGTGCCAAGTCTGGTAGTGCACATGCGCAAGTCAGACCACCCTCACCCACAACAGCGCCACCTAAAAGGAAGAAATCGTCAATGACAAGGGAGGAAAGCACGAGTAGTAACAAGAGCAGGGGAGAGAAGCCTGCTGTGCCAGAAAAATCGGCCTCAGTGAAACATAGAGCGTGTTTGACGCGAGAATCTATGAAGGCTGCTGCTGTGGCAGCTGCTAGAGCTGCAGAGACAGGGGAATCCACAGCAAAAACTTCTCATGACAGTGCTACCTCAAATGTGCACTCCCATAGAGACTCAGACCCCAGTGCTAGTACTGTCAGCGATTCTGTTAACACAGTAAGAGATTCATCCAGTAGCTCCAAGAGGGGCGAGTCTGTAGGGTCGTCTGGTGAAAAAAACAGGCCTCGTGTCCTGGAGACTAAATCATCTTCCCAGGACCATCGCCCAGCGGCCGTGCAGCAAGCCATCTACACAGAAGTGGCTACAGATGTCGGCACCAAAGACACACCGCAGCTGATGAAGATCAAGAGGCTTGAGTCTCCCAAAGCCAGTGATGTGAGTTGTTGTGGTACTTCACTAATTGATATTCATAATGATATAAGTCATATAAGGTTATTAATATATATTCTATGGCATGCCCAGTGCAATTTGTTTTTAAAAGTATATTTATATTTATTGCAGGGACTGATAGCTGATAGTGATAATTTATTTTTTTTCGACCATTCCTTCTCTTAATCTTTGATGATATACCAATGATGTTTGTGATGAGATTGCCTCTGTCTGTTTTAATTTATCTTCTGTACTGATCTACCTGCTAATTCTAGTATTCTTCTGTTAACTGTGGTACCACAATATTTATTTTAGCTAGATGATAATAAGATGTTATTATTTTTTTTATTTGGCAGTTTGTGATAAGTTATTAGTGTTTCATTTATTCCATGCGAACAAGAGAATGAAGGAGAAAATGCCTGACAGCTCACACATTCTATATATTTGTAGTGCTATGAAAGATAAAGATGCCACAAGAAATTTGGTCTTGTATCCACACTGGTACCAACAGAAGTAAATGGAACCTGTCTAATATCTTCAAGATTTATCAAGGGTGTTGATTGGCCCTCCTCTCCTCCTCAGTGAATGTTGATCTTGTATCTATATGGTTTAAAGTGAAACCTCTCTAATCTCCTTAAACGCTAGCCAAGAGTGATTGTTTATGTGTTAGGTCCCTCCTTCGTTCATGAGTGAAGAGCAAGAGACACCCAAGCAAAAGAAGAAAGTTGAATTTTCTGCAGACTCTAAAGAAGCAAGTCCTCCACAGGAAGTCACGTAAGCTTTAGTCTAGATCTTTATCCACAGACTTTTTTTTTTTTTAAGTGCATTGCATGTTTGTCATTCCCTGAGTTAGACATGCAGTGTAGTTGTTTTATTTAACATCTATTTATTTAATACATTATTTTTGGTATTCACTCATACTAATACACACAAAACACAAACACAAACCACACACCCATGTATACATAAATAAACGCACTTTCCTAAATGTGTTTATTCTATCTAAATATATTTAGACAGGCATATAATTTAGGAAAGCTGTTATAATGTAAATATAGGTTTCTAAATCTTGCATCCAGTCCAATGCCATGTGATGTCCCCTTATATGATGCTTGCTAGATGACATGTTATTTAATTGGGCATTTATGGAAAATATGATTTCCTTCAGGTACAAATTAACTTGTTATTTTTGAATGTGGAATGCATTGGAAGTAGTTCAGTGACATCCAGCTTGTGTTCGTTTCTTCTTTGATTTCATGGGTTTAACCTGGTGATGCGAAATGTTTGTTTGCTGTTGATAACAGGTATGCTCATGTTGTGGTGGGAGGAGTGGTACAGAAGATACCCATTGACAAGGCACAAGGCACAGGGCTGGACGTAAGTATGTTCCACAGTCCTCTAATCGCAATGCTCAATTACCGATTGGTCTGTGAGAGCTTTTGTAAAATGCTGCAGTAAGCTTGAATTTGGATTTTGGATACTATATTATATTTGACATGTGAAGAAAGCTATTAGCATGATAACACAGTTTTAATGACCTCCATAATAAAAACAACAACAACAACAGATATTAGATGATTTTTTTGCATGTTAGAAGTAGAAGACCTTTTGAAGTGTCTCATGTGTCTTTCGTAAGCAAATAGACTCTTTGGTAATTAGCTTGCCCCCGAGCTGTAAGAAGTGGCTAATGATAAGGATTATTTTTTATTTGGCTATTATTGGCTTCATCTCTTTCAAGCAACACTTGTAATTTACCTGTCACGCACATTTGTATTTGTTACTTTCTTTGTTTCAGTCTCCACCTGTAAAATTAAGACAGAAGCCTGGGAGTCGACGTTTAGGTGAGTGAAACATTGAACGGATTGAAATAAATAGTTCATAACTATTTATTATGTACGTAAAATAAATGAAATATGCTCCAGACGTGCCTACCATAGGATATTTGAGCGTATTTTTATGAAATTTGACTTGCTAGTACGACCGTATGCCAAGTGCGACAAAAGTACGAAAGAAAAAAAAAAAATTTTTATTTTTGTTTTAAAGACGCGTTGGGTGAGTTGTCACCCCTAGCCTTTACCTCGCCTACATTTGGGCAAACGGACTGTTAAACCCGCTAGGTACAGCAGCAAAAAGACCAGCTAAAGTGTAAATATGAGCAGGGACTGTTAAAAAAAATTTTTTTTTAGATGAGCACACCCTAAAACGTCACGTTGATAGTCGTCATCGGCTTCTGTGGCGCACCCGCCAATCAACATCCACAGGCGGGCTATCCAGATCCAGATCCAGTAGTTTGGGGCCCTTACATGACCACTTCATGGACGCCATCTTATGCAAACAGGCAGCATGTCGTATCCAGCAAAACGCTGTCTTGATTCTTCAAGTGACTGTGAAGATGAAGCTACAAGTAAAAAATCTGCTAAAAAAAAAACAACAGAAAGCAGGCTTTTATAAAGGCCTACAGTGAGACATGGCCATGCTTCCCAGACAGACCCCACACCACACAAGAACTTTGGCAGCTGAAAAGTGCTTATTCAAAGGCACATCAACAGTACAAACATTGAAAACCTCAATTCAAATAATTGTCATTTTTTTCTTCTTCTCCCAATGTGTTATTGTTTTGTACTTTTTAAGGATTGTGGGCAGAGCAGGGTTAAGTGGCATATTTGAATCACTTGTTATTTGTACTATATAGTCTTTGAGTGTGGTATCGATTTTTTTTAAAATGTTGTTGTTGTTGTTGTATCAAATTTAATTCATCAGATTAACATAAGTTGTACTGATAAAAATGTTGATAAACACAGCATTCACTGTGGCCTTTTCCTGTATCAACATGTGAAGAAATCGATAATTTTGTACCCAACTACAAATGTGTTGTTACTTTATAATCATAAATTGAAATTTAAAGAACCCTTTTAAAAAAAAAAAATTCCTGTTCTAAGTACGCACAGCCTAAAGTACTACTTTTTGTCTCAGAATACTAAAAGTTGCTGTATAGAATACTATTAAAAAAATTGTGTGGTAGGCAGGTCTGAATTGCTCCAAGTGAGATTGTACAATGTTTTATGAGCTACATAATATTGGTGTATTTTGCCTAGAAAACATAAAAGTTCCAGCATTGGATTGTACATGCTTTATTATAGATGTACAAGTTTTGCTTTTAATGTGCTAGATCGTCGAGTGTCATGCAAAGACCTTGGAAAAGGAGACTGCGAAGGTTGGCTTTACAAGCGTAAAGAGAAAGACAGCTTTGTGTCCAAACATTGGAGTAAGCGTTGGTGCATCCTCAAGAACTCCAATCTCTACTACTACAAGAACAAAGATGTGAGGTTTTTTATTTGTTTGTTTGCTAATACTTTCCATGTGTTTAATTTGCTTCTTTGTTTGCTTCTGTGGGAATAAATTGCTGTTGGCACTGGTGCTTTGCGGCATTGATAAAGTATAGGGAACGGTACTTTACAGTAAATTTCTAGAAATCACAGTTGAAACTTCATCGAGTATTTGTAATCTGTAAATTTACTCTGACAATAATGTTTTAATGTCCTTTACAAGATGTTTCCCGCAGTTTGGTCAAGGTAAATCAAATCACATTCCATTTCATGGAAACTTTCATGTCATTAGTTATATTGTCTGTTGTTAGGAATTGAAGGCAGAAGGTGTCATCTACCTGCCTGCATTTCAAGTATCACCTGCGCCAAGCCTGAAGACTAAGAAAGCGTGAGTACAACAGTATTTGCCATTCAGATGATTAAAAGTCTCTTCTATCTTGTTCTAGTTGTGTAGATTCTAAATCCTATGACTCTACAGGGATTGATGTAGTCCAATTCTCTGAATCTTTAACTTGCGGTAGAATCTCAACCACTCCATCTGTATCTTGATATAGTTTCTAAATGTCTGAATCTAGAGCTGAGGTGCGTAACTGCAAGCATGTATTTGTTGGTCTATACTGCTGTAGAAAGATAAGATCAAGATTAGACTGAGTGGTGATTGAATCTTTCACATTTGACTGTAGTATTAGATCTATTACTGCAGCACAGAGCATTATTGATCTCTTATATAGTAAGAAATAGATGAATTTGAACAGGTGTGTATATGCTTGCTTGCATGCTACTGTGTTTGTAATATATTCTGACATAACTAGTGAAAAAGTGTCTAATGGATAAAGTAAGACAATCTTGTACTAATACTGCATGGTAGTAGTAAACTGTCAGAATCTCTCGTAGTGATGATGGTGACATTTCAGAGTCCAGTATAATACTTTGTTCTCTTGTGGACTCAACGTTTGCTACATCTGTTCTGTTCTGTAGACTGACGTGGAGATAGATGTATTGTATTATTTTGAGAAAAGTGCCAGGTGTGAGTCTCAAGAAAAGAGGCAACTCCCTACTACAAAGATATACAATTCTAAACATTTTTTAACCTATCAGATGTCAGCAAGACTTAGCTGTAGTCTCACTTTGTGTCACCAATTTTAGTAGTACTTTAGCTGTTTGGTTGTCTTTTCAATGCATTTAACTGTTCGTCTTTCATATGTATGCATTTATATGTTGGTATGAGTGTATATTCTTACTTCCCATTTCTGTCACTTCTGCTTTGTCAGAGATCTCGATTCAGAATCTGAATCTGAGTTTGAATTGTGGTAAGTTAGCAGCTTTTCAACCCCTATTGCCTGACAAAATTGCTGTTGTAATTTTTAGTTGTCTCTCGTAATTGAATGTAATAGACAGTATTTTTTTTATTTTTTTTATGTTTGTGTGATTTTCTGTAAAGGTTTTTATTTTCATTTATGTAACTGTATTTTATTCTATTTATTTGATAAAATCAGCTTTGGTAATTATTTTGATTTAGTTTTGTGTGTTTTTATTTTATTTTAATTTTATATTTTATTTTGATGCTCCTTGTCATCCAGACTTTGGTAATATGGAGCCAGGCATTCAGTTATTTTGATGGAATGTGTCTTATGTTATTGTTGTGTTGAAAATGTGGGATAATCTATGTATTGTAATATATTTTATGCCTAAGCGTTTGCCATACTTATCAGTTTTGTTGCGGGATTATGCCTGTGGCGGTCTTTCTTGGTTAAACTTGCAGTGCTTAGAATTTCATTTGAGCCCAGTAGTTATTTCATAGTATTTATATTTTTACTATAAAACACAAACAACTGCTTCCCTAGCGAGGTTAAAGTCCACTTGGAAAGACAAGACCATCAGTCTACATTCCAAGGTAAGGCTGCTGCGCTCCCTTGTCATCTCCATCTTCCTATACGCTTGCAAAACATGGGCCTTCACAGCAGATCTACAACGAAGAATACAAAGCATGGAGATGAGGTGCTACAGAAGACTTCTGGGCACTTCCTATACCCAGCACATCACCAACGACGAAGTCCGACAGACCATCACACAAGCCATTGGACAACACGATGACCTGCTCACAGTGGTGAAGAAACGGAAACTCCGATGGTATGGCCACATCGCCAGACCATCAGCCCTTGCAAAGACCATCCTGCAAGGCACAGTGCAAGGAGGTAGAAGAAGAGGGAGACAGAAAAAGAGGTGGGAGGACAACATTCGAGAATGGACTGGCTTGACATTGAGCGAAGCCATCAGGGTTGCTGAGGACAGAGAAAAATGGAGTATGCTGGTTAAACGATCATCGGTGGTGCCCCAACGACCTCAGAGTTATGGGATAGGATAGGATAGGATATTTGTACTTCTTGTGATTCAATTTGACTGTAAAAATTTCAAAACATTTCACACTCTTTTTTTTTTGTTAGGGGAGTGGAAGAGATGTGAGTGGGGTGCAGGAAGGGGGGTAGAATGTATTGCTGTTTTTATTGATGCTGGTAATGGTTAAATTCTGCATAATAATAACGATGATGAGTTAGGGAAGTGATGGTCTGAATTTCATTTTTAGTTTGCGCTATATTTATTATTTTGGTTTTATGTGTTGGTGTGCTATTATTTTCCTTCTGTTGCTGCTGCTTTTTTTAATTAGAACATTACATTTCATTTTTCATCAAAGTACAGATTTTGTTGCAGTGTAATGTAATGCTGTTTAGCACTGTTATGTTACAAATGTATTTACTTTGTGGGAGCAGGATGATGAGAAAATATTTACATATTATGTTATTTTAAAATGAAATAGTCAGACAATTATCATGATCTTAATCTTTTCAAAGCAAATGTATACTCCTGTTTTCATCCAAAACAAATGGTCATATTTCCCATCTTTCGTTTTAAAAAAGGTGTTAAGATTGTCCAGTGGTTTTACATACTATTTATCAAATGTTCTCAATCTCATAAGAATATATATGAATGCATATATTTTTAGTTTCAATTTTTAGGTTATTATCCATGTAGTTTGATAATTGAATTGTTGCTAGCTAGTTATTTTTCTTGCAGATATTACAATCTTGAATTAATGAAACTATCGTGTGGATTTTGCAGATGCTGCTAACTGCACCGTTTAGTTAGCTTCGATATAGACTTTTGTCCACATGATCTGTTGAGTTTGGCCTGAAATGTCAGCCATGATGCCTTGACTGCTCATACAACCCATACATAGCCCCATATGTTTTTGATTATACGTTTTTGATTGTATTTTCACATGTTTAGCAACAACCGATCACTGCTTGAAGTGTCAACTGATTTACTTTACATCTAGGTATAGTGAAAGGAATGTTGGACGAACAGTTCAAATCACTTGCTTTTTCATAATTCTTCTGTAACATTCATGACTACAGGCAACTGTACATGTTCAGATGTATTGGGATGCAAAGTTTTTATACTGCTATTTTTGTGCCTGTTTCAGTGCTTTCAAAGTGCACAACACAGGAACAACTTTCTACTTTGCCTCTGAGCGACAAGAGGACATGAGCAAGTAGGTGGTGCAGCTTCTTCAGGCTACAAGTTTAACTTATTTGTAGTTTATCAGAAAGGTTATTGAAAAGAACAAGAGCCGATGCTTTACTGGTTGGAAATTGAAGACATTAAATGATTGGAAAAGAAAGTTCATTCATTTGTTGACTTATAAGTTGATTGAATTTTGCCAGGTGGATGAACAAGATGGGTCTTGCAGCCATAAACTTTGATGCCAGTGACATTATCACCACTGGAGGGTTTATCAAGCCAGAACCGCGACCAGACCGATCAGACCGCTTGGGTGTGGCCAGTAAGTTTAAGTTTTGATCTTATAAAAGCGATTTACATAGTAAACATGTATAATTCCTGTCCATGCATTTTTTAATTCCTGCAATTTTTGTGTAGGAAAAAGAAGGCGGTGCTCTGTTTGATTGATGAGATTTGGATAATTGCGTATTGAAACGTTTATCGATATGGGCTGTTTTGTGTGCAGACATTTATTACAGTGAAAGTGAAGAGGAGGCTGAGGATAATTCGCAGTATGGCAGCGCCTTCTCTCTCAACAGCCTCTCATCCGTCAGCGGACCTTCTCATCCCTCCCCACCCACTTCCAAACGACCTGCTGCATCGCAAGCCAGCGACCCAGGAGCTCATGGCTTGCTCACCGTCGCCAAGCGACCCGCTGGCCCCCAGTCCAGTGACCCTGGAGTTCAAAGGTCAGGTCATGATCAGTTGGACGGCGCTAGTGGGGAAGGTGAGAAGATGGTTCATATTTGTCCTACACTTGTAGTAATAACAGCAATGTTACGTTTTGTTGCTAGCTACTGTGAGCAGCATTTATTATGCTTTCAGTATTTATAGCTGTGGTTACTTTTGTTAATTTTGTATCTGTGTGCTAAAAGGCTAAGCAACTGATATACATTTCTTTTAGTATCACTTTGAGATTATTATATACTGTAGGTGGTGGGGACGTTTTATTTTACTAGTCATATTTTTTTTTCTTGTGTGCTTTCATCTCTCCACAAAATTAGGGGTTGTGTTATTTAGACAGAATGTATTAATTAGTATTTAGCCCCTTTTTTTTCAGTAGACGCAGTAGATCTAGAAGTTATGTAACAACACAGTAACTAGAAGTTTGCATATTTCTAAGTGCCAAAGTCTGGTTTTATATTTGCCACTGTAGCAAATCAACACAACTGCGAATAACAAGTTTTTTCTGAGCTGGTCCTTATTACTTTTTGTATTATCTGGAGTGGGTGGGGGGAATCAGAATGAGCCAAATTTAAGCCTGTCCGGCTGTTGGAAGCCATATCTTAAGAACCACTGAACAGATTTTGAGCAAACTTCATAGGAACAGTACCTAGGTGAGTGGTCTGCCTCTTATGCCATCTTAATTGCTCTACCACAAAGGTCAAGGCCACTGGAGTAATATTGTTGGTAATATCTCAAAAAATGTCTAAAAGAGATTTTGTTGAGTTTTGTTATACAGGTACTTTTAATAGCAATCCAGGTGTCGATCTGTTGGTCAATAAGTCCATCTGTCGTTCCGAATTTAACTTTTTAGTTCAAAACATAGTTTTTGCCTTATCTCAAGAATGGAATTCATCATCCTTACTTTGCAGATTCTTTAACTACTGCAAAGCACGTTAGATCATTGGTATTTGTATTTTCTCAAAGGTCAAGGTCATTGTGCTTCACCATTTCTAAACATGTTTTGGGCTGTATTTAAACATGGGCTCAGCCAATTTTGATAATTTTTTTACTTGCATATATAGTTGAGATAGTGGCTTATCAAGCTATGTTTTCCTTTAGCTTCGTTGGAATAAAGCCCAGTCACAACATTGCCAAGAAAGTTTAGAAAAATGCTTATTTTTGGGCTATGTGTGTGAATGTCTGGAAATGCATCTGAATGGCTTGCCATGTTGTTGTTCTAATGCTGTTTCCGTTACTGAAATGGATGGTTTCTCCATTTATGCCTGTTCGGTCCTGAGTTGATCTAACCTTTTGTCAGTTTCTAGTTCGTTGGATGGTGCAGATTGTTTCGATTTCAGTTGTGTGCTTCTAATACTTTTTAATCTTGAGTTGAAAATTTCTAAACGTAATTGTTTAAGCTGTCACAAAATATAAATCTGAGACAAGGTTTTTTGTGAAGTTTAACTGTTTTTTATCTTTTTTATAGTTTGACTTTTTCTTATAAAGAGTCTCAGATAGGTTGGGAATGTTTCCATAATAGGTCAGTGTAAATACTGTACAGCAGTGTTGACTGCTCATATCCCCATGTGCTTGTGGCTATTTCCCAGTGTTTTGCTACAAAGTTTTCTTTCTTTGCCTTTAACAATGATTCCCACTCTCCTCTTTCGCTCTCATCACTCACTCTATCTCTCTTGCTTTCCCTCTTTCTGCCTGTGTCTTAACCCCACACCTCCCCAAAGTATTTGAGGAGCGCACACACACAGTGACAGAGCATGCCTTTTTCTCTTTCCTCTAGAGGTCTTTTATTCAAATATTCTTATGCAAACCCATTCAAATAGAGCTGAATCTCGGGATAGACGATATACGTTTACTAAGTACATCCTGTGGAGATACTGTATGAAATATAAAAGGATGTTTACCTGTATAATCAGAGAAGCGGGAAAAAGTCTGATCTGTTATAATCAGAAAGGCAGGGATTGGGGAAAAGTCTGTTTGTGACTTTCGCTGGTTGTATTGTTATAACTGTAGGTAAACGTATGGTGATTTTCAGAAGTATGCATGAGACGGAGGGCAGAAGAGCCCCATTACACTTCCTTGCTGCGAGAAATCCAGAGTCAGGATTTATCCATTGATGGGGTGGACCGTCACAAACGGCGCACGCACATTTTAAGCGTGTGTACTGATAAGAAAGACGTACAAAAGAACACGGAGTTGTCGAAAATGAGGAAGCTGGCAGCTTTGAAACGTACTTTGAAGGTACACCATACCTGTAGGACTGCTTGTAGCATCTCCCTACTGTTTCTTTGAACGTAACTACTCAGAATTGCAGATTTTCTCCACATCTCATTGTCTGCTGTATTATGTGCTTTAATTGGAATCATATTATTCACCCCATCGTTTTCTTCTAATATAGAAAAAAAAAACAAGCATATACACTGTAACACATTCATTTATTGGATCTGTTTTTTGCACACACAAAATCAAAATTCAATCCCCACATGCACATAACACTATTAGCCTCTCAACTGCTTTTGACGATTTATCTCGTCATACAGTAATGGGATGAAATATGCCAGTGACATGTTATCTCATTATCATCATTGTGACGTGTTTTTTCTCGGTATAGTTAAACACAAATACACATCCATTGGAAAGCTCAGAACATTAGCTGTTTAACTTTCACAAGTTATGCTCGACAACCCTTTTCATTGGGGATGGCCACCCACCCCTATTGTACCCACATGTCTGCAAAGCTGATGTATGCACCAAACAGAAGATTAAATTGACTCAAGACCATGCATCCATAAATCAAAGACAATGCGATTTCCTTCATCTCTCTTTCTTACTACTCTTATCTCATTTAGAATAAAAATTAAAAAACAAATAAAAATTTTAATTAAAAAAAAAATAAATATATATTATTTTCTGTTGGCATATATCATGTTTGTGTAGAAAATTAAATTACCTTTCAGAAATATGTGTTACCCAGTTATTTCTAATAGTGTTCAAGCTAGAATGTTTGCACATTTTTATAATCGTGAGCCAGATTTGCCTCGCAAATGGTTGCAACTGAGTGCAATTCCCTTTGACAGTGAAATGGTTCATCGTAGGTATACATGTGTAGTGCATTTCCAGCTCAAGAGCTGCTCAAGGTGCTGGCCGATAGACGATTTAACTCAAGCCACCAGATCAGAGGCAGCCTTTGGACGCATAATCAGACAACTGAGCACAATCCTGGGCGGTGGACAAGAAGGGACCTAGCACTTGCTGGCTGTATTTGTGTAGCCAGGACTCACCCATCTAAGACACAAGCGTCGGGATCTTTTTAAGTTCATGCCATGGAAGGCATGTGTGCACAGACTAGGCCCCGATTTATCCCTCATCCAAAGGAGTCACCATCACTCAAATGTCTTGTTGTCAGCTAGCTGCACTTTTCCATTATTCATTTTAGTTAAAGAGAGGCGTAAGAGATGAGGTACCAAATGAATAAATAAATGCAAACATAAATAAATAAAATTTCAACCACCATAATTTAGCATTATGCATGTTGTATGCATAGTTTGTGTGATGATCTTACATTCATTACTGGAACTAAAAATAACCAGGAGATCAAACTGAAAAATCGTTGTCTTGAAAGTAGATGTCTTCATGTTTGCCATTACATCTTCTCCAGTTGTGGGAAAGGGGTTTTTATAATGAGAATGTGTTTATCAATAATGAAATTAATTTTTTTTAAACACATTTATTTGTTTACTAATTTATGATTTAAATGAGTTATTTATCTGTTTATTTATGTTTGTTGCTGTTTGTGTTTGATAAAACCAGCTTCAGCCTCACTGTGGTTGCTTCACTGTGCAAGTTGTTTTTTGTACTCTTTCACAATCTAGAATGTGTATCTGTCTGTGTATACTGTAGTAAGTTTTCACATAACACTTGCACACATAATCACACTTTTAACTGTTAACTGGTTTATATTATTTGCTTGTAATACAGGAATATTCTTCTTATTACAGCATATTAATTAATTAATTATTATCTGATAAGTTTATGAGTTACAATTACGAATATTTCAGTTGAGTAGTAATGGCACCTTATACCTTACTGTTCGATACTTTTTATCTTCACTCCAGTCCTTTCGGATTGTCACCTGATGTGTCTTATGTATGATTGTTTCAAATTTTCTGACCTTAGTACATAGTCGTCAGTTTATATAAGTGAGGCATGGAGGAGAAGAGGGGTACCGGGTGCAACGTGAACTGTATAGTTTGTGCATGAATTTTATTTTTCTTTGGGGGAGGAAGGGTGAAGGGTGGGTGGGGTTGCAGCTTATGTAACGTTACCTGTGCATATATTAGTCAGAAAATTACAGTATTGTTACAGTTACAATATTATTACAGTTTAATTAATTATCTGTTCCCAGCTCCTGCTGTTAAGGATGTATGTTAGGTATTGCTGCACTAATGCATATTGATTGATACATAGCAGCTGGGTACAAGAAATAGGTGGTTATTAACTGCTTATGGCATTTTACATTAATTATTTCAGTTTTATGTTTGAACAATTTATTAGTTTTTCTGTTGGTAAAAACACTTACAATGTGCAGGACAATTACAAACCAGAGTAATCCAAACATTATTAGTGAGCGACCACGTGTTAGCTGAACTCATTGGTGGGTACAGGTCACTGCAACGTTGTATCTTTCACCCTCCGTGCAAGGGTAAATAAGATGCAACGTAAAAAATATTTTAGCATTTCCTATTTCCATTCGATTTGGATTTACATGCTACAAAAGAACAGACATTTACAAAGTACGTGACTTGTTAGTTCTGCTGTGTTTGTACAACATAAAATGTTCAATGGTATTTTATGGCCTAACAAATCTCTTTGTCTTGTTACATGTATTATTTTTACTGATATATTTATGGATTTATTATCCTTTGTTTCAGGTAAAAGAACAGATGATCCAAGACATTGATCATCTTCTTGCCTCTCACATTACATCAAGTCATCTGCAGGACTTTTGCATGAAATATCCTGAAATTGAAACATGAGCATCAGCTAACAGCAACACTGTGAAGACTTTTATTATTGAGTTTTATTCTAATACTGAAAAATAAAATTCTTAATATTTGCCTACCTGGAACTTTTCCCCCTTGGATTATGAATATACTCGTATTTTAAAACATGAATGGCTTGGATGTATTGATTTTCATATATTACATCTTATGTATTTCATACTCTTGTAATAGAAAGTATATTGCATACCCTAATGGGTAAAAGACAAAAAACAAAGTAAGTCTAATATTAAAGTGATTACCTAGTCGACAGATGTGCGGTACTCATTGTGCACTGTCTTAGTGGACATGTGAATACATTGTACTTAACCTACGTGGTTTGTGAGTATCATCAGAAAACTGCCATTGTCTGGGTGACTTTCTGGTATTGTCATTTTCGGTCTGTTTTGCATTCTTTACTTTTCAACCTCTTTCTTCAGTATCTTGATACGTTTGTGGTGTTTTGTGGATTACTTGAATTTACTTTAACTCACTTGAGCTGAACAGGAGAATCTCTATTTTGTCATTGGCAGGTATTTTGCTGCTGTAGTATTCCTCATTTTATTAATTGACTTTTGTATAGTTGCACTTTCAAGCTCCAATAGTTGCTCAGTTGCTAACGTTAACCGCTGAGATCCAATCCAGCATGCACAAAATAGTTTTGCTCAATCTCATATTGTTTTTCTTTCAATCTTCTTTTATAGCAGTCTCATTAAATTGTCACGTTTTTGAGTGTGATTGAAAACGAAAGTGCATGTTTAACCTCCTGCATTATGATAATTATTATTATGATACCCAGAATGCACCCACGCTACAAGTTTCCACATTGTATGAAGCAACAGACCACCTAATAACATTAAACAGTCATGTAAAAACAATATTTTGGAATTCACAGTATTTTGTTCTTGCAACAAATTTTGCAGAGAAGGAACCAACAAGGCAGGCACTAGTATGGCCTGTCTTTATTGGAAAGAGTGTGTGGAGGTTCACGGACCTTTTTTTGGTTGTTTTGTTTTGAGGTTCTCGGAGATCCAGAACCTAGATTCCTGAACCTTCTTTTGTCCATGCCCACGAAGGTTTACGAACCTTCCAATTAATACAGGCCATGAGGTTCTTGTTGGTTCATTAATTTATTGTTGTGATAGCCATTTTTTATTATTTAATTTTTATTTTATAGCAGCCTTGCTTTTTGAGCTTAATGTATTATGTGCTTGTAATTTGAATCTCATATATAGTTGTATGTTTGAGGTAGCAATGTGACTTGCTCAGATAAAATTACAATGATTATTAACAAGGTATTTAAAATATTTATTATTATTATATTTTGATTGTTTGCCTTTAACGTCCCCTTTCTTCCCTGTATAGTAGGACGATTTTTAGTGCATGCCAATTGGATGGGTTTATAAACTACAGTTATCAGCTGTTCACATTATTTTCAGTTAACTATTAATTGTAATGTGTATTAATAAGAATTGGTAGCATTATATATGTAGGTATTTCTATAGCTATAATATCGCTGCTCTGAAATACTACTTTGGTGGTAATTCATCATAATTATGATTTAATTATGACAGTAGTATTTCTGGGCTGTGATAAAGTGTAGCAGTAACTCACGAAACTGTTCCTATGGTAAAGTCACTTTTTGATTTTAATTTGGGGTTTCAAAGGTTATTTTTAATTTTCTCTTGATTGCAGAATTGTACTTAAAAAAAAGAAAAAAGAAAGAAAGTACATGAGACAGACGTCATAGTAGTAGTAGACAGAGCGAGCATCTTAGTAGTAGTAGACAGGACAGTAGTAGACAGGTATCATAATAGTAGTAGACATCGCATTTTAGTGGTAGTTGACAGGCATCCTAATAGTAGTAGACAGGCATCTTGGTAGTAGTAGACAGGACATCTTCGCACTTCACTGCTATAGCTTATTTGACTTATATAGATACTGCTCGATGTTGAAGATTTGGTTTGTATGATAGTTGGTAAGTTATTGTATATCGACATAAAGTTATTAAAAATAATCTAGAGAGGGATTGAGTAAAAGAAGCACAAAGTTTTTTACCTGAATTTACCTGAGTGGCCACTGAGCGCGGCCGACGGGGTAGGAAGTTTGAGAATTTATTTTAACCCCCTTAACTGTCTCTTTATCATGGCGGTTCTTGAACTGGTTGACAGTTTCAGTTTCAACAATTGATTGTTTCAGTGCATTCCATGGGTTCACAACTCTTTGTGAAAAAAAGTTCTTTCTGAGATTCAGTCCAGACCTCTCTTTGAACAGTTTGCTGCTGTATGGTAGAATGACTGGCATGAAGTAAAAAATTTGTCAGCAGAAACTTCTTCAAGCCCCTTTATGATCTTGAATTTCTCGATGAGATCTCCCCTGTCTCTCCTTTCTTCTAATTTCTGCAAATTGCAAAAAGCCAGTCTCTCATCGTATGGCAGGTGACCAATCCCTGTGATCAATCTCGTAGCTCTCCTCTGCACTTTTTCCAACTCTGCGATGTCTTTTTTGAGGTAAGGTCGCCATACTTGGATGCAATACTCCAGATGTGGTCGTACAATTGATTTGTAGAGTGGGACAATAACTTCCTTAGTTCTGGCTGTGACTGTTCGCATGATCTGCCCCACTGATCTGTTGGCTCGTTTTGCTGCCTCGCAGCACTGGCGACTGACCGACAGTGACCTGTGCATGATGATGCCTAGGTCCCTTTCTTCTTCCACTGCTCCAAGTTCTTGTCCTCCCAGCGTGTAAACATGACAAGTGTTTTTATGGCCTGCATGCAGAGTCTTGCACTTGTCCACGTTATACTGCATCAGCCACTTCTCTGACCACATTTCTGCTACCTTAAGGTCATGCTGTAGTTTGTCGCTCCCCTCTGGGTCGGAGACGTCGCCGTAAATCTTAGTGTCATCAGCAAACTTTAGAACGCTGGTCAGCATATCCTCCTCCAAGTCATTAATGAACACCAGGAACATGGTCGGCCCCAAAATGGATCCTTGTGGAACTCCGCTCGTCACATCTACCCATGGAGAAGTTTGTCCGTTGACCACAACTCTCTGCTTTCTGCCACGCAGCCACTCTTCCATCCACTGCAGCACTTTTCCGTCCACACCGAGTGCTTTCAGATTGTCAATAAGCTGCTTGTGAGGGACCTTGTCAAACGCCTTGGTATAGTCAAGGTAGATGGCGTCTACATCTTTCCCTTCATCCAGCATGCGTGTCATGTCCTCCAGGAAGACGAGCAGGTTTGTCAGGCAGGACTTTCCTTTTGAGAAACCGTGTTGGCTGCCTCGGATCAGCTGATGCCTCTCAAGGTGATTGCTCAAGAAATCCCGCAAAATACTTTCAAAGACTTTCCCAACCTAAGAAGTCAGCGATACCGGCCTGTAATTTCCTGCTTTACATTTTGCACCCTTTTTGAATATCGGCACAACATTTGCCTCTTTCCACCCCACTGGCACCTCTCTGGTGTCCAAGGAAGCCTGTAAGATCAGTGACAGAGGATATGCTAAGGATTTCGCTGCTCCCACCAGTACGGCTTGTGAAATTTCATCAACCCCTGACGCCTTGCTAGCGTTCAGATTTTGCAACTTCTTGAGGACTATGTCTTCAGTAAAGATCACATGTACCAGTCTTTCCTCTGGTGAGCCCATAAACTTACATTGGGGTTCCGGTCTGTCACCATTGCCCTCCAACATGAAAACTGATGCAAAGAAATCGTTCAAGATGTTCGCTTGTTCCACATTATCAGTGTGCAGCTCCCCGTCACTATCTTCCAGAGGACCAACTTTGACCTTGCAGCGCAGCCTGTCCCTTGCATAGGCGTAAAAAGACTTTGCATCCTGCTTGATATTCTGTGCCAGCTTTTCTTCAAACTTCATTTTATTATCTCTGATGAGTTTTTTACTGTCATTCTGACACTGTTTATATGCGAGAAAGTCTTCTTGCCTACCACTCTGCCTGTATTTCTTCCATTTCTTCCTCTTCTTCTTGACACTGTTGAGTGCCTCTCTATTCATCCATTTGGGCTTCCTAGTGCACCTCGTTTTCTTCAGCGGTACGAAACTTCTCACCACCTTCTGCAGCGTTTGATGAAATAAGTCCCACTGTTGACTGCAGCTCTTCCCTTCAAATTCATTGTCCCAATTCACCTTTTCTAAGTTCTCTCTGACCACCTTCCAGTTTGCCTTTCTGTAATCCCTTATCTCTTTTCTTCCTGTTTTGTATTCAACCTGAGTTTAAAGAAACAAAAACAAATGACTGCTTGAACACTTTAGTAGAGATTCTGTTGAGATATTTTACAGTTTAAATGGTTGCCTTGTTGTTAGCAGTTGTCTCACGTCAGTTGGACAATGTCTTAGCATGATAGTAAATATGCATGTACATTAGTAATAGCGTAGATGGATACTGCTTTTCTTGTGTGATATATTGTTGTGCTTATGATATGTGATTATGTGATAATGTTTCACGAATTTCTATTAATCTTCAACTCTCATCTTTAACCTGGAATTATGAATTAAAAAATTATTTCTGCTTGAAACCTTTGACGCAATATTTTATGGTTATGCTTGCGTGTAGGTGTGTATGTGTGTTTTGTTTCACCTGGTTTCTATGTCTTAATCGTGTTTTTAAATACAGTTTGCAAATATAATCTCTCTCTCTCTCTCTCTCTCTCTCTCTCTCTCTCTCTCTCTCTCTCTCTCTCTCTCTCTCTCTCTTCACACTCAAACACAAATATTCACACTGAGCCTATATAACATTTAAACATTTTAAAACAAAATTATTTACTTGTGCACATGTACAAACATTATAATTGGTGGTTAAGATTTACCACAATTCATCAACAAACGTCAAGAATTTTATTTTAACAATGATAACAACAATTTTAAAAAATAATATATACTTTGAACCAATGATCTTTGACTTTGTAGGTCGGAAAATAAAAAGAGAACCGAGGGCGTTATTTAATTGAAGCAGACGATCCAAGGGAACCTACTTTGAATGAATTATCATTCATTGCGTCCCCTTGATAAATGGAGGGTTCGACTTGATCCAGTGGAGGGTGAACGGAACTGTTATTTCGAGTAAGTCTTTGCATAGGTTTCATAATATTAAATGTAGTATTTTACACAACAAAAGTATAATCTCGAATCAGTTACTTCTGATTATTGATTAGAATTGTGAAAGCTTCAATTCCGTGTTGTAAATAAAAACACGTTTAAAAAAGTCCTCCCTTGGGCGGCCTTGTCCGGACCTTGTTTGGTAGCATTCTTGAAAGACTCATGGCTTCACCCTTACATTGTTGATGCTGGTATGGCTACTCAGGGTTTCAAAGGTGGTTTCAGTATGTTCGAGAATAGAACTGAAATTATATTGGTATTCGTTAGTGTATAAGTTTGCGTTCAATCGCAAATGTCCCTTTCATTTCTCTGTGTTTTCAAAATCTGTTTTCATCTTGTTCAGACATGACTGCACTCAACCCAGACATTACATACTACATAGATCGTTGATGACAGTATTAAACATAAATTCATGTTGTTGGTGGTCGTTTTATTTTCTTTTTTTTTCCCCCATCTTACCTATGTTTATGCAGATTCATGTGTGAGTTTGAAGACATAATTGGGCTGACACATTTTTATGATCACCTGGTGAAGGAATTAATTTACAAATAAAATAAGTTATTAAGTTAGGCCTAACATAATATTTGTAAGGCTGCCTTAAGCAGTGCCTAAATTAAAGTATTGATCTGAATGTGATGACGTTAAATTGTATCCATATATATTATTTTTAAGTTTTTCTATAGACTACATGTAGTCACAAGCAAAATACAAAATTTTTATTATTTATTTTATTATGGATGATTTTTATGGCGCACATATCACACCGTACTTGGCGACTCAAGGCGCTGGCCGATACAAGATCTAACTCTAGTAGCCCGAGGGGCCAACTCGCCAAATACATTGAACTTTTTATTATCACAGTGACAGTTTGGGAGAATTGTTTATAAAATACATGTAAATTTTATTGATTTATTAATCATTTTAATTTATGCTTAGGATATATATATAAATATAATATTTTTTTTTACAAACTTGCACAAGTATAGATTACACCACTTTTAATTTAACATCATGGACATGATACAGTAACACGCAAACTGAGACCATATCAAAGCATGGAATTCTCCACTTTTCCCGCGGTACAAGGCCTTGGTTTTCGCGGAAATCTTGTACATTTCCGTGGAAAAAAGAAATCTGTATGGAGGTGTGACAGCTAACCGATTTTTTTATTGTTCTGATCCAGTCAATCGCTAAACGGGTTGCCGATCTCAAAAAGCGCAATTCACAATGGTGTAGCTGGGTAACTTTAGTTGTCAAAGATGGATGAGAGGCGAATTGTGAATCGTGGTGAGGTTTTCGTGGATGACACTGCTAGAAATGGGTGGAGGTGGGCTTCTTATTTTTCAAATAAACTGGAATCCACTCACATTAACTGTGTATATATATATTGTTAAAATGCTCTTTATTTTATTTATGAACAAATTCATTCAAATGTATTTCCAGTCAAGTGTAATCAAATTATTTTGAACTCTATACAACCTTTTTTATAATTCGGTGACCAGATAAAGAAAAGTCCTTGTTTTTGACCTGTATAATCAGATCTTATTAAAGAAAAAGTTAATTAAAAAAAAAAAATTTAATTTTTGTAAAGGGAAAAAAGGGCAAAATTTTAATGGGGTTAAACTGCTAAGTTTCTCTGAAATGCACCAGATAGCACAGATTTTAATATATATTTTAAAAATTTTCCAGGGGACGTGCCCTTAGATCCCCCGGGGTGGGAGGGGGTGGGGGGTGGTATTTTTTTAACAGGGGTAATTCCATGCGCTCCATATATATAAGTATATTAAATCAGTATTTATTTTAAATGTTTTTACTTTTTTCAAATCAATTAAATAGCACTAGTTTTGCACTCTGGTCAACATAGACTAAAAGTACAAATACTAAAAATGGATTGAGTGCATAAAATTAATCGCCATCACTTAGAAATCTATTCGGAATGGAAAAAAATGCAGAGAAGACCAACATGATGACCAACAACACCAATGGCATCAACACAGACATCAAAGTCCAAGGCCAATCTCTCAACACGGTGCATAGCTTCAAATATTTAGGAGTCATTGTATCAGACAATGGGTCCCAACAGGAAGTCCTTTCCAGGATTGCACAAACAACTGCTGCCCTGACAAGGTTGAAGTCCATTGGAAAAGACAAGGACCATCAGTATACACTCCAAGGTAAGGTTGCTGAGCTCCCTTGTCATCTCCATCTTCCTATATGTTTGGAAAACATGGATCCTCACAGCAGACCCACAACGAAAACAAAGCATGCAGATAAGTTACTACAGAAGACTTCTGGGTATTTTCCTATACCCAACACATCACCAACGACAAAGTCCAACAGACCATCGCACAGGTCATTGGACAACATGATGACAAGCTCACAGTGGTGAAGAAACGGAAACTCCAATGGTAAAGCCACATCACCAAAGCTTTAGGCCTTGCAAAGACCATCCTGCAAGGCACGTTGCAGAGAGGCAGGAGAAGAGGGAGACAGAAAAAGAGGTGGGAAGGCAACATTCGAGAATAGACTGGCTTGACACTGAGCAAAGCCATGAGGGTTGCTGAACACAGAAAAAGATGGAGTACACTGGTTAAACAATCATCTGTGGTGCCCCAACGACTTAAGAGTTACGGGTTAAGATAGAATATGATAGGACTTAATAATCGGCATGTGCATGGCCTGTTTACTTCTGCAAAACCAACAACCACCTACCTTGTATCACTGATAGTTGTACTGTACTTTTGAGGTTAGGGTGAGCACCTCTAACATCAGTCCAAGAGAAAATGGTTAGGTTTGTCAACCAGGGTCGAACAAGATGTTATATGAATAATAGTGTAATAATGGAATGTGACAAACACATATGGGTCATAGTACTTTAGTCAAGTCAAGTCATTTTCTCCTACAATCCTGGATCAGTTTCAGTTACTCTTCTGCCTGTATTATATGTTTTGTGCATTGGTGTGTCTTTCAGGTCTTTGATGTAGTCTGTGTGATCAACAAATTACGTTTTTTTTTGTTTGTTTTTTATATGAGTTGTATCCAAAAATTGAAGAGAATACTGGTGACAGGTCATTATAGTATCTGTCAGCCAATCTGCCTGCCTGGTTTTAATATGAATGTTAGTCATGCTAGTAGGTTAAAAGGAAAGTTTATAATAAATTAAATTAAATGTGTATCTTGATGATGCTAAGTAACATAATCTAAGTTATTTGTTTTGTTTTGTGTAATAGATTCAAGCTGCAATCAAATAATTGCATGCATTATTGAAAAGATTCAACAAAAACTATAGAGGACCAAATGGCGTATCAGCAGGTAGAGCTGTAACATGTATCATTTTCATTTTTTGGGCCTGATTATGTCTGACATACAAATAGAATTGTATAGTCATCATTAAAATTTCCCAAAAATACTAACACCCCTAACTAATAATATAGTACAGTTCACGCTGAATATTTATGCCTTAAGGGAACTACTTCCAGCAAGGACTCTGATACTCAGTATGTACACAAATCACACATTGTAGAAGGCTGAGGTATAGGCTCTACACTAGTGTGTGTGTGTATACTTCAGCAGGTTCAGACATTCTGTGCACAGGTACCCCAGCACTCTACAGGTACTACTTACCTTACCACTCACAGGCTGAAGTATTAGTATTCTACTTTCTACTACACGTTGGCTGCTGCTGAAGGCAGCTAGCTGACAAGCATCTCTCAGGTATAGTTTGTAGTATCAGAGGCCTCTTGAGTCAACACTCTTATACAAGATCTATGCACTGATAAGATCAAGTCTTGAACGCTCTCATGCTCTGTGAGAGTCTGTTCACGCTTTGCAGAAAGTAGAAAATGTCTCAGAGTATCAAAAATTGCTTTTTCTTACCTAACACCCCAACTAGTATTAATGATTAGACCACAGATCAACCATGTAAAATTCGCACTGTAAACACTATTATAATTAAGAGATAATTCCTTGTAAAGGTGGGAGGGGGAGCTTGTTGGCCTTTGAAGTCCACAGTACTGTAATAGGAACGCCCTGCTGAACTGCTCTTTTCACACTGAGAATCATGGACCACTAAGAGAACCAGATAGCATTAAGTGATTACTACAGCTGATGGCCTGACAGTACACTTTGTCGGCTGTAAAGATTTTTATTTTTTACCAAGGCAACTATCATAGCTTCAGCTATTCTTTGTTCTTTCTCATATCTTTCTTCACACTTAAAGATGAACACCCAGCAATAAAGGAATGTAAGGTGCCTTTTGCCTTTTTTTAGGCAGCGACTCATGTAGGTCTCTGATGCTCAGGATGGGCTTAGCACGTGCGTAATGTACTCCTCTTCTTCCCCCTCCTCCTCTCACCCCCTCAGGCCCCAACAAAATTGGCTGTACACCTTTCACCATGCGTTGCGGGGTTCTTACCTTCTTTCTGCCATCTGTGTTGATAACTGTATCATTTGACCTTTTTTGTTCAGCTTACTCAGAATTTCAGCAGATGAATTAGCCTTACTGGGATGAAGTTTTGGACAGAATTCATTTCAGTGATTTATGCTAAAGGAAAGAATTCTAACACTTTAAAAGACTAACCCCAAAACTCGCTCTCGCATGTGAATTTTTGGAGTTATTTTATGACTTTTCTACAGCTCAGAAAGTGTTTATGAGCTTAGCATTGGATTGACTTCAAGTACAGGGTGTTCTTTTGAATACAACAGTTCTGTGTTCTCAGATTGTTGTGTATTTAATTTACTTTAAACCTTATGTCCCCTTACATCTGCTTTTATCAGCTGGAATATAGTTTCAGCAGTGAATTATCAATAGTATTTTTTTTTTCAAATGAATGTGTTACAAATAGCAATGGTATAATAAAGTATTTAGTTAAAATTACACTTTTGGATAAATGCTTCAAAATGTGATTGTGATGGTTAATCAGCTGTTTCATTAGAACTCGGCACTTTTTCTCCAGCTTTAAAAATCGTGCTATATTTAACAGGATTGCTAAAGTTTTGACCATTGATCTAAATCCCTGTAACGTTTTTAACTTGATGAATAAATAAATGTAAATTGGCAGTAGTATTAGGACTCTATATGGGAGTAGGTAAATGAATAGGCCATGCTCCTATATTATATTTTTTCTGTAATATTACAATTACAGTGTTCTCTTTGAGTAAAGATATTCTGTTTGGTCAATACCATACAGGTACTGCACAAGAGTTAAACAAAAAAAAATCAAAACAGTGTCTCTGTGGACTTTTAAGTTGTTATACTCATTTGTGTTATTCATCACATTTACTGAAAGAAGTGACTATTTCAGTATTTGTACCTTAGATAGAACTCATCAAACCAGCTGAACAAGAAGATGACTGTAGTGTAAAAGATACACGATGGGACCCACGTTTTCCACTAATGCTTGGGGTTGTGGAAAAGTAAGCCCTTGATGTGCTTTATGTACTGTGCTCTTTCCCCCTCCTAATATTTTTATTGCATTTTCCTTTCTCACAGTACTACTTCGTTGCTGCATTTCACAAACTTAAATTGAGCTACTTGATATAAACCCAGTCCAGGATCTTAAACTCACAGACAGTTGCTGCAAACTTCGTGCAGTTGTTTTGTCATGTATGAAATATTCGGATCGACTGTATACACATTCTTGCTTGGCTGTGTGTAGCATTCCTATTTTTCAAAAGCACACAGCTACAATCATGATTAGTCTGTTTACACTTGTTACTTCATCTGCACCTGTTCTGTATATCAGCTTAGTTGTGTTTTTTGTTAAGATTTTTTTAAAACAAAGGAAGGGTTGTTTTTCAGTGTTTTCCTCGCTTATTTCTCTTCCATTTTTTTTTTATTCAGCTCTGCAGATCTATAGTAAACTTATTGAAAACACAGCGGAAAAAAGTAGATGATATTCAAGACAAGTGGTAAATAATAACAAAATCTTTGTAAGATAAAGACTTTAGAATGTTACTGTTAGATAGATAGATATTCAGTGCTTATAGGGTCCAGCGGACTGCCAAGAGCCGAATCAGGACCACATGTTACTGTTAGGTTATCTGTTGTTGTAAACATGGCAGAAAAAAACAACTGATATAATAATTAAAGACTGTATATAGTAAAGACTAAATTATAACAAAAATGTGTAGTAGACATTCATCATTATGTAATTTTTGTGTTATGTTAGCCCTTTTGTTTTTTAGGGATTTGTTTTTCTAATATACTGAAAATTTGTAAATGCTAAGAAAGGTGTGTGTTGTCTTTTAAGCTAACTCTCTGTGTTTACAGTTTTGTATCGTTGTTTGGCAAGTTCATCTCACATACAGTCATATGCACACACATACACACCAAGTTATTGCTGTTGTCTCTATTGCTACAAGGGTTAGCATTAGTTCTTCAATTTTGTTTGTTGCAGGATAAAGAAGAGGCTGAAGAATTTCCACAGAATAAAGTTGAAGAAGTGAAGCTAGTAGGTGGTACTGAAGTTGACCCCACCAAATCTATTAGTATTAACAAGAAAAATCAACAAGAAGTTAAAATCGAACAGCAAACCAGTACTGAACCACAAGAACCTCCAGTTGATAAAGCCTGTTCTGAGAAAGTCAACCCTCTGTACGAATTATTCTTGGGCCAAGACTTGGATTCACCAGAGTCAAAAGCATCTAACACAGTCAAGACAGAAAATTTTCTGCAACCAGATTCAAAAATAATTAACGAAACTAAAGAGACATCTTCAGAAAATAAGCCAAAGCCAGCGCAACCAAACAAAATTACAGGAGTCGGTGAAGATATAATCGTTCCTTCAGCATATTGCGACCAATCTGAGGCTTTGCAGGCTTCCAACATCTCAGGGCAGTCTTGCAGTGACAGTACAGAGATTAGGGAAGAGAGTAGTACAGAAGCCCTGAACATTGTGCAAGTTCAAGCGGCTAGTCACAGCGATCACAACGCAAGCAATAGTGATACTCAGAAGGACACAGCTGACCATTCTTGTTCAAATCAGGTTACACCAGATTGTCCAGATCCAAAGTCACAGTCTGTATACATTGAAGACAACATAGAAACTAACACAAAAGCTACAGAAAAATCAAATTGGCAGCAACAAGAAGCGAACAGCGTAACCTCTGAACCAGAGAAAGAAACTGATATTCGAGAAGCAGAAGTGAGGGACAAAGGTGAGACCCAAGCAATAGGGGAAGACATTACAGAAGCAGAACTTGACAAGGCTTGTGGATCAGCAACAAGCCAAGAACTGCAAGATTTCGGCAAAGAAAATCAGGAAACAAATAAGCATATCACCATGGCCGCAGAAGTTGCTCAGATTGCAGGAGACGTAGCCAACCTGAACGCTCTCACACCTCCCGATGAGACCTCCCCTGCTCTGAACAACACCCTTGGAGATCGACCATCCCCCAGTGACTCACCAGAACCTGGTGAAGACACGTATGCTGGCTCTGCAAAGGACGCTGCCAGCTGTGGAACAAATGGAGAAAGTGGGGCTGCCGGCAACAAAGGAGAAAGCAAAGGAGCTCCTGTCAAGACTAAGAAGAAGGAAGATAAGAGCATAGGTATGTGTGTAGATAACATTTGTGGTGGGTATGATTTACGACACCAGTAACTTTTACAAATGTTTCTAAAGCAATGCCAATGCTATTAGCAAGTCCTTTAGTACCTTACTTTTATTCTCCTCATAATGTGCCTGATGTAGGCACATCAGTATTAGAAGTGTAGAATTACACAATGAAAAAAGCATAGTTTAATGTTTTGTTCTACTCTAACTCGAATATAGCTATCTAAATTCTGTTTTAATAAAACTACGAGAAGACAGAAAGTAAAGTTTAATTTTAAAATATTCAGAGTGCAAGAACCTTGGCCACTTGTCATATTTCTCTTGTCTGGACACATTCAAACTTTAGTTCAAAATGTGATGTTGGTTTTGTTGTCTGCTTTGTGTGGAGTGTTACTGATCTGTGCCTACTTTAGAGGATGTTTGTCTAGAGTACATTCTGCGAGCGCTGAGCAGTCTGAACTCCCCGGAGGAGAAGTTGGCCGCCCTTTGCAAGAAGTATGCTGACATGCATGAGGAGCACAGAGTCCTGCAGTCTTCTTTCAAGCAGCAGCAGCGCAGGATGACTGTGGTAGGGTTTGAATCTGATATTGAACAGTGTTTGTTCGTACTAAAGATAGGGTTTGAATCTGATATTGAACAGTGTTTGTTCGTCCAAGGGATGATTACCACTTAGATTATGAAGTGAGTGAAAGTCATTTGGCATCCTAGAATATAAATTTGTGTTGGCAGGTGTAGTTTTGATTGTTGAAACTTCAATTTCGTGGACGAAAACATAATAATTCATACAGTTGTATGTTTTATTAATGTGAGAAATTTTTCTTTTTTAAAATTAACCCTTTCATTGCCAAGGGAGAATTACACTGAGTTACAACTATTTGCCAGGCAAATCTAGCTCACAATCATCAAAAAGTTTCAAAATTATAGCTTCAACAGTATTAAAAAGAAATAACTGGGTAACACTTTTACATATATGAAAGGTAATTTAATTTTCTTTATGAATATGTTATTTGAAAAAGATAATTAAATTTAAAAGTTTTACTTGGTTTAAACAAATATTTATTTATTTATTTTTTGTTCAAGTGAGATCTAGTGAGAAAGAGAAATAGTGGCAATGACACCATATTTGTTGTAAATTTGATGTATGCATGCGCGTTGCGGAGTGTTGCTGCGTTTATTTCATTTATATCCCAGTTTAACGCACATATCAGCTTTGGTGGGATGGAGGTGGGCTGTCACTTGTCAGTTAAAAAAAAAAGGTTATCATACCTAACTTATGAATGTTAAACAGCCTGTGTTCTGAGCTTTCCAATCAGTGTGTATTTGTTTTGTTGACAGTTTAGCTGTACCAAGAAAAAAAGTCACAATGGTGATTGATGAGATAACCGTCATTGGCATAATACCTCACACTATTGTATGACGACTTTTCTGGTCATAAGCAATCAAGGGGTTAAAGAAGAGCTCAGACTAATTTTTGTGAAACTTCGACTACGGTAGGTGTGAATGATTTTTACGTGATTTGCACTGTACATTTCTTAATTCTATTTTGCATGATGTTAACAGGTACAGCGAGAAAAGGACCAGCTTCAAGCAGAACACACCAAAGCTGTGATGGCCAAAAGCAAATTGGAGTCTCTGTGCCGAGAACTTCAGAAGCAGAACAGAGTTGTCAAGGTGAGTTTTCTTTCTTTCAGTGTTTTCTAAATTATTGTTACTGTCTAATTTGTGGTCAGTTTTCTTACTGTCTAAGTTATTTTATCTATTGAGTCTTGTCTTGTCTTTCCATTGGCACTGACAATAATACTTGTTTATTATTATGGCACTGTGTAAAGGAGTAAGTGAAGGTGGAAATCTGACTTCGTGCCAGCTTGTTTTTCTTTCTGTAAAACACTGCAATGCTGCAGCAATGTTTAAATATTTATTCTACCAGTCGTTGTTGATTTAAATTTAGATCAGTTATATGTTGTAATGTCTTGTGCAGGAGGAGAGCCTCATCAGGGCAAAAGAAGATGAAGAGAGAAGAAAAGAAATTTCAAATAAATTCCAGGTATTTTTTGTTCTTCTACTTTTTAAGGGATAGTGTGATTGGAAAAAGAGAAAAATCTGTTTTGTTTGTTTTAGTTTAATGTAGTCATAAGTAAACAGCATCTTAAATAGTTTTTTGTTTGTTTGAATAGTTGAACTTGCATTTTGAAGTTTATACTACCATTTCTAGAAGAATGAAATGCGTTAGGAAATAAAAAATACAATGAAGATAGGCTATATCAAAGCCAGTTTAAATAGTTGTTATTTGTTTTAAAATTTTTAGAGACCTTTCTATTGGTGTATTTTGTCTTTGTCAAACAGAATGCATATGCTCAAGTTGATCCTACCTGCTTGACATTATTCAATCTTGTCTTTAGTATCAACCCTTTTTTGATAGAACAGCTCCAGATTTTAGAAGATAATACTCTCTTCCACTCACCTTCTGACTTGACAGAAAACGATAGAGGAAATCCAGACGCAGATGACAGAAAACCACGAGAGGAACGTAAAACTGCGTGAAGAGAACCTGCAGATGGCGGAGAAGCTGAAGCACTTCATCGAGCAGTATGAGCTGCGGGAACAGCAGGTCACCAAGATGGCCCAGCATCGTGACCTGGAGAAGCAGCTGTCTGAGGCTAAGCAGGCCCAGGCTGCCGCTATCCTCAGGGAAAAAGAAACCCTCCACCTGAAAGAGAAAGAGGAGGTGAGTTAAAAGGGATTTTAATATTTGTCTTCAACGCCTATTGTAAAATTCTCTCCCCTTATGCTGTAAAGGTGCTTTGCTGACTGATGGATGAAGGATGTTAAAGTAGAGGTTTGTGTTTGGTTGAGCATTTGTGTGCAAGAGTGTGTATGCCAAGCTCATTGAGTTCAGTTTTGCAGTTGGGGAGAAATACTGAGCTATTCGTTTTTATTATTATGAGATGCTTGGTGCCTGTATAACATCCAACATTATAAAACTGTAAGTTGTGTAACTTGTAACACTTCCTGGAATTCAGGGTTAATCATTTCAAACAACACAATGAATTTTAGGTATGCAGAGTGATTTCTTCATTCAAATTGCTGTGTTGCTCTTTTTTAGCTTCTGATCAAAGTTACAGAGGTACAGAAAAGGAACGCAATGCTGGATGCGCAGGTATGTTTTGTTGTATGGCATTAGTGATTTAATTATAATAGTCTTTTATTGCCCACAGTCCTTTTATGCATTGGTTGTGAAAGAATGCAAGTTCAAGAACCTGTAGTGTTACTGATTCTATTCCTTTTTATGTGCGTGCGACGTTTGCCTGTAGTATTTCATTTGGAATATTTAGTAAAGATAGTAAAAAAAGGGAGTGATATTATGCAGGGAAAATAACTGGAGTGCTGGGTGTTTTTCTATAACTGGGGTGCTAAGTGTTTTTTCTATGCAATGAATAAAATTATGTAGGCTAAGACTTGAGAGAAGACGCAACGTATCATGTGTGCAGTTACATGGCTTGACATGACAGAACATTCATCTTCAGTTTGGTCCTGGAATTTACACTAACAGTTCAATGTTTTAATGTCCCAGGTGTCCATGTACAAGGATCGCTATGATGAATTCCGTGGCACCATTGACAAAAGCAACACAATGTTCCAGAATTTCAAGACGGACATGGAAAAGGTGTTTGTACTTACCAAGGGTTGTTTTAGCACTTTCAGTTTCATGTTCCTGTGCACAAGCCATACACTTAATTGCCCTCTCTGTCATCAACATGTGCATCCACGGTCAAGGCTTTATATTATTTTGTCTGTTGAGGAGCAAATGTTTCCCTCCACCCCCAAGTGTTTCTCCTTTCCACTTCCTCCCCACGCCTTTTTACCCCTCCCCTCCCCCCACCTCTATTCATCTCCCACCATTCTATTTGAATAAAGACATTAGTGCATGACCTTTATGTGAAGTGACAGAACTATCAACAACCTTTTTTGTTAGATTTACAATTATTGAAATGTAAAATGTATTTACAGTACTGTTAGACGTGTTTTATCTTCTCTGTTTGTGTTTTAAATCAGTTTCTTTGTGACATTTTTTGTTAGAAAACTTGTTTGCGCTGTTTGTTTTTTTTAATTTGCGCATGTGTGCGTTTCTTGTTTTTCTGTTGATAACTTTTGACTGTGGTTAGCTCATTCCTTTGCAATATATTCCCATCCCGTCATTGTCTTGCACAAGTCAGTTTGGTTAAAAGCTGTTAAATGAAATGAATAAACAGAAGGCTGCATGTTAATGTGTTCTGAAATAGCAATATAGTTTGCAATGTGTACTGAATAACACTGTAGTTTCAAAAACAGATGGGAAAGCGCATCAAGAAACTTGAGAAAGAAGGAGCCCAGTGGAGAGCCAAGTACGAGGCAAGCAACCAGATTCTGCTGGAAATGGCTGAAGAGGTTTGTTTAATTTAGGTTTAATTCTTTGGATAGGTTGTTTTTCTTGCAGAGATCACATAAGAAATCTCAAGGCAGGCCACAGCAATGAAAAAGCAATTTATGTTTTTTACTTGTATATACTAGGATTGTTCTTTAGGTAATCCTAATTTAAAGGCAAAAGTGTTAACCATTGCTCAGCTAAACACACTCCTCATCAATTGCTTTGTGCATTTGCCCTTGGTGACATTATCATGCATACGTTTCATAACATAATTTTGTGAAACATGTGTTTTGTAAATGTTACTGAAAATCTTGCTGTAACAAGTAACTATGGTATCATAATCAATAATATTTAAGATTTGCAGTAGAGTGATAGTATAATCATATTTCAGATTTGTAGTAGAGTATGATAGACAGTGAAGACATGCTTGCTTGTGTAGTTTAATAGGTGCACATGTTCTAAAGATTCTGGTTTGGAAATATCTACACAGACGCACTAAACTCGATTGTCAGCAAACATCAGTGGTCTGATTACTTCCCTTGGACCTCATGTTGAGAAGTGTGTCTTGGGCAAATGTGCAAAGCAAATTGTTACATTACATTACATTACATAATTGTTGCTTTAGGTCCAGCGGACTCTTCCGAGCCAAATCAGGACCGGACAGCCCCCAATCCGCCTAAAAGATCTGCTGAAACAACCCTAGTGGAAAAACTGAATGCCCTCCACCAGCCAGTCACTTTACAATAAAGACATCCCCAGCAGGGGACGGCTGAGGCTTCACCCCAACTTATCGAACCCCCGTTTACAAAAACAAAATAGAATACAAACATCATTATAAATTATCAACAAAACACATACATATAAAATGCCTACATTGCTAAATAATAACATCATAGGAAGCCCTAGTGACCACCTGGCAGAAAGCGTCCAATATTCCCAAGCTGATCCAACAGACCTCGTACACAAACAAGGAGTCTTGTCCCAGAAGACTTTTCAAGAAAAAAGGTAGGAGACTGGTCTAGCGAAGAAGACGATAATATAGCAGATTGACAGAACAGAGCAGGAATGAGAAAGAGCAAATGAGAAAGACAGCGACAGTGGGAATTTAAGGCACTAAATTTCCAGAAAGTGGGGATACTATTTATACTGAAACCCCCGGCACCCCAACGGGGGTAGCAAATTGTTTGCATGTAGATAAATTAGTATTTAGAATATCCACACAGATGTTGTTAAATTAGCAATTTAAATGTTGCTAGTAAAACAAGTTATTGGATCGCACTGTGGTTTATTCTTATCGCAGTTTAAATATCCACTTCTCTCGTTTTGTAGAAAACTCGGGCTGATAAGGAGAAGCAGACACTGCAAGTAAAGGTTGGCAAACTGGAATCCTTGTGTCGTGCCTTGCAAGGGGAGCTTCATGGCAAAAAGGGAGCAAGTGCAGAATCCTCAGTGTCTTCTGAAGGTAAATGTTTGCAGAATGCTGTTTAATTCAGTTTTGTCCATTTCCTTTTGTTTCTTTGACTTGCTTGTGCTTTCAGTTCATTTAGGCAATTTTTTGGTCAAAAAAGAATTGACAAACTCAGATTGTTAATTATTTTCATTTTATTTACTAGTTCCCATACTAATTAAATTAATTAATTTTAATTAATCTAATTATTTTAAAATAACATAAATTTTCCCACAAATGAGAAATCAGTAGGAAGCCATTGCTTCTAGTAGAAAGGGGTTTTCCTTCCCCAAGTTGTTGGCTACACATTTCAGGACATTATTATATGAGTTTTTCCCCATTGTTCTTCTGAAACCAGCAGCTGCCATACCAATGCCTGTCCCAGTCATCATAGAGGAAGCAGCCTCATCCACCACCACTGCCACAGCCAACCCCACTATTAACAGCATCAGCACCAGCACCACTACAACCCCGCCCAACACACCAGAGGATAGCGGTTCTCGAGCCAGCCCATCACCTGACTCTGTCCCCACTCTCCCCGCACCTCTTTCCCTCCCCAACAGTCAGAACGGCCCCAAAACCTCCGATTCTGAGGAGGCAGTGTCCACAGAAGAAGCAGCCACAGAATCGTGTGCAGGAGATGGGTCAGCAGTGAAAGAAGTGTCTTCGTCTAGTGACGTAGGGGAAAGTGTCTCCCAGGCCCAGGCCTCGGCATCTTCCTCTGGTCCTGATCAGGACACATCAGTCTCGTCTTCCGCAGAGGTTTACTCTACCGCCTCTGACCACAGCACGGCGTAGCTTTGAATAATTTCTGTCTTTTCTGTGTGTGCGCGTGTGTGCATGGACTCTTTGTTTTTGCGTCCTCCCCATTCCTCCCTCTTCCTTGTCTCAGCTTTCAACCCTTGTTACGATATTACAATTTTCTTTTAACCTTTTTGGGGTGTGAAAAAGTAATTATTTTTGCGGCATGTCCTTTTTTTGTGTGTGTGCTTGCAAATTTTGACTCAAAGCAAGCCTTGGTAATAACTGACAACTGTTGCAGTTGTTAAATTCGGATGCTTAATAAAGCAAGATTGGTGTTGGAGACTGCTTTGTTTAACCATTGCATGCATCCAACATTTAGCATTTTCATGGCACACTTTTTGGGCTCCGAGGAGCGACTCCGATGCTGCCTACTTGTTTACCAGGTTTTTATATAGCACACTTATTTGTGCAAAGGAACAAACTCAAATCACTGCTGCATTTGTTAGTGTTGAGAAATGTGTTTCATTGTTTTTTATGTTTCCTTTTGCAGACATGTTGTGATCTCTTTATAATGTGTATACTAGTTATATAGACTATTATTGATCTTTGTTCTTGGTCAGTGAACTCAAATGTTTCATCATGCTGTTGTAATAGCTTCCTTATTTCTTGGTTTTGTACATAATTTTGGTTTAAATCTTTTTGAGAGCGCCAAGAAACTTTCGTTTACTTTTTGACACAGTGTGGGTGCCAGAAAAATGCACAAAATTAAGTAGTGTGCTCAAAGTTTACATTTAATTTAATTTAAGAGAAGATCTGTGCATTTTGTGGAAGATAATATATTTTATTTTACAATGAGATTTCATTTTCGGGACAGCTTGTGTATTTAATAATTCGAGTTTGTGTTTACTAAGACTAAAAAAAAACAACAGCAGTTCTGTTTGGTCAGAGTGAAAAGTCACAATTATTATACATCTATTGTTTGATTAAAACGCCTTTCAGTGCCTCATGTATGATCTAAGAACTCTTATTGTTGATTAAAAACCTAATCTTGATCTAGTTTACGAGAGTGATTTCATGGTTTTTATACAATATATGCGTAGTGAAAATTTGAATCTCTGTTGAGGTGTTGAGTACGGTGAAGATTGATGAGATTGGTTTGCTTGCTTTAAACAATAAAATGATTTGTTTCATGCTGAGTTGGCATGGCAAATATTACTTTCTGTTCTTTTACTTATTCTTCTTGGGGTGGATTGTAGCCATTCATCTTTAAATGGAAGTTAATAATTTTTATTTATTGTTTAAATTTATTTAGTTATCTATTATTTATTATATTTTTTGTTGTTTGAGAACTTTTAGATTAGATTAAGTGGACATCGATTATTTAATAGGTGACAACAAACATGAGTCTGAGGAACATCTTCCAGGTATCTTATCTTAGTTTATGTACAAGAAGTGTGAGACGGGAATTGTTTTGTTTTTTGCTTTTGCATTAATTTTTTTTTTTTTTATCTTTGTTCACGCATGCAAATTTCTGCAATAGAAATTGCTGTGTAACTTTCTAGCTTTCACCTTCTGTACATGTCTTGAGATTATTTTGGTTGTCTATGGCTTAAAATATTACTAGAACATTATTTTGTTATTGATGTGTAATGTGTAATTTCTTTCCATTGTTTATATAGAACAAGTGTGAAACAAAAGTGAAAATGCTAAAGCTCTGTGGTTTTGTGGATGAAGAATCTATGATGGTATCTGTGTATTGGGTTGCGAGCTTGCAGAAATTGTGTTTTCCTTTGTAGTTTGCTAATAAATTGTGTTTTTTATTAGGAATAAACACTTGCCAATTCCTTAAGATTTCCATTTTGGTTCACTTTCTGTTTATGTGCAGTGAGTTCACAGTTCAATGAGTTCACAGTTCAGTTACAACAATATTCATTACTCTAGCTGTAACGACCCCCAGCCTGACAAGTTAACATAATCCATGGCGTCAAACCTCTGGAATGTGTATACCGGTAAACAGCACTACAAGAAATTCCTGGAGTTCATTTACATGCAAGAAATCACCAGACAGAATTATTCTATCCCTTAGTGACAAACTTTTTTTTTTAAAATGGTAAGGCAGATACAAAGATAAATGTATTGTCACCCAAAATCGCTATATGATAAACTATTGTAAATTATTATAAAATCATACAATTATTTTTATGACATTGACATTCTTAATACTGTTTAGCTATTAGCTATCTTACCTTAGTAAATCAAGTTTACCATTACAGACAGCAGGTACTTCAAATTCCCTTCCCACACTCTTGCCCCACACACCCCCTGGCCTGCCACTCTCCCCCACCCCAAATACCTTTCCTCTTCCTCACACCCCCAAACAGCCTTTGAAAAGTTTGTAGGCAACATGTGAAATGATCAAATTAACGAATAACAAAGGAAACCAAATATTGATGTAGTTTATTTCGAGAATGATTGTTGCGGTTCTGAAGCCCTTGGCTAGCCTAATGTGCCAAAAGATCGAGGAGGGGTTTCTGGCAATAACGAAATTCAATCGGCCAGTTTCCTCTAAAAGGACCTTGAACTTGGTCCCAGGATCAAGTGTTATGCCACAGCACAAGAACCGAAGCCTACTGTATAAGCCCGCGTTGGACACGGCCAATTTCAGGTTACGTTGCGTTAGGCAACCGCTGAATGCCATTGCTGTTGACACTGAGTAGAATATTTGAAGAATAAATTGTGAATAAACACTTTTGTTAGGGCCCCTCCACACTTGATTCACCACCGCATTTAATGAGTTTACTACCCCCGTTGGGGTGCCGTGAGTTTCAGTAAAAATAGTATCCCCACTTTCTGGAAATTGAGTGCTTTAAATTCCCACTGTTGCTGTCTTTCTCATTCCTGCTCTGTTCTATCATTATCTGCTATACTATCTTCTTCGCTAGACCAGTCATCTACCTTATTTCTTGAAAACTCTTCCGGGGCAGGACTCCTTATTTGTGTATGAGGTCTGTTGGATCAGCTTGGGAATATTGGACGCTTCCTGCCAGGTGGTCACTTGGGCTTCTTATGATGTTATTATTTAGCAATGTACTTGTAGGCATTTTATATGTATGTGTTTTGTTGATAATTTATAATGATGTTTGTATTCTATTTTGTTTTTGTAAACGTGGGGTTCAATACATTAGAGTACAGCCTCAGCGTCCCCTGCGTGGGATGTCTTTATTGTAAAGTGACTGGCTCATGGAGAGCTTTCAGTTTTACCACTAGGGTTGTTTTAGCAGATCTTTTATGCAGATCAGGGGTTGTCCGGTCCTGATTTGGCTCGGAGGAGTCCGCTGGACCTAAAGCAATAATCTTGTAATGTAATGTGTTTACTCTATTTATCTCGACCCTACTGTCGCGTGCTCCTGCAAAACACTAGTGTAAACACAAGGCATTCAGAACAGATCATTCATCATTAATCTCTCTGTGTCTCTGTCTGTCTCTATCCCTCTCTCCCTCTCTCTCTCTCTCTCTCTCTCTCTCTCTCTCTCTCTCTCTCTCTCTCTCTCTCTCTCCACGTTAGTGACATGTGATAGTGGACAAATCACAAAGGCTGCAACTTACACAATATGCTCTTCATTAAACAACAATTAACTAACAAGACAGTTATAAATCAACAACACGATACTTGTTTGTTAAAAAGGTATTTCATATGACATAAGTGAATATGATACCATGCACAAGCTACTGCAGTGACAACAAGGCGCATGCGCATAAATATGTACATAGAGAGGGCACCGTTTCAGCCCGATGTTATGAGGACTGAACTCTTCCGCGCGCGAAGATGTCAAGGGAAGTAACTAGCGGCAGAGAGTTATTTTACCTATTAATTTTGTGGTAGAAATAAGGAGGAATAGTTTATGAAAATCAAGAACTTCGTCACTTTAAATTCAGTTTAGCTAATTATAACTGTGTACAGTACAATGAGCCCTAAAACGACCGCTTGATACCAATTTATTAAATGACAAATCTCGCACAGTCTTTGACAGCCATTCTTTGTCACTGCCTGACACGACCGTTTCGCTTAGGTCATTGTGACCTTGAGTTTCTTTGTCCCACAGACCAATCTGCGCATGGCGTCATCACACGGGTGCGAAAAGGTCACGGTCCCTGCATCCTAGGCGCAAGTAGTCTGCTTCCGATTTTACATTACACCAGCCGCATCTGCTGCAGCGGAGGAATTTCGGGTTGAGGCAGTAACTATTAGTTAATTGATCGATTCACACACAGATACATACACGCACGCACTCACACACGCTCCCAAGCACGCACCCACACACGCTCGCACACACACACAGAGGCGCACACGAACGCACACCTAACCTGACGATGTTTAAATCCATTGGACACCGAATATGGGTTTTAAACGGATTGGATCTAGTGATCTTTAAAGATGGACGTGCAAAAAATGAGTTTTGGATTAAAAGGTCCCAAGACCACACATGTCAGCGTCCGAAATCCTTTTCAAATCCACCTCAAAACAGGGCCACAAAAATAACATCTTTCATTATGTACTGTTTTCATATAAACCGACACACTCGTTTGTTTTTGTGGCTATTTAATAGCATTATGATTGAGGCTAAAATAGCACAGCAGCGAAAGTGTGTATAGCAAGGCACAGTTGTGTGTTTACAAAACAAGGAAGAGACGCCTTAAACTTCAAATCTTAGAGGTCGGCTTGAGCCACGACTGTCTATGTGTTTCACTAGCCCCGACGAGAGACTCTTCCAGAGTGGAAGCGGCTGTCTCTCTGTTTGATCAGGATGGTAAGAAAATACAATTGAGATATATTCTCAATAAACAAAACAAATAAACAAACAAAAATCCACACTATAATAGGAGAGTCGTACTCTTGCACGTTGTAGTTTTGGATGCTGGTGTGATTTGAGGATGGAGAAAATCTTCAACTTTACATTACAGTTGCTATTCCCCAAAACTGTATCATGTAATTATAGGTTAGTGTCCATCATTTGGTGACATTTAAACTCCAGTTGTTCTAGCTCTTTTCATATTATTTTATAACTACATTTTTCATTTTCACGATTAAATAAACAACACTCCAGCCGTGATACAGTGAGTGTGAAACAACAGTATGTACGGAATTGAGGTGTCCACAAGATTGTCACTGAAAGGTCCATTGCAGCAGAATATAATCTATGTAAAATTCCATCAAAATTTTCCTTCAACCAAAACTAATTAAAAGAACCAATTTTTCCACGCCCCCTCGACAGATCCTTTTAACATTCACAGTCAGTGTTGCCCCACTGAAAAAATAAGCTTATAACAAAACATAACCCTTTTGAAAGTTTTTTTTTTTTAAAATAAATAAATTCTGCAGTTTTTGTGCCAACATTTTGGAGCTAAAACTAGCATCTACCAAAGCCCTAAGACAGAACCTGTAAAAACAATTGCTCGTAAGGTTTTTCGTTTTATGTTGATAAAGTAGACCCTGACCTATCCGAGGCGCCAAAGACACTTTCCTCAAGGCGCGTGGTTCAATCAGAAATAGGGTCAAAGGTCATATTAAAAACAGGGGAAATAACTTCCCGTCAGACCCGAAATGGAAAATTCCAACTTCAGGTTTTGGTTTGAGAACGAAAACCCACTTTATCATTGTGTAATCAATGTGAATTTTAGGGTAAACCAGTTTTTGCCAAAAGTAAACAAAGCCTTCGGATTGGGGACTTTTACAAAATACCAAAAATATTCCGTCTAGAAGTACAATTTGACGGTTTTCGAATTTTCTTTGAAATTGTGGGCAAAAATGCAGCATCAAATTTTATATGTCGCTTAACTTGAGGCCAACATAAATTTACAGAATTTTATTCAGAAAACATATTGCAAGGGAAAAAATATAGAAGATATTGTATCAACCTTTATTATTTGTAACGTTAGTCTCTATAGAGTTTTTTGTGGTTTTTTTCTGGCATGTCTTCCAATGAACAAAAAGACTACAGCGAAATGTTTTTACGTCGAGTCATAGCCATACAGATAAAAGAACTAACTATAAGTCTTAATTAAATCTGGTAAAACCGCTGTAATTGAAGTCTTTTAACACCCACTATATCTCTCATTCAATCAGTCCTCACCTCCAACTCGATGTGTATCGAGTAGACTGATTTATCTCCCAGTTTACATACTACTGTGCGCTCTCTCTCTCTCTCTCTCTCTCTCTCTCTCTCTCTCTCTCTCTCTCTCTCTCTCTCTCTCTCTCTCTCTCTCTCCGCCCAAAACTAATCGATCTATCTACTCGTACTTGTCTCTTTCCATTCCCTTCCCTCCCCCTTAGCCTAGTCTCCACCTTTAATTTTTTTTCCTTTTTCTTTTTTTTTTTTAATCCCCCGCCGTCCTTATTTCTTACGTCAACAACAATAGGCATCGAACAAGACAGTTGAATGTTGTTTATGATTAAAAATGCAATCCGCTTGTACCGACACCAAGTGTATGTTTTTCTTGTTTTCTACGCCTGTGGTTGTCCTCGTTTTACCCGCGCGCTCCCGATGCGTGCTGCGTAGCACGTGCTCCCTATTGATCCAGCAAGAGTTTATTGTTAGGCTGTGTAAGAATTTCTGCAGTTTTTTTTTTTGTTTTGTTTTTTTATTTTAAAAGAAGAAGGAGACAATATTTTTATGTGTATTGACAGGCTGTTAAGAAAACACATTCCAGAGCAAGGATGGAAACGATTTCTATAGTAGTAACATTATTTCAAGTTGCACAACAAGTAAAGGCAACCAAAGAGTTTAGTATTAAAAATAATAAACTCTTTGAGGCAACATACGGTCTTAACCTTTACAACAACGTTGTAGTGAAATGCAGTGCGTCGGCGCTCTAACATTAAATGTGTAATGGTATGAGACGTTTGAAGGGAAAAAATTATAGAAATTGTAATACCAACTATGTAGAGAATATGGGGATAGCCGGATAGGGGAGGCCGGTGGGGAATCACAATTGTAGCTTCTCATTATCTTCTCCTTCTTCTTTATCATCATCATCATCATCATCATCATTATCATCATCATCATCATCATCATCGATAGTGTAAGAGAAATACTGATAACAAAACAGCAACAGCACACAGTATACAGACTTACACAAATCTGTGCTAGGCTGTAGACACGTTCCAAGTCAATCCAAATCCATATCCCTTTGAATAGTGTATAACGCACATATCCATGCCGAGAGGACACGCTCGGGGCGCTGCATAATGATGACAGCCCACAGACACAATAAGGCAATTATTTCATTTTCAGTAACATTGCAATCAATGTTGGACAGTTTTTTTCTCTCCTTTCTCTTGAATTTAGCATGGCTTCTCATTGTGATGACATAGCAAAATGTAGAAAGGAACGAAACATGTGCACGAGAAACATAATTTTCATTAAAAGCGATCACGACACACAACTTCAGACACAATTCCCCATTCTTATTGTTTATTCTACCACCCTCCACACCCACTCCTCCAACATGTAGCACCACTTCGCTGTTGAAAGAGCTAGAGCTAATTTAACATTGGTAACATTGTTTAACAATAATGCAAATAATGAACACTGATTCCGCTACTCTCCAGCCACTTCTTCTACCAGTATAATGAAAGATCGATTTGGTTCATTTATCTACGTTTGTGGATGTGACAAACAACTGGTGTGTGTGTGTGTGTGTGTGTGGGTGTGTGTGTGTGTGTGTGTGTGTGCGTGCGCGCTTATGTGCGTGCGTGCGTGAGTATAAGTATTGGTGTGTGTATGTATGTGAAAGAGATTGGGAGAAATAATAGTTCAATGTAGTGAATATTGTTGTTTTGAGGATTTTTTTTTGTTTAAGGGGGGGGGGAGGGGGGAGAGAAATGGGAAGGGTAATGTGTGTGTGTGAGTGTTTTGTTTATTTTAAACTTTTTAAGGTGCGTCATAGCGAATTAGTATCAGTATCAATAAGATGAACGAACAGTCTCTTTTAGTTGATACATTTAACAATTTTCTTGTATTTGCGACTTTATTTTTTTTGTTGTTGTTGCCTTTTTGTCTTTGCGTTGCAGTAGCTTAGCTAGCCAAGGCTACGGGTCCAGCTTTTGGAAGGGAAAAAATAATTATTTGGCAAATATTCCGTGCGACTGACCTAGAGAGGAAATACACCTGATGAAAGCACAACACCACTTTATCACGCATGCTATTAACTTCTGCTCAGTATCAGGGCAGTGCACGTTTAAATTAAAGTAACCTATGTTTGTTTTACTACACTACGTACACGATGATCAGCAACCATATGCTGGGTCTCTTTCACTGCCTAAATAGCCATTTTACATTTTGTAAGGTTCTGGCAGTATAAAAATAGAAATAAATCATCACGCTGGGTCCATACATTGTGAGACCATTATCCAATCCATTTGATTTTATTATTGCTCTTTGGCTTATTGCCACTTATTCAAGCTATCTTGACAGTATTCTATAGAGATGCACACGCGGTGTTAACAAAAAAAGGAAAATGAGCGCAAAATGAAAGTAAGCTTATAGACTACTACGAACATTTAAAACAAACAAATAAATTAATTAATTAATTAATTAATAATAATAATAATAATAATAATAATAATAATAATAATAATAATAATAATAATAATAATAATAATAATGGATGCTACGCACTTTTCCCTAAATCTCTAATCAGGCTCAAAGCGCTGCCATCTGTACCAACATACACGCTCACATGTTCCACCCACTCTCACACACACACATCAAACACACATCCATCACTCAAACATGTGGTGTAAAGCCAGGGAGATAGCTATTAGAAGACGGAAAGGAAATCGAATTTTTATTTTTGAAATTTGTATATTGACAGCATCCATTACCATTATTAAAGAGAGGGAGGAAACCTGAGTGCCCGGAGAAAACCCTCGGTGACCTCAATAGTCTCGTACCTAAGTCACGTACGTTCTCCCCTAGAAGAAAATCAAACCCGCGACCTTCGACATAGGAAACCGGCGACTAATCCACTGCGCCACGAGGCCAACCCGGGGCAAACACAAAGAAATAAAATTGTGTAAAAGTGGACATTGAACTGTTGTTTTGACATTATATTTCACTTACAATGTGACCACGGACGGTGGATTTTATCCTTATGCATACTAAATTTTCAACAACAAAAAGAAGAAGAAGAAGAAGAATTGCAAACCGAATCCTTCCACACGCCCGCTCTCCTCCCACCACCATTACCCGTATCCCCACACTCAGCCTCTACTAAACGAATAAATAAATCAATGCAATCTGCCTGCTACACAGGAATTTGAGTATCCCAATTTTCAACAGATTCAATGTTTGCATTGGCCCGAATACTTTAATAATTAAGCTATCGGCCTCAGGAACAATGAACCTTAATCTAGGATGAATCCAGTGTTGCGTCCATAGGTTACTGTAGTCTTACCTCTGTGGTCCGTCATAACATTGCTCTATCCCTTTTACACGGGGTGTGCAAGCAGACTTGCGCAAACACTTGTACTTTATTCTTGTATCTTGCAACGAAAGCTGCATCAAAATGTGTGAGTCAGGCAGTTTGTCGTCTGCGGAATGGATCGTTTGACCCAGAGTTGCTTCCCTTTGTTTGTTGTTGTTGCCAGCTTGACAACAGTCGGTCCAGCTGTAGTTTCAGCTGTTGGGGGGATCAGCTGTGAAGAGGAGCGCGAGGAGGGTGTTAAGAGAGGTAGAGAGAGAGAAAGAGAGAGAGAGGAAGGAGACTTTATATGAGGGTAGACAGTGGGTAGAAGGGGTTCGGGAAGAGAGGGGACTATAAACTGATTTAAAAAAAAAAAGAAAAAAAAAAGAAGGGGTTTATAGGGTGTGCGGCGGACAGAGGGACTATGATTTCCTGTTCCCATGCGGTCCAAAACACAGACGCATGCACAAGCATTCAATACAATTAATGTGATTATAGGTCAAGTGCCAGAGAGGCGTCAAATACAACAATAAATCTAAACGAGAGAGAGAAAGAGAGGAGAGAGAGAGAGAGAGAGAGAGAGAGAGAGAGAGAGAGAGAGAGAGAGAGAGAGAGAGAGAGAGAGAGAGAGAGAGAGAGAGAGATCTGTGGAGAGATTCGCCACGACTACTGTATTTGTTTGGTTTTCTTTTCTAAGGGCATGGTACCTTAACCTGTTTTATGAACCGGGCCAGAGACCTGCAGAATTTATTGTCTATTGACTGAGATCTGATAAGGAAGCTGAAATAAAAAAATAAAAAATCTCTCTCTCTCTCTCTCTCTCTCTCTCTCTCTCTCTCTCTCTCTCTCTCTCTCTCTCTCTCTCTCTCTCAATGGAAGTACAAACTGCCTCCCGGGGCCTCCATCCTTTTCTCACACTCTGACGTCATTTATCCTTTCAGAATTCACTCGCACACTCCGTGCTGGTGTATGTCTGCCTGTGTCTGTCGGTATTAAGACATTGACCTATGCGTAGCTGCACCTTCTTTGCAATTTGCTATCCCAAATCTTTGGCGCTGCTTGCGTGCGTGTCTCTGTGTCAGGCAGTCTGTGTGTCTGACCCAGTGAGGGGGATGAAATTAATTAGATGTGCCCTAGTAGCCTGTCAGCCATGAGAGCATCAGAGGGCGGGATCACCTGCTGAACTGGAAGACAGAAGTTTAAGAACGAGGACAGAGCATGCACCCGAGTGTTGACTGTCAAACCGCCATTCTGCCCTCTTCTTTGTTTTATCGCCAGCGTGTCCGTCAGTCTGTCCGCCACTGAGTCTTTCCAGACTTTGCGAAGTTGCGCAACAATTATGCAGTGATCCGCGGACTAAGGCTGGCAACAGACCGTTCCAACAGACTGATAGAGGCAGCTATATGCCAGTCTTTGGTCGATCAGTAAAGCACCCAGAGTTTTTTTTTTTTTTTTTTAAGTTAGACGCTCGAGAGAACTGACCAAAAGGATAAGCGAGCTCTCCAAGCCTCTGATTGTCAGCGTGGCTGATCAGCTGTAAATCCGCTGATTTATTGCTTTGACGGGGTGAGGAAAAGGGGAGGTGGTGCAAGTCAGTGGGAGGGTCATGAGGGAGAGACGGAGTGGGAGGAGAAGAACCGAATGGCAACAGGAAATGTATGTGGCAACAAAGGAACGAGGTTTGCGGCATGGCTTGGCGTTGGGAATCGGATACATATATAGTTACAGGACGATAGATTAAAACAAATAGTTGAAACAAAATGATTCTTATTCATTGAAAAATACATATGAACTTAAACAAAGACATAATTTTCCAACAAGGCATGTCATGGCATTGTGGTCGGTGTTGTTTTGGTTGCTGTTCATGATGTTTGCTGCATCTGTTGTTGTTAATGTTGTTTTTATTGTTGTTCTTGTTCTTGTTCTTCTTTTTCTTTTCCTCCTCCTTCTTGACTATATGCCCAAAACGAGATAAGGAGAGTCGGTTAGAAGAGGCACTTTGTCGGGTATATATACCAGGCGGTTCACTATGCTGGGTGATACTTGACCTGAAAATTGCTTCCCACCCACCAAAAGCCATTAAGGCTAACAATAGGACTTGCATTAACTTTTTAGGTTTATTACCCAAGATCTCTCCCCAGCTGCCCACAAGATAAGCAGTTTGCGTAGATGCAGGCGTCGTAAAATCAAAGAAAGAATATTGATAGTAAAAGTGTCGGATGAAGAGACCTCGGTCAAGATCTGGGTTCCAGACCAGACTATAATTATGCCTTGCTATCTTTCTTAGCAAAGTGTCGAAGCTCGAGTTGTTGTTCTTGGATGACGATGGAGATGTTGGTGGTACTGGAATCAATTAAGTTCCGTTGTGCTGCATCTCATTTTTAGAACTCAGTAATGTGAAATTTGTTGTTGTTGTTGTTGCTGCTGTTTCCCTTTTTCTTGCAACGTTAGAGATGTATAGGTATCATTGAACAAGTGAATATGTACAAGTGGGCTGCAAACTGAGTCCTGTTGTTGTGTCCCACTGCCGTAGATCAGTGGTAGAGCGTTCGCCAGAGGTTCGAATCCCTGGGTGGGCGTCTGTTTTCTTTGTCCCTCCCATCCCGAGACCCGCTAAAAGAAGCTGGCGCGATTGTGGAGAGGGACAAAAAGTTTAGAGAGGTAAGACTAAGGGCCCTTCCGAGAGTTTCCTGGCGACAGAGAGGTTGAGTAGAGTTAGTGATAGTTGGAAGGGAAACATTAGCTTATAGTAAGAAGACTTTGTAAAGACGACGTAGAATTTTGAAGTGTAATAGTTATTCAGTTGTTCTAGTTTAATGTTGTTGTAAACTAAAGACTGTATTACATGTATTTCCGAAACTCTCTGCCGTGAACTGACAAAACCGAGCAAGTCCACAAAACCTACTTTCGAGAAAATCGACGTTTTGTGTTGCGCTATATTACGCGACCGTTTTTGGAAGTTTAAGGGCATATTATAATGCAATTCCTCGATTTAAGAGTGCATACCTTGAATGTTAAAGAAATGTTTGATAGATTTGATGTTTTAAGACTATTTGTGGACTTGCTTTGTTTTGTCAGATTATTCTTGAGATACATCTTTGTTGAGAACATGACCAAACCAAGCAAGTCACCCGCTTGGTTTTGTCAGTTTATTATTGAATTAAATCCTTGTTAAAAAAATTCACAAAACCAAGTAAGTCAAATCCGCTTGGTTTTGTCAGTTTATTATTAAGTAAATCCTTGTTTTCAAAATTCACCAAACCAAGTAAGTCCCATAGGCCGTTTCGTTTCTTTGTTAAAATATGTTACGTTGAAACGCGAATGGTAGTACGTCGGAAACGTGTACGATAGATCTAATCGTTTCGTTTTGCAAAGTATTCAATAATGGAGTTTATTTACCTTTGATTTGAGTTTGCGTTGTTGTTAGGAGAGGCTTTGTATAACGTTGATAATTTTCGTTGGTCGATATTGTCGGAGAATACTCTGGATTTCATTGTTTACCATCGATCGAAGGTTCGGGACGATTGTCGAAGTAAGAGAAGGTTCGGGGTATGTGTGGAGAGATGAATGACGTAAGTCAGTGATGACGATCTTTTATTCGATTGGTGGCAGTGCGTCATTTCTACTGTATTCGAAATCTTTCCGGAAAAGAGAGAGGTTATTTAATCGTGTACCGAGTTGCTGTTGAGAGATAGTAAAGTTGTTGATAGTGAAGCTAAAGAGTTGCTGTGAAAGTTGAGTTGAGAATTGTATGCAGTTGTTGATGTGTGCTGAATAAAAGTGGAAAACTTCATACGTCGACTTTGTGACTTGTATGCTGTTTGGACGGGTTGCGTGAATAAACGAATCTGAGTTACACAACTATCAGGAATTCAAGCATCGGGGCTGAATCAAATACTGATAGAAAAACTCCAACATCGAACAGAGTGTAACATTTTGGGGGTCAAGCCGCGATTCACGCCATAGCCAAGGGTTCAACTGATACAACAAGCGAGTCAACGTTACGAGAGGCAGTCATCGAGGGTAGCCGCCAACGAGTTGCGTCGAGAGGGGCCAACATACTGGGACTACATCACCGATAGGTTCGGGTTGACTGCAAGGGCGTGTAGTCGCTGAAGAGTTGCTTCGTGAGCGAACAACAGATCGGGACTACGTGGTTGCCGTAAGACTACGTCGAGGGACAGTCTCGGAGCTACATCGCCAGTGTTACAGAGAGCGGCGAGCGGACGTCGCGTCTACTTCAGCACAGGAGCGTGTACATCAACACCAGCGTGGTGCAGCGTCGCATACGACGAGGACAGCGGGGCCTGCGTCAGCGAAGGCGACTAGTGACAAGCATCAGCGCTACTGCAGAAAGCGTGCTGTTCTAGAACAGTCTAGAAAGGTACAGCACAGTCAAGAACTTTCCAGAAAAAAGAACTCTACAGTCAAGAACTTTCCAGAATAGAACTTTCTAGAAAAAGAACTTTCCAGAACTTTCCGGAAGCATCAAGATGGCTGACTTCTGGCAGAAAGGGATTCAACTGAATCTAAAAGGCAAACAGCTGACGGAGTACGTCAAATCCCAGGAGAGAATACAAGAACGAGAATTAGAAGAGCAGCGTCGCCGCGAAGAAAGAGAATTGGAAGAGAAGCGTCTAGAAAAAGAACTAGAACTAGAACAGAAGCGTCTAGAAATTGAACAGCAGCGGCAAGAAAAAGAAGAGCAGCGTCGCCGAGAAGAAAGAGAAGAGCGGCGTCAAGAAAGAGAAGCAGAAGAGCAGCGACGCCGAGAAGAAAGAGAGATGGAAGAAAGACGACTAGAAGCTGATCGTCAGTACCAGCTGGAGTTGGCGCGTATCCAAAACAATCAGCATGCGCCACAAGTCGTCAGCGACCACATGGCTCCAAAATTGCCAGCTTTCGTCGACGGGAAGGACCAGATCGACAGTTATTTGGCGAGATTTGAAAGGTTTGCCAAAAGCTCTAACTGGCAACCTCAAGACTGGGCGATTCGACTAAGTGCACTTCTGACGGGAGAAGCACTCGACGTCTACACCAGATTGTCGGACGATGACGCTAAAGACTACGACGTATTGAAAGAGGCCCTATTGCAGTGCTACAACTTTACAGAGAAGGGCTACCGTAAACGCTTCCGTGAATGCCGGCCTAAGTCAGACGAGACGCCAAAGCAATTTGTGGAGCGCCTGTCGTCATACTTACACAAATGGGTGGAACTATCAGGCAGAGGAAAGTCTTACGATAGTCTCCATGACCTGATCGTGAAGGAACAATTTCTCAATGCCTGTCACAAGGATCTAGCGACCCACTTAGAAGAACAAAAGCTGCAGACGCTTAAAGATGTGACTGAGGCTGCTGAAAGATATCTCATCGCTCATGGGAAAACCCTGGGGCCACCCAGCGCGACGAAACATTTTCAGAAGACTGCAAACCATGGGAACCAGATCCAAGGGAGCCAGACGAGCCAGAGACAGACGGACTCCACGCCACCTCCCAGGGAAGGGCATTCAAGAGGCTGTTTCACCTGCAACGCTACAGACCACAGGGCGGCTAATTGTCCTCAAAACAAAAGTAGCGGACAGCGGGGCAGTACGGACAATGCAGCGGTGGGCAACCGACAGAGACGTTTCTCCAATCAACGGCAAACCAGTAGATCTGACCATCAGGTGTGCGGCGGGAGCGTCATTCTTCCGAGTGAGACCGAGCGCACAGCTACCCCTGCGGACGTGCAAGAGTGCATGACCGATGGCCAACTTCTCCTTGCCAACGGAAAATCCATCCCCGTCGTCGCCAGCGCGGCTGTGACCGTCCAGAACATGCCTGTTTCAAAGGGACGCGTCGGAAATCACGAAGTGACTGTCTTAAGAGACTCTGGCTGTAGTGGGGTCATCGTCAGAGAAAACCTAATCGCTAAAGAACAGTTCACTGGCGATTCTAAATGGACACTTATGGCCGACAGCAAATGTGTGAAAGCGCCAGTTGCAAAAATTCATGTCAACACCCCTTTCTACATAGGCGAAGTCGAAGCGGTTTGCCTGAAGAAGCCGCTGTATGATTTGATGATCGGGAATATCGACGGCGCGAGACGACCCGACGACCCCGATCCAGAGTGGAGTCCTGCCTCAACCCAACGCGTCGAAGTTGTGGAGGAGGATCCATTGCCATTTCCCGATGGAGACCTTACAGAGCTGCTACGGGATAATGTGGCTACTCCGGCTCAGCCCTGCCGACCAGAGATCGTCGGTGCTGTCACTACCAGGGCCCAGGCCAAGAGAGACAAGATGTCTACGCCACTGAAGGTCGCCGACAACTCCAAAGCTGCCATCGTGGACAAAGATAAGCTGATCCAGCTCCAGGAAGCTGATAGCACTTTAAACAAGTACAGGAACCGCCAAGACCACGTGACGAAAGGCAGTGGTACGGTCTATTTTGAGGTGAAGGCCAAGATCCTGTACAGAATCTTCCAGCATCCGAGGGTCAACGGAGGTAAACCACTACGTCAAGTCTTGGTACCATTACCCCTAAGGCGCCAAGTGATGGAAGTAGCGCATGACTCAATCATGGGAGGTCACCTAGGCATCAAGAAGACGTCGGATAGAATCCAGGCGGTGTTCTACTGGCCAGGACTTCATGCGGACGTCAGCCGTTTCTGCCGATCATGTGACATTTGCCAGAAGACCATACCTCGAGGAAGGGTCCCGAAAGTGCCTATGCAGAGGATGCCTCTGGTCGACCGACCTTTCAAGAGGGTGGCCTTAGACTTAATCGGCGAAATAAGACCTCCGAGTGAAGAAGGTCATCGGTGGGTACTGACTTTAGTAGACTATGCGACTCGGTACCCAGAAGCAGTGCCACTGAAGAAGATTGACACTGAAACTGTAGCAGAGGCACTGGTGGACATGTTCAGTAGACTTGGAGTGCCTGAAGAAATTCTGACAGACCTCGGGACGCAGTTCGTCTCTGACTGTATGAAGGAGGTTAACAGACTGCTGAGCATCCGGCATTTGACTACGACACCCTACCATCCAATGTGCAACGGGCTTGTCGAGAAGTTCAATGCTACGCTGAAGTCCACCCTGAAGAAACTGTGCAGCGAGCAGCCCAGACAATGGCATCGCTACATCAACGCCCTACTTTTCGCCTACAGAGAAGTACCGCAGGAGTCCACCGGCTTTTCTCCGTTCGAGCTGCTGTACGGAAGAACCATCCGAGGGCCGATGCACATCCTAAAAGAACTGTGGACGAAAGAAGTAGACACCCCAGAGGTGAAGAACAGCTACCAGTACGTGTTTGAGCTACGGGAGAAGCTGGAGCAGACTCTCGAGATAGCCAGAGAAAACCTGAAGAAGTCCCAGGACTGTGGAAAGCACTACTATGACCGTAGGGCTATGAACAGGAAGTTTAAACCTGGCAACAAAGTGCTGGTGCTGCTACCTACTGATCACAATAAGTTGCTGATGCAGTGGAAAGGCCCGTACGAAGTGGAGACTGTGGTGGGGATCAACGACTACAAGGTGAAGGTCGGCCAGCATTCCAAGATATACCACGCCAACCTCCTTAAGCTGTACGTGGAAAGGCCATCAGAGACTGTGCATGTGGCAACAGCAGCTGAGATCGACAACAGCTTTGACAGCGAGGAACTGTTGGAACTGGGAGACTTCCATAGCAAAGAAGGCATCGATGACGTTAAGCTAGGACCAGGCTTGACGGAAGGTCAAAAGTTGGAGCTCAAGGACCTTATGGGCGAATTTCCCAATAGCTTCAGCGATGTCCCAGGCTCTACGACTTTGGTCGAACATGAAGTCCACACCCAGACCTGGAAGGAGCATCTGCAGACCTTGAGGGAGCGGTTCCACCGTCCCGCAGAAGCCAACCTGACCGTGAGACCCAGCGAATGCATTCTGGGAGCTGACAACGTCGACTGCGATCGGACATCCGACGGGAGAGGAAGACAACGGAGGATGCACTGACTCCAGGAAAGCCCACGAGATCACTGTCTTTGACCCTGGGCCGATGACGACCGCAACTGACAAGAGCGTCGTCTCCTTGCGAACGAAAGAACATTGACTGTGTGGACGAACTAAGAATATTGGTAATGACAGACTTGAAAATGAAAAACGTTGACTGGGTAAATGATCTGTGAGCATTGACAGTATCCAGAAAGACTTGAAGATGAAAACCATTGACTCTGTGTGAATGAACTGAGAACGTTGATAGTGTTCAGACAGGCTGAAATAAGTCTTAATTCTGTACATTGTTTGTGAATTACGTTTCAACGTTGTTGAAAGAAATTGGGTAAATTTCTTCTTGAGTGGGGGGTTATGTTACGTTGAAACGCGAATGGTAGTACGTCGGAAACGTGTACGATAGATCTAATCGTTTCGTTTTGCAAAGTATTCAATAATGGAGTTTATTTACCTTTGATTTGAGTTTGCGTTGTTGTTAGGAGAGGCTTTGTATAACGTTGATAATTTTCGTTGGTCGATATTGTCGGAGAATACTCTGGATTTCCTTGTTTACCATCGATCGAAGGTTCGGGACGATTGTCGAAGTAAGAGAAGGTTCGGGGTATGTGTGGAGAGATGAATGACGTAAGTCAGTGATGACGATCTTTTATTCGATTGGTGGCAGTGCGTCATTTCTACTGTATTCGAAATCTTTCCGGAAAAGAGAGAGGTTATTTAATCGTGTACCGAGTTGCTTTTGAGAGATAGTAAAGTTGTTGATAGTGAAGCTAAAGAGTTGCTATGAAAGTTGAGTTGAGAATTGTATGCAGTTGTTGATGTGTGCTGAATAAAAGTGGAAAACTTCATACGTCGACTTTGTGACTTGTATGCTGTTTGGACGGGTTGCGTGAATAAACGAATCTGAGTTACACAACTATCAGGAATTCAAGCATCGGGGCTGAATCAAATACTGATAGAAAAACTCCAACATCGAACAGAGTGTAACAAAAAGTCTGACGAGATGAGTCACATAAGTTGGGTTTTGTAAGATGTGAGTGTATATGTGTGCCTGTTTATTGTTTTTAGCCATTCTTCACTTAATATTTCTGGGTTGGTATGCAGGAGACATGGGTTTTTTTGCTCTCCCTTCAAAATAATATTAGATGCAGCCAATTTAATTTTAAAAATACAAAACTATTTTCCTTTCAGTTTCCTATTGTAGCGATCTTCCTGCCTTTACATCACGTGTATGTCTTGTATTTTGTTGCCCTTTGTTGTGTGTCTGTAATATATTTGTTGCTGTTTGTTTGTGGGTTCGGGCACTGAATAGAATAGGCCCAACGTTTCCCGGCGTGTCGTAAGAGGCGACTAACAGGGGTAATGTTAGCACGGCATCACTGGGCGAAAGTCTTCTACAAAGAAGTCACCGGCCAGGGCGAGGAACCTCACGTTGCTACAGGTTCAACGACCACGTGCTCGGGGCCAAGGCGAGCCACACTGTATTCGTGGATTTCGGCTGAGCCCAACGGCCTGGAGAGGATTGGGCACCGCCAGGTCCTTTTTTGCCCAAGACACACTACATGCATGATGACACTATCCACTAATTCCATACCGGATAGGTCGTCGCCCGGCTCAATGACCGCGCCTTCCGTTGGCCACCAGGACGGAGGTGTTAAGTATGCTACTGATGGACAATTTAGCAAGATCCGCACGAGAAACAACATCGTCATAGGAACCTGGAATGTCAGGACCCTAACTGCGGAAGGAAAATTAGAAGAACTGGCCCATGAGTTGGACCACTATCGATGGAACGTTCTAGGCATTAGCGAACTGCGCTGGAAAGGCCTAGGTGAAACAACGACAGACAAAGGCCACAAGCTCTATTTCAGCGGTAGAGATGACAGGCACGAACACGGCGTTGGATTCTTGGTCCACAAGAACATTCTAGCCACTGTCATGGGTTGCCGCCCAGTCTCCAGTAGACTCATTACCATCCGCCTGAGAGCAGCCCCTTTCAACATCACCATCATCCAGACCTATGCCCCAACATCAGACTATGACGACAGCGAAGTGGAGGAATTTTATGAAAATCTACAGGCGGTCCTTGACCAAGTGCCGAAGAAGGACAAAGTCATAGTGCAAGGCGACTGGAATGCCAAGGTTGGCCAAGATGCGCACCACAACTGGGGAGACACATGTGGACCCCACTGCAACGAGACAAATGAGAGGGGTCTGAGATTCTTGGAGTTTGCCAGATACAACAATCTGGTACTGGCAAACACGCTTGGTCTCCACAAAAACTCCAGACGATGGACATGGCACAGTCCCGGGGGGGGGGTGGGGGGGGGGGGGGTGGGGTGGGGGGTGGGAGCATCACAACCAAATAGACTACATCATGGTCAAGAAACGCTTCAGATCAAGCATCATCATTGGCAGGACACGCACTTTTCCAGGAGCAGACATCGGAAGTGACCGCGATCTCTTGATGATGTCTTTCCGGCTCCACTTGAAGAGAGTAAATACTGCACTGGAATGAAGTTCGACCTGGACAAACTGCAAGACCCGGAGGTGGCAGAACTATTTCAGGCCACAATTGAAGGGAAATTTGCACCACTGCTCATTTTGGGGGCTGGTGAAGTAGATGTCAACACCATGACCACCACCTTCAACTCAGCTGTGACAGATGCCGCCACTGAGATCCTTGGCAAGCACCGACCAAAGAAGAAGCCGTGGATCACACCTGAACTTTTGGATCTGTGTGATAAACGAAGAGAGATTTAAAAAAAGAAAGAAAAAGAACATCTCACAGGGAGCTGATGTCTACCGAAAAATCAACAATGACATCCGAAAAGGCATGCGCACAGCAAAGGAGAACTGGATAGAAGATCAATGCCAGGAAATAGAGAACAGTCTGAACAAGAACAACAGCAAGAAGGCCTACCAGACTGTAAAGCGGCTGACAAGTTTCAAACAGCCCAATGTCTCCACGATCCAAAGCAAGTCTGGCATATGCCTTACAGAAGAACAAGAAGTCTTGGACAGATGGACAGAGTACTGCTCTGACCTTTACAACCATACACCAAATGGAGACCCATCAGTTCTAGCATGTCCCGAGAACAGAGAAGAAGAAATCCTCCCAATTCTCCGGGAAGAAGTTGAGGCAGCAGTGCAATCGCTAAAGAAAGGGAAGTCAGCGGGAGTGTACAACATACCCGCGGAACTTCTACAAGCAGGAGGAGAAGCGATGATTGATGCCCTCACCATTATCTGTAACAAGATCTGGCAGAGTGGAGAGTGGCCTATACCATGGGCCCAGTCGCTTGTCATCACTCTTCCCAAAAAGGGTAACCTTCAGGAGTGTGAAAATTACCGCACCGTCAGCCTCATCATCCTGAAAATATTACTCAACAGGTTGAAACCCCAAGCTAAACAAATCATAGCTGAAGAACAAGCAGGATTCAGGGCAGGGCGAAGTACCACTGAACAGATTTTCAACCTCAGAATAATCTGTGAGAAATACCTACAGCACCAACAACATCTATATCATGTGTTCATAGACTTCAAGAAAACGTTTGACCGAGTCTGGCATGCAGCTCTATGGGCAACAATGAAAGCGTACAACATCAGACCTAAAATTATTGAAGTCATCAAAAACCTGTATGACAAGGCTACCAGTGCAGTCCTCCACAACAGCGCCATCGGGAACTGGTTCAGAACAACAATCGGTGTGCGTCAAGGATGCCTACTCTCTCCAACACCCTTCAACATCTTCCTAGAGCGCATCATGTCAGATGCTCTTGCAGATCATGAAGGCACAGTCAGCAAAGGGGGTAGAGCAATCTCCAATCTCCGTTTTGCGGATGACATTGATGGATTGGCTAGAGAGGAACAAGAACTTGAACAGCTGGTACAGAGGCTTGACACCACCTCCAAAGCTTGTGGAATTGAAATAAGTGCAGAGAAGACCGAAATGATGACCAACAACACCAATGGCATCAACACGGACATCAAAGTCCAAGGCCAATCCCTCAACACAGTGCATAGCTTCAAATATTTAGGAGCCATTGTATCAGACAATGGGTCCCGACAGGAAGTCCTCTCCAGGATCGCACAAACAACTGCTGCCCTGACAAGGTTGAAGCCATTTGGAAAGACAGGACCATCATTCTACATTCCAAAGTAAGACTGCTGCGCTCCCTTGTCATCTCCATCTTCCTATATGCTTGCGAAGCATAGACCTTCACAGCAGATCTACAACGAAGAATACAAAGCATGGAGATGAGGTGCTACAGAAGACTTCTGGGCATTTCCTATACCCAACACATCACCAACGACGAAGTCCGACAGACCATCACACAAGCCGTTGGACAACACGATGACCTGCTCACAGTGGTGAAGAAACGGAAACTCCGATTGGTATGGCCACGTCACCAGATCATCAGGCCTTGCAAAGACTATTCTGCAAGGCACAGTGCAAGGAGGTAGAAGAAGAGGGAGACCGAAAAAGAGGTGGGAGGACAACATTCGAGAATGGACTGGTTTGACACTGAGCGAAGCCATCAGGGCTGCTGAGGACAGAGAGAGATGGAGTATGCTGGTTAAACGATCATCTGTGGTGCCCATACGACCTCAGAGTTACGGGACAGGATAGGATAGGATAGGATAGGATAGGATAGTTTGTTTGTTTATTTCCACACCTCGTGGAAGTTGCCGCGTAGGCGGAAGATCTACAGGATCCTTCATGGTGGGCAGGAAAGTACATGAAGAAAACTTTTTTTCAAAAAGCCGAACACGTCCTTTGCTGACCGAAATTTCGTCATCATTTTCACAAGAAAATAATATTGCACAGCAGGAATAACATGGATTTTCACTGGTCCACTTCATCTTAAGGCGCTTTCTCATTGGTCGGGAGGACTTACTTTTCTTTGTCAGGTTATTGTAGAAAATGACGTCATCATGCCAACTCGAGCATCAGCCAGAGGATCGCCGAAACAAAATCGCAGGGGACTTGCTTGGTTTTATCACTTTATTCCCCCACTTAAATTTTTTTTAACAAGGACTTACTCTATAATATCTCCAAATCTAAACATAGTTCGGATTTGATTTTTACAGGTAAGATGCGTCATTCTCTTGCAAGTTTGATGGCGCAAAAAACTCATTTTCGACCTTAGGTGGACTTACTTGGTTTTGTCAAATCACGGCAGCTCTGTTATTTTATCATTTTATGTTGTTGATTTTAGTTTCTGATATTATGTTTTAATGTTATGTATTTTAATTATCTTGAGTTCAAAATAAATGTAGCCTAGCACCGTGTGGTCTAATGACCTTCATTTTTGCGTTCCTCCTACCTCCTCCCCCCCCCCTTTTTTTTTAAATTTATTTTATTGTGTGTTGTTTCGTAGTCTTTCTATGTAAATTCACCATCTTTTAAGACAGCGACCGACCACATTCAATTATAACCATGAAAACAAAAGCTAAAACAAGAAACTGCAAAATTAGTGGTACTCTAGAAAGTTGTGGTTTGGAATGCTGGAGTACGTGATACTGCAGAAAATCTTCAACTTCACGCTACACTTGATCTGTCCCAGACTGTTATCATGCTATAGGTTCGGGATCCATTTGGTGACATTTAAATATACTGTTCTCCTTTCATATTATTTTGGTTGTTTTTTTGTTACTGCTGCTGTAATACTGAGAGATCTATGTTAGCCTATTAGGTGTATCCCTCGACCCTCGGCAGTCTTTGACAATCAGTTTTTAACCTCACACTGTGTCAATCATCATAGGGGGCAGAGCAATCTCCAATCTTCGTTTTGCGGATGATATTGATGGATTGGCTGGAGAGGAACAAGAACTTGAACAGCTTGTACAGAGGCTTGACACCACCTCCAGAGCTTATGGAATGGAAATAAGTGCGGAGAAGACCAAAATGATGACCAACAACACCAATGGCATCAACACGGACATCAAAGTACAAGGCCAATCCCTCAACACAGTGCACAGCTTCAAATATTTAGGAGCCATTGTGTCAGACAATGGGTCTCGACAGGAAGTCCTCTCCAGGATCGCACAAACAACTGCTGCCCTGACAAGGTTGAAGCCCATTTGGAAAGACAGAACCATCAGTCTACATTCCAAAGTAAGACTGCTGCGCTCTCTGGTCATCTCCATCTTCCTATATGCTTGCGAAGCATGGACCCTCACAGCAGATCTCCAACGAAGAATACAAAGCATGGAGATGAGGTGCTACAGAAGACTTCTGTGCATTTCCTATACCCAACACATCACCAACGTTGAAGTCCGACAGACCATCACACAAGCCATTGGACAACACGATGACCTGCTCACAGTGGTGAAGAAACGGAAACTCCGATGGTATGGCCACGTCACCAGATCATCAGGCCTTGCAAAGACCATTCTGCAAGGCACAGTGCAAGGAGGTAGAAGAAGGGGGAGACCGAAAAAGAGGTGGGAGGACAACAGTCGAGAATGGACTGGTTTGACACTGAGCGAAGCCATGAGGGCTGCTGAGGACAGAGAAAGATGGAGTATGCTGGTTAAGCGATCATCTGTGATGCCCCTACGACCTTCGGGTTATGGGACAGGATAGGATAGGATAGGACTGTATCTATACCTATCTATCTATTTAGATCGCCTTTGGTCCCACAGACTTCTGAGCCAACCTGTGCATAGTTCAGCGGTATGCCTCTGCCACCTCTGGCTGATCAATAGGCGTTTGTCATAGGCAAAATACAAAGAAGAAGAAGAAGAAGAAGAAGAAGAAGAAGAAGAAGAAGAAGAAGAAGAAGAAGAAGAAGAAAAGTAGGAAGAAACAAGATGGCAAGGATTTCAAATGTATTTCCAGATATTTAGATACTATCCTATCCTATCCTATTCCTTAACTCGAAGGTCGTTGGTGCACCACAGATGATCGTTTAACCAGCGTACTCCATCTTTCTCTGTCCTCAGCAACCCTCACGGCTTCGCTCAGTGTCAAGCCAGTCCGTTCTCGAATGTTGTGTTCCCACCTCTTTTTCTTTCTCCCTCTTCTTCTGCCTCCTTGCATCGTGCTTTGTAGGATGGTCTTTGCAAGGCCTGATGCTCTGGTGACGCGGCCATACTATCAGAGTTTCCGTCTCTTCATCACTGTGAGCATGTCTTCGTGTTGTCCAATGGCTTGTGTGATGGTCTGTCGGACTTCGTTGTTGGTGATGTGCTGGGAATAGGAAATACCCCAAAGTCTTCTGTAGCACTTCATCTCCATGCTTTGTATTCGTCGTTGTAGACCATTAAAATAAAAGCATTTTCAAAAGTGTTCATTTTTTTGGCGGTGTCGTGTCTGGGCTTTATCCTAACGAAGCAAAAGAAAAAGAAAGAATGATAGGCCACACTCTGAACTATCTGCAAGACAAAAATGATCAAAATCCGATCAGCCAACTTTTACATACTGCGCAAAACATGTTTATTAAATGGTGAAGCGCAATGTTCTTGACTTTTGAGAAAGTACAAATACGAATGATGTCATATGCTTTGCAGTAGTTAAAATTTGCTCAAAGTAGAAATAATACATTTTGGTTTATTCTTGACATAAGGCCAAAAATGTGTTTTGAACACAAAAAAGGCTACGGACAGACCCACTGACCGTCAACCAGACTGCTACTGAAGGATGGTCCATGATTTGATGCACCCATATATCTAAACTCAACAAAAATCGCTTCAGCCGTTTTGGATCTACTGAGCAAAACGAGTTTAGCCAACTAAATGACTCCAGTGACCTTTGCGTTACAGTAAATGTATGTGATGGCAGAGGTAATGTTAATATGCAGTTTGGTCAAAATCCGTACCGACAAACAGATGGACCTACCACCCGACAGACCGACATTTGGCTTGGTCTGATTCCCGACTGTTTCACAGTTTGACAGGAAATATATCTAAATTTCGAGCAGAGCAACTGTAAAGTAGATGTTGTTTTGTAGCTGACAAAATAAAAAGATCGCAAAAAAAAAAAAGAAAAAAAAAAGGTGGGCTTTGCTGCAACTGATAGTGAGATGAGATGTTGTGCATTGTCCCGGCGTAGGTGTAGAATATTTTCAGACGTTGTATAGTGGAGAAATACTAATTACATGAGAGTGTAGGCTGTGACGGTAATGGAATTTATGCATTTTGTCAGGCACTCAGTACAATGCGTTGGCTTATTGTGTTGTTAACAACTCTCTCTCTCTCTCTCTCTCTCTCTCTCTCTCTCTCTCTCTCTCTCTCTCTCTCTCTCTCTCTCTCTCTCTCTCTCTCTCTCTCTCTCTCTATATATATATATATATATATATATATATATATAATATATATATATATATATGCGTGTGTGTGTGTGTGTGTGTGTGTGTGCATGGGCAACTTCTAAGCCATCGGGCTTGAGGGTGGGTATTGAGTAAGGAATCGGATGCATGGAGTATATATCATAGATCTGTATTTTACAAGATCTTTGCATACTGTGTACGCAAAACAAAACAAACTGTCTGGGGGGTTTTAACTGCTCAAGTCTAAAATAAGATTAGAGTCTAGATTGTGGTAATTTGGAAAACAGACAGAAGGGTCAAGGTTGAAGGAACAGGGGTTGTGTCAACGATCTTGTTAGCCGTTAACCGTGCGCTTTAGCTTGTAGGCCTGCATTTGTAAGGAATAGGGGAGAATGCGTGGGTGGGCTTTGGGTAGTGGAGTGAGGGGAAGGGGATCAAGGTAGCGGTGTAGGTAAAGATTTTTTTTTTTAAAAAAGGTCGTTTAAAAATAAACCTTTAAATATTCTTCTTTCTGTGTCGTTTGGGGTTGCCTTCGGCTTCCAAGCTGACATGGTCATCCATCCAAGTACTAACCCTTCCCGATGTTGCTTAGCATGAAACATTGCTAGCCTAGTTCAATTCTTTTATTTAACGTCTCTTCACTTGCTGAGTGATATATAACTGTTCAAGAAGACCTCGTAGCTCTAGATCCAATTTCCTATACGTCTCCATTCCCACCATGGGAACTTAAAACAGCCTTTTTTGATATTCATTATTGTACAGAAAATAAATCTAATAATGCAGACATACTGGCTACAAAGGCTCGAATACACCTGGAAAGCAAATATTATCAACATTTAAAAATTTATACAATGAGATGGTTCTGTGCTAGAATCATCCGATGCAGGAGCGGCATATGTTATACCAGAATTCAATGTTAAAGAATCTTTTTATTTAGGTAAGGGGATTTCGATTTTCACTGCAGAATTAATAGCAGTTTTAATGGCTCTAAGCAAAATTGAAAGTCTGTCTACAAATATTTTACAAATTGTTGTGTGTGTAGATTCAATGACCGTCCTGGAGGCATTGCAATCAAACAAGTCTAAGGAAAGAAAAGAAATTGTTATTGAAATAAAGCATAAAATCAACAATTTAATTGTTAACGGAACAGATGTAAGTTTCTGTTGGATACCGTCACATAGTGGGTTTCTCTATAATGACTGGGCAGATAGGGGGGCAAAACAAGGTGCCTCAAATTTGAACTCCAAGGTTATTGCATTGAAGAAATCCCCTAGAGAAATACAACATCATATTGAACAATTTTTACTTCGAACAATTATATTTGACACACATTTTGAAGAGCAGAATAAAGTCTCAAGAGCTATTTCCTCAATGGCAAATCGAATATGGTTAAATGCAATAAGACCGAAATATTGTAAAAATGTTTTATGTGCCTGTGAGAGAACACTTGTTGTTTGCATGCTCTACTATTGCCCCTATTTTGCCGCTGGAGATGAATGACAAAACATCCTTAAAAGAACTTAATTATCCTTTGTGTATTATCTTAGCGAAAATACTCTTTGATTCACCTGTTGCAAGGTTAATATAATTGTTTAATTTAATTTAATTTAATTTAATTTAATTTTTTTTAAATTATTATTATTATTATTATTATTATTATTATTATTATAATTATTATTATTATTATTATTATTATTTCTTTCTTTCTTTCTTTCTTTCTTTATTTATTTAAAAAAATTTTTATTTAAATTATTATTATTATTATTTTTATTTTTTTTTGGTCTTATCATCTTGATGAATTAAGACAATAAAAATCAACAACAACAACAACAACTGCTTGGTCAACTTCTTGCTAGCCTAGCTGTGCCCAAGCCGCTACACTAATGTGCCCAACACAAAAACAAATGGCTGAGGTCAAAATCCAACCCAACTTCGTTGCCCTAAAACGCGAACTTGTTGCAAGTTGGTGCAGTGTGTCACTACGTGGATCAAGTCACTCTAACCTGCCAGGTCACAGGCGCTTGTATCTGGACACGCGAGCGCCTGTGTGCCAGGTATATAGAAAGAAGCAACATTGTTTCCTGTTTATACCATCTAGAACGAACAAAACGCAATCCGATGATTCAATGTTCGGGTAATAATTATGCAATACCGCAATACGTCGACTCCGCGTTTTGCTTGGTTGAACAAGATTGGACCCCATAATTATTAAGTGTGTGTATGTGTGCGCGCGCGTGTGTGTAGTATATTCTGTCATTTGCATAACCAGCATTTGGATGCAGCACCGCCGAGTTTGTATAATTATTATTGCTACGTACATTTGTTTTAACGCACTTGGCACTCACGTGGCCTACCACCAACCGCCTTTTATGATCAAAATTATTGTCAACAAACCGCAATGAAAGCCTCTGGGTTAGGTGGGGGTTGGGGTCGGAGAGAACATTGAAGTTTTTAGCGGATTTATGATGGGAAATTAATTCGTGTACATTTTGGATAGAAAGGAGAGAGCGAGGTCGAGAGAATATAGTGCCACGTTGCAACAAACAAGCGGTGGCAGCGAGGGAATAGTCCTCACACACGACGTAGCTGAGACTTGCCTCTTATCGAAGAGGCAACGTTAGCCTCGGCTACCCTCAGCTACGCAGTGTGTCTCATAGTCTGAAGCGGGGATAAATGACGCTCTAAAAGAAAGGAAATCGTAAAACAAGTCCCCTATACGCTGATGTGTCCGGGGACGTTAATCTACCCACTGAACTGAACTGAACTGAAGGAAATCGTGCTATTGAACTAAAAAATACATTAATAATAAAACTTCAAAAACAGTAACCCAACTGCCAACAGCAGTAGCAAGCGGTAGCGGAAAGAATGTTAAAACTGTGGGGTGAGAGAAAGAGCAAGAAATGGCAATCCGAACAAACAACACTATAGGTCAGCTAGCCCAGAAATTAATAATATATTCAGAGGCTGGAAAAAAGACTAGCTGCAATGCAACTAGCTGCTGCCGGCAGTTTTTGAATCTTACAATAACAACAACTGCATTCTTATTTTCAAGGTACTTCTTGCGGTTAACACTTCGTCGCATTAACTGGCGGACAACAACAGGCCAAGATTGAAAATATCACCGAATTTTGGGTAGCGTGTGTGGGATTGGTGAAGGTGCTTGGGGGTAAAGAAAGAACAATAGGCTGTCGACTATAACGAAATTTGATATTAGCGTTGAGTCAGCCTGTTGCGTGAAAAATACGTATTCCGGTTATGTATTAGATTATTGGCTTTCGGGTTTGTTTATTATCGCTACGTGTGGATTTTTTGCGGATGTATTGCCTTGCATTGCTGATTAGTGTGCGTTCTGTTGTTGTTTTTTGCTGATTTTTTTTTCCATTGCATTTAAAAACTAACAACAACAACTGTATGATTAACTTTTTTTTTTTTTAAATAGGTCGCTGTAACAAAAATGTTAAGCTAAAGACAATTGACATAACTCTGAGAGAGAGAGAGAGAGAGAGAGAGAGAGAGAGAGAGAGAGAGAGAGATATTAAAAATTCAAGTTCCTAAAAAATGTCAAAAAGGATTCAAAGCTTTATTGTCAAAACTTTATCAACAACAATCAAAACTGGTCCATGTTATGTGTCAGTCAACTTGCCACAAACTGGCAAAATCCAAACTTATACTACAGGAAAAAAGTATGAACGAAAAACGTGGGTACATTTAACGTGTACAATATACATAGTTTAAAAAAAAACACATAAAAAAACCAAGTAACTTTGTTTTCTTCACAGTTAAACATAAAACAAAGTACTACAATATTAAATTGAAAAAAAAATCCAAACAAAATCACGTCGTTGAATTACGCGGCAATTTTTATGAAACAAAACAAACCATAATTATATATATAAACATTACAAATTACAAACTTGTAATTTGAGGAAAAACAATGTTCACCAAAGATAATTAGTTAGTCATTGTTTATAGGATCCAGCGGACTGCAAAGAGCGGAATCGGGACCACAACTTGGTTGAAAGAGGGCTCACCCAAGTTCTGTATAAAGTTCACCAAAGAACCGAAATCATGGAACAAAATGAAAGATGAAATTAAGGGACAAATATACAATACAGAAACCATATGATATATGTCCCAGAAACATCAAAATAAACCAATGTATTTACTTAAAGATATTTTTTAAAATGCATTAAGGTACCAATGTCACATAAACAATGTACATAATGAAAGATGACATTTCCCGCTTCATTTTAAATTTAAGGTGCAAAATTGTATATATAGTACACGATGTAGTCAAAACAGACTCACAGTGGACAAAAAAACATGTATCAAACGCCATTTTTACAGCCAAATGTTGTGCCAAACGTCACATCAAAGTCAATTAACAGCGACACTGAAATGTCATGACAATGCCTACTGACAATGACACTGAAATGTCACGTTAGTGTCAACTGACAGTGGTACTGACATGTCACGTCAGTGCTATCTGACAAAGACAACTGACATGTTCTGGAGAAAAAAACACATCCACTGTTTACCCCCTTTTTTTTTTTTTTTTTTTTTTTTTTTTTACAATCCACACTTCTGCCACCAGCTTTTGACTGTACAAAATTACACATACCGTCTTCCATTCGACCAGAGTGGGAGAAGTGATTCTGAAGTTTAGTCTCCTAACATCCATTTTCTATTTTACTGTTCTTCAAAATTCAAATGCGAAGTTTGGGAAGTATAAGCACTATATGTTTACAGGTAGGAGAGAAGTGGTGGCGATGGAAGCATGAGCATAACATTGACAATTTTGTATATTTTTTATGAATTACGTTTGAACTTTGAATTCAGTTAAGATTAGTGCGTCAATCAATAGAGGGGTAATTTTAACAATCAATTCCTACAATAGACCTAAAGCAGAGCGTGGTTTAACAAACAAATGTGCACATAGACTATTGAGAATGTTGTATAAAAACGCCTTTGGTGGTTTATTTTCTTAAATATCCTTAAACTTTGAGTTCGGTTAAAAGCAGCAACTCAAGAGATGGGCATCTCAGCAATTAATTCGAACAGCATATAGTGGCGTGTAGTAAACAGAAGAGGGTTCAAGTTTCACAGCTGATTAAGAGAGCGTTTCCCTCATAAACAAACTAAATCTAGATTGCTCAGGCCTAACCGCTCAGCCCACAACAAGGCAAACTATCGAGCCAACTTGCAGCCCAAAGCAAAACATGTTTACTTCCAAAGTAGGTCGCAGAGGGCAGCCCTAAAGAATAATGTAGGTTAATGCTTGCACTTTGCTTTTACCCTTGTGGAGCCTGCGCTACTATATCCTGTTGACTTTAATAGGCATGAATGATAGAGAACACTAAAGCGATAGATAACACACTGTAGTGTTACCAGAAATAACCTTACAAGTTACATTGTAGACTAATCTGCTGTATATTTTAGCTAATTGCTCAAATATTATTATCTATCACTACCTGCATATGATCTATGTTAACTGCAAGTTTGGTGCAATGCCTCCATCCAACAACATCCATAAAGCGCCAGAATGCGTTCAACTTCCTTATGTTGTGTACATACATGTGAAAAGCAAAGTTATTTTGCACTGAGGCTAACTACTAGTTAAACCGTGCATAAGAAATTGGGCAAACTGTTGAGAGGCACAATCACAGACCAGCTCAAAAACTAAGGAAAAAATCCCACAGACACTCTTCAGAAAACATTATAATAAATGCATCATTTAAGATCTATAATTATATTTTTGGAGCGCTTCGCCGCCACACTGGAGAAGTTATTAAAAACAAATTGGAAACAAAGCTTTAATAAAAATCGCGACTCCTTGTAAATGAAAAATCTGTTTACTTGTCGCAAGCCAGCTGGCATAACTAAGTGCTCAGCATCCTTGAGAGCTTGGCTCCTTGCCAAAGGTTGGGCCGTCTGCCAGCTAGCAGTGCGTTGGAGTGAGGAAAACACCGTTTGGCCAACAGGCAAAATACACATAATATAACGCAAGATAACGGGAAATTGGATGTATGACAGAATGCATGGGTGTGTGCGGAGAGACGAGGGTGGAGGGGAGAAATCTCAGGTTAGGGGAAGAAAAGTGGGGGAGCGAGGTTGTTGGTTGGAATTCGGTAGGATTATGAAAGATATATCATATCATTTACAAGAGGATGCAGTGGTTGATGGTTGGGGTTAGGTTGACTGGATAGGCAGAGGAGGGCGGGGAGGGGAGGTGATGCAACGGCAAGATCAGAAGGAAAATTTGGAGAAAGATATGGGCGAGGGTTGCAATTTTAAATATATATATTATTGGCAGTTAAGGATGATGAAAGGGGTGGTGTGTAATCTACAGAATCGGAAAGGTCAAGGAAAAAGCGGTTCTCAACATGTTTGTGGGTGCAATGATCGCGGCACAGGCCGGCTTAAAAAAAATAAAAAATTCTGTCCTAAAATTGCTTTTTCCAAATCAGCCCGCTTGGCAGAGACCCCAATTGGCATAAAATACCGGTGTCTCGGTTTTATACAGCTCTTCAAAAAAAGCTGCAGCACGTTAGCTAGGCCAAATGGCACTTACTTTCCTGTGCAAAAATTGAACTATTCGATCCTTGTTCTAAATCTGGAGTCTGACTTTCTGCAAAGTTCATGCATAAAAAAACAGACACAAAACGACCCATTCTGATGCAGACCGCACAAAATGATAAACCTGTTACTGTGTTAGGAGAAATTCAAACACACGCAACACTACTTTCTCAGTGTTCAAACTCAACCTTCTCCTCTCACAATCCCTGCATTTTAACTCCATCCACCCTGATCATAATACACTTATCGACCTAACAGTCGCCTGGTACAATCAATACACATAAATTCTTGTGCACTTGACAGCATGTTCCACCAAATACTTCGATAGGCTATGGCGTGCAAACACTGTACGTACAGTCAACATCCATTTCCAAGGCAAACTGCATGTGTCCATTGGTCAAATGCGAAGTTCACATCAAAATGCGACATGCAAATTGTAATAATAAGTATTTATTGAGTACGTTTTGTTGGTTTTTTTTAGTTTTTTTTTTTTAGCTGCCAACACTCTTCAAGATACAACATAGCTGTATTCAAGTACTTCAAGATGCACAAGATAAAACAGAGACATGTACCCCGTTATCTTGTCAATGCCAACTGAGGAAGGATATTGTACACGCTTTACAGAGTATCCAGAGTAGTGCACCTAAAGTCGCCAGTGCTTCGCTTTGTGTGAAATATTAGCAACCAACTACACTTCTCTGGATGCAGACATTTCCAAATCAATCAAGGCAACTGAAAAAAACAAGTTGAAGACCAGTCCAGAGTATGGTCGTAGGAAAACATCAAGCTGTGCATTCTGGATTCCTTTACACAATCCCAACCCAAAACACAATGAATAATGATTATGATACATGTTCAGCACCATCAGTACCATCAGTGTATGACCGACACAGCAGCACAAATAATAGATACCATAAGCCTTTGACAAATCCACACAGCAAGAACATTCTGTACATATCAAACTCCATGCAACAATTTCGACTCTCAATCATTAATCATCGCAAAAATGAGAACTTGGTATCAAAATGTTCAGAATATATCTGACACATTTGGCAAAAATTCAAAAATTCCATTCTTTAGGAGCAATTTTCCAACTAATCGATCATTTTTATACACACACCTCTGCTCCGTGAACTGCCCATTATACCGTTTGTATGAAAATTAACATTTAGAAATCAAAGGGCTCTCAACATCTTGTCTTGATTAATTAATAATAATAATATAAAGTAGAAGTTATCCTCTTTTTATTTTTTATTTTTTTTAAAAAGGTCTTGTTGGCATTTTTGTTGTTGAAAACTACAAAAACTAACGATTTAAAACACCATTACAAAAGAAAGGCTTACTAAAAAGACGAACTCGCAAAATAGATCATATATCCCAATGGACATTATGAAAATACTTTTTCACAAAACTACAAAATAACACAGACCAAAATCACATGATCTCTTAAATTAAAATTATCTTTAATTCAGTGGGAAAATATTCAAATACTGCAACAGCTCTTTATGATCAAAGAGAAACAAAACTTCTAATGATTAACTCTTAAACACACTGTAGATGAATATTTTTTCCAGCAAGGAACAACATCACAGCAATGGAAAATGTATGGAAAGTGAATAAAACTAAATGTAATATAAATAAAGAAAATGATGAAAGAACCATATGATTTCTTATCTTATGAATTAAACTTAAAATGACTAACACTTGAATTTTATTGTAATCAAATAAAGGAATATTAGTTTCTTCTTTCTCGAACCTGGTGCATGAAATGATGAATATTAAATTATCAGAATTATGATTGAAAAAACATTTGTTGCATGAAATGAAGCAAGAATTCATGCTTGTCTTCTTTGTTCAAGGGAACAAACTGTTGCAAGACGCCTCTAACCTTAATTGTAGACAGCATAAATCTATAAAAACTTAACAGCTAGATTACTCAAGTTTTTTCTTTTATTACATTAGCAGTATTTATACCTTGCTACTGCTACTCAAGATCTATACCGAGATAGTGCGATGTTGATTTCACAGCTAAGATTCTTTGCATTCTTTACAGATGATATACTCCTTTCCCTGCCATCTTGCAAACAATACTGATTTTACTCAAAAAACATTTCAGAAAACAGCACACATTCTTTAAGTTTACCCAAATACTGTATAATATTTTAAATACAATCTCAGAGACCTCAACATCAGATTAGTGCTACTAGAATCTTTCATTCTGATGATGGCAGTTACAGAGCAAAGATATAGGTACACATTTATGGCAAGGACGTGCGTGCTATGTGTTCAATGTTATACATGAATGAAAATGGATGACACGTGAAAAATCGCTGCCATGGATGACTGACTAGTGCAGTGAGGTAGAACTCACAGAAGACAAACTGTACATGACATGAATGCATATGGACATGAATGTACAGCTGGACAAAGTAAACACTCCTAAAATTTTATTTACACACATGTCCATTACAAGCTAGAATGGAAACGAAACACTTTCTAGCCAGCTGCACAGCGATATGACTACGAATAAATACTAGTTGATGGTACAGATATATCCAGGCAGAATGTCAGCTTTGGTTACTGAAGCTGGCAAAAGTACTGAAGATGATGACTCAATTTTATTTTTAACGACTTGAGGAGTTGATGGAAACGGAAATTAAAACCAAATCATTACCTCGTCTTGTCTTGTAGTTTTCCCCCATTTTGTTAGAAGTTTTATTTCATAAAATAATAGTTAATACTGCAGACCAATGTTCCTCAAGTGCAACTGCAACTAACATTCACTAAAAGTAACTGAAAAGCTCAGAAAGGAAAAAATAAAAGTTGACATTTAAACTCAAAATTGATTTTACCATCACCGATTAAAAAAATGTGTCCTGGGAGATTCCAGAGCTCTACACAAATAAATATGATGAAGATTCGACACAGAATACAGTCCATAACGTCAAACTAGGAACATGATTTTCTTTCCTTTGATGACAGATGATGATAAACATTACCAGTTCCTTCAGGCAGCGCTGTAATGCACGGCAGCGTTGTAATGTACAAAAACGAAATAAAAATCAAGTCAATTGGATTGCAAAAGCAATGCCAACCAAACATTGTCTGGTGAACAAAAAATGTCGAACCACACACACATTTGCACCGTAGGAAAAAATACAAACGTAGAAAAGTAAACATCCTGCACAAATTGCCGGTAATTCGTCAAAAAATGAGTGTCGGTGAGGGTACTGAGTGGTGATGAAACAGCATTATAATGTTTGTCACTCCACCGTCATCAATGACATATAGGAGCCAGATCAGCCTCACTGTCGGCAAGCAGGAAGGTGTCGCTGAGACTGCGAATGAAGTGGTAGTCGTTGGCCTTGCAGTATGGGCAGATGATCATATGCGAGTATTGCGAGTAGAAATCCAGGCCGCGGTTGATATCCACCACAGCACGACGGCAGCCCTTGCAGGTCAGGCGCTTCTGGCAGCAGGGCACAGCAGCAAAGATGTCGTACGTGTACATCGATCCAATCACCAGGTTGCGGCCATCCCATGAACGCTTGCAGGCCACACATTTTACCTCATTACGCCCCTCCAGACAACTCAAGCAGGTAGCATTTAGGAATTGCAGACGTCCTTCCCATATCACCTGAAACAGAATTTAAAGCACAACATTTGTGAGATTCATAATATAGCAAAACTTAAAATAATGGAACAAAATTCTCAGCAGATCTCAGTGTTCCCTTCCACACCCCCCCCCTCCCCCACTTCCCTCCTTCTCCCCCCACCTCCCCTCCCAAAAAAAGTTCACGGGACTTTCAGTTATCAAAATGTAAGTCTTTTGCAAATTTTGAGTGTCCCCAATTTGTTTAGCAGCGACACAATTAATAGAGGAAGTATACATTCTGCCCTCATGCTATTTTAAAGGAAGACAACTCGCGCGGCACAACATGTCATTGGATTGTTTGCTATTTAATACCTTCGTTGAAGGAGAGAAAGGCGAGGGGGCTGGGGGGGAGTAGGGGTGTTTGCCATGAATTAGATGGCCGCTCATGTATCAGAATTTTTTACTTCAGCAAGTCGGGACAAATTTTTATGTCCACAGGACGCACACATATAAACTTTTCTGCATCATTTTGACTCACATGCAGAGCAATGCGAGTCTATGTACTCAACTGCCCCCCTTCCACCCCCCCCCCCCCCTTCAAAAAAAAAATAATAAAATTTTCGCAAATCTGTTCATCCATCGTCCATCTGTGCAAAAACTTTTAAGTGGCTAAGTACTCAGCGCCTATTTCAACTATCACAACCAAACTTTGTAAGATACCAATGAGACCTCAATAATAATCAGTGAATGAATGACTTCACTTCAAGGTCAAGGTCACAAAGTCACCAATGCTATTCCAAAACAGAAAAGTGTTCACAAATTTCACTTATTTCTATGTTATTAATATTGTGATTCTTTGAGGCATGAAAAATATCAATGGGACACCACCAGCTGTCTGGAACTGCCGACAGTATTACTAACAACGCCCCTATACTCAGTACAACATCAAATATTCACTAGGCTGTGTAGGGCCGAGCACCTAAGTCGCATTTCTGTGACAGACGACCCACTGGTGAGAACACACACGCTAGTCACACAGGCGACCCTCACAAAACACTAATTGATAAAACAAAGAGCATACACACAGAAACCATAATTTAATAAGTCAAAACAATAGCGTACAAATTACAACAGAAAAAAACATTTCTTACCTGTACTGCTGTCTCATCGTAGGACTGAGGCGACAGGAAGAAAGTGCCATCAATCAATGGGAAGCGATCAAAGACTGGCAGGTGGTTCTTGCACAAGACACAGCGCATGCTGCACACACGCTTGTTGAGCAAGTTACCGAGGACAAAGTTGCGTGTCTCGGCATCACAGCTCCCATCCTCTGCGCCGGCCACTTCCCAGGGTGTGTTGGTCAAGCTCTGGGCATGTGCCAGCTTGGACGATGCCTGGTTGCATGAGGAGTTGAATGCAAACGCCAGAGAGTTGGTATCCTCCATACGGATGTGGTAGGGGTTCTGCTTGTTGCGAGGCAGGCAGGCAAATGCTGACAAGTCCAGTCGCTGGCGAAAACCTTGCTGGGATGTTGGACCGACACCAGGGTCAGAAGAGGATGAATCACTGGCCTTGCGGCTGTTCTTGAAGAACATGTCACCACTGACTGGGGACGAAGAAATAGGAGAGATGGAGCCTGCAGATCCAGGGATGCTGCTGACGCTGCTAGAGTGGGAGCCAGCAGACCCTGTGCTGCTCATGCTGTTGGTACGCAGTCGGAGTTGTGGGTTGGAGGGTGGTAACCCAAAGTACCCATGGCCGTTTGGTAAAATTTGGTTACCGTTAGTATGGCCATTGTTGTTAGCAAGAGGGTGGTTGTCCACTGTGGTGTTGCCGTTTTGTTGTAGCGTTGAGTTGTCATTTTTCTCAGTCACTGCATTGTCCGTGTAGGTGATTGCAGTGCTGTCGTTATTGTTGGCCAGCTTCTTGCTGTGCGTGGTTGTAACATTGGTGCGGCTGCCAGTGTGGTTGTGCTGAGTGTGGTTGTTGGCTTGACCTCCGCTATGTGGAGCGTGGCCTGCTGGATGGTTACTGCTGATGTGGCCCACGTGGTTGCTGTGGCTGTTGTTCTTGTGCGCGGTGCTGACAACGGGCATGGGTTTGTCATTCTTCTTCTTGTGCTTCTTGATCTTTCTGTTGTTGTCGTTGGAAGGAGGAGGGGGGATGTAGTCTAGATCTTTACGTAGATGACCACGTCCACATTTGCAGTCGCAGGCTTTGAAGGCCAAGTCATATCCCTTCTTCGTCCATAGATTCTGAAGGCGCTGTTTCTCACTCCAACTGCGTGCGCGGCCGCACGACCTCAGATAGGCCAAAACTGATTGCTGGAACTCTTCGAAGCAATCTTTGTGCATCCAAATCCCCTCATCGCAGGCCTCGTTGTTGCAAATCACTCTCACAGCACCGTACGGGTCTTCCGGGTCTATAGATTCGTCAGGAGACCGGCACGAGCCGGGTGTACAGCACTTTTGGAGACGAGCCCCATGATTGTCGTTTTGACGCTGTCCATGCATTATACCGTGCGCTCCGGCCGCGGGGACCTCACGGGCTGGCTGCACAGCCGCTGCAGCTTGATTGTTATTATGGACATCTTCGTCCTTCTGCTTATGCTGGCGATGATGCTTTGTGTTGGGCATGGTAAATCAATGTCACTATAACTTCAATAGAGCAGCATGCAATGCTGTCACACTTCGGAAAGCTTGCATTCCTTCTGAAAACTTTACCGTATGTGTTTCAGATACGAGCTCCCCGGCTTGTTGTGATCCTAACTCTGCTACTGGAGGTGTGTCATGCTTCACTGTTGCAAGAGATGGGTAAATTTTAAAAGGGCGGCGAGGATTGGCTAGTTTGAGAAAGAGAGCCCTCAAAGCCTTCTCTCATTGGCTGGCGGCTTACCGCGACCTTGGCTTCCATTGTGATATGTAAATGAGGGGCAAGCGATGTTTACATCGCGTTGTTTTGGGTCAAGGTCGCACTGGCGGCCGGCGAAGTAGCGTTGTGCGTGTGGCCGCGATGTGACAGTAGCGTTCTCGCAGCCGATCTCTCTCTCTCTCTCTCTTTCTCTGTGCTCAACCACAAGCTTGCGTGATGAAAATCATGTCTTGCAGTCACAGGAGAAAAAATAATGAGACAACAATCGACTTCGATATTTACATCCGTGTGTGCTTAATTGTTACGTAGTGTTTGAAAATCGAGATCCGCAAAAGTTCCATATAGCCATTAAAATCAATTGACGAGGGCTGGGGGAGAAAAAAAACCGCTTACTGCACGGCAGAAATAAAACTACGCAGTTAGCTTCGAGCGGCTGCAAAAAAGCACGTGGTCCGCTGGCTCAGTAAAATTACTCGTGCTCCTTTTTTTTTCTTTTTTTTTTAAATGGTTGAGCAGGAACACATACCTGACACAAACCGGACGTTTTGGATCGATACATCATACTATATTACCTATATGATTTGAGTACTTAATACATTTATATTAAATGCATTGAAATGAATTGTTCTAACTTGCATTTAATAAACATAATAAACAATATTTAGCAAAGAAACAACGGAATAAGTTCGTATCTACTTTTTTTTTCTCTCCAATGGATCTAAACGAGGCCTTAGTTTTAAAAAAATGTTATGAGAAATTGTGTATATAAGTCTATTTTTACTTCTTTTTTTTTTCCACACGGCAGGTCAAGAAATCTTTATTCATAAAAATACAGTGAAGATTTGGCGCGTCGCCGTTTATAATATGCAAAAAGCAGTGACAACAATTTGTACGATAGAACATTATTATATACTTTTTTACATTTACCAAAACAAAACTTGAGATTTGCATATGGGAGTTGAGGTGGGAGAGGGGGGGGGGATGTCATACCCAAATAATACAGAAAAGCAACATATTGATCTAGGTATACTAAACCAGTCAACTAAAATTCGTCGCCGTCATTGTTCTTAATGTTTTGTGTGTGTGTGTGGGGGGGGGGGGGCGTTGAGGGGGTTGTTGTTTTGTTTTTGTTGTTGTTGTTTTTTGTTGTTTTTTTTTTGTTCCTGAAAATGGTTGGGGCAAACTGTCAGGTAAAAGATACAGCCTACACTGATTTGTAACTTGATCGTGATCACTGAGGATGATGATGCAATCATCACTTTCAGCTCCACTACCCGGCCACATAGGATAGTATTTTAATAATATTCAAACATGTATAACGTTTTTGCTTTTTTTTTTTTTCTCTCACACATTTCAAACATACACATGCATAAAACATACACATGCATAAAACATACACATGCATAACATAATTAAATGTTGCTGCTGCTGCTTCTGCTGCTGCTGCTGCTGCTGCTGCTGCTGATGTTACTACTACTACAATATCACTGCCCATGTTACTGCTAAATACAAACTACGACTGCAAATCATGATGATGATTACGATGATCACGATGATGATGATGATGATGATGATGATGATGATGATGATGATGATGATGATGATGATGGGCACGTGACGATTGTGGTGGTGATTGATGATACCGGTGATGATGATGATGACAGTACCACCATCACCACCATCATCAACAACCATTAATTTGTGAATTGTCCCTATACAGAAACAACAGTATAGTGATCTCATTAGAATGGTCTTGTGATTAAGTAAGGGGAGATGTCCACGACATAGAATGTGTTATTGTGACGTAGAAAATAGTCATAGCTATTGTCAGCGCGCTGTCGATCGAGTCAAAACGCGCGGTCACACAGCTTTCCTTGGCCACACAGCATGTTTGCAAAGGGCGGTTATTTCCGCGTAAACAACGCTAACCTGTTACCCATCTCACACTCCCTCATCCCTTCCTCTGATCACTTATTTTCTCCATTCTCATCCTCCCCTGCGTTTCATGTTTCAAGTTCATGGTTATTGATGAATTTTCCATCGTTCCATCTGTACAGCACACAACACAAACATAACCTCACAGTCACCTCCACTTCACCCAAACAAGGGCACTAAGACGTCGTAAAAAAAAAAAGGTAAAGGTAGTCCCATAGCCTTGTGGCCGTAGGGGAGCGTGATGTTGGAGATCACACTTATCTTGGGCCAGCGTAATGAGGGTGATGCCCAACTCTCTCCCTCGCTGCTTTACCTTCCCCACCCTCAAGAGAGTAGGTACTCAATCACAGTTGAGTCAACTGGGGGCGTTGTTGTTTGTCGCTTCACACCTTAGCGGTCACCCATCCAAGTGCTAACCGCACCGGACGGTGCTTCACTTTCGACACAGTAGCGAGTGCTCCAACCACTGCACTATCCGACACCCCAAGACGTCGTACGTTTGAACATATAGATATTAGGAACTGCATGTTGACATTATAGGTTATCTATGCTTTCAGAAGTCGTACGTATACACATATATTATTTATTTATTTATTCGCTTTTATATAGCGCTTTACCAGCTCATGAGCCATTCAAGACGCTGGCGCCCATTTGCTGCCTTTGGGCGCATGGTCTGACGCCCAGACGACTGAGCACAATCCTGGGCGACCGAGGATGGGGAGAAGGGATCTAGTGCCACTCGCCCGTCTAGGACCTGAGCGTCAGGATATTTTAAAGTCCGTGCGATGGAATGCGTGCGTGCATTGACTAGACCTCGGTTTATACTCTCATCCGAAGGATTAGGAGCGTAGTGTATCAAGTTTGTTTTGTTTTGTTTTTCTTTCCCAGGCGTTTGAACCGCTGCACGTACAGGCCGCAATGTTATCCACTGACAGTCTACACCACTGAGCTAATGGCTAATTGCGCTCCCTAGGTATAGAGATATAGAAATATTTAGGAACTGTTAACGTTATGGACTATCTATAGGTTTAGCTGATCTACAATTTGAATTAGAAAGGTTTATTTTGGCGATGGCATATCAAAAATATCAAATCAAAACAAAAAAACAAGTAAAAAAAAAATACTGGCACTATTGGCATTTTATGTGCTATTTATGGCTTCAGTTGTTCTGCAATTTGAATTAAAACGTGTTGTTTTCTTTGTTGTTGTGATGGCATGTCAAAAACAAACCAGCAACATATTGGTAAAACCAAAATAACATGTTTGCGGAGTTCTCCGATCGTTAGAACGTAAACATCGCTATCTTTCCACAGCGAGTCATGCTAGCACACTACATCAGCTCTCTTCGCCCCCTCTCCTTCCATGGTATAAGCTAAATGCCGCCCAGAAGGTCGTCCAAAGGGTCAGGGTCCGTCCTCTATCTCATTCACCTGGCGATGGCGCTGACAAACAACTGCCCACTCCACCATCAACACCCAAAAGTTCCAGTCCTGAGTATCAGGCAACCTGATTTTGTTTTCAATCCTCAGATGCACTGCATGCGTTCTGGAAAGCAGATAACACTTGCGGTTTCGTTTCGTTATTAAATTATCGTCCCCAAACACATTTGCGTATAGAGGACAGAATACTTGCGGTTGTTGTATTTCCAGACTACCCCCGTTGGGGTGCCGGGGGTTTCAGTATAAATAGTATCCCCACTTTCTGGAAATTGAGTGCTTTAAATTCCCACTGTCGCTGTCTTTCTCATTTGCTCTTTCTCAGTCCTGCTCTGTTCTATCAATCTGCTATACTATCTTCTTCTTCGCTAGACCAGTCACCTACCTTTTTTCTTGAAAACTCTTCCGGGACAAGACTCCTTGTTTGTGTATGAGGTCTGTTGGATCAGCTTGGGAATATTGGACGCTTTCTGCCAGGTGGTCACTAGGGCTTCCTATGATGTTATTATTTAGCAATGTAGGCATTTTATATGTATATGTTTTGTTGATAATTTATAATGATGTTTGTATTCTATTTTGTTTTTGTAAACAGGGGTTCGATAAATTATAGTGCAGCCTCAGCGTCCCCTGCGTGGGATGTCTTTATTGTAAAGTGACTGGCTGGTGGAGGGCATTCAGTTTTCCCACTAGGGTTGTTTCAGCAGATCTTTTATGCGGATTGGGGGTTGTCCGGTCCTGATTTGGCTCGGAAGAGTCCGCTGGACCTAAAGCAACAATTATGTTATGTTATAAATGTTATTTCCAGACTTAAATAGGATTGTAAAAGTCCTGGCGGATTCAGAACAAACTAAATGTCGGTCAGTTCGGCGGTCGGTCCGTTGGACACATATTCCGAGAACCACTGAACGGATTTTGACCAGTTTCATAGAAACATTACCTAGGTTAGTGGTCGGCCTCTCGCGCCATCATATTTACAAGAATACAAAGTCAAGATTACTGGAGCATTTTGTGGAAAAACACGTTTTGCTCAATAGTTTTAAAAAGAATAAAAATAAAGAATTAAACAAAGGCTGAAGCAATTTTGCTTTGTTTTAGTATATAAGTACATGTACTTCAAACCAGGAATCATCCTTCCGTTGCAGTCCAGGTGTCGGTCAGAAGGTTGCTCCGAATTTCACTTAATTATTCAAAAACAACTTTTTGCCTTATGTGAAGAATAACTGAACCGCAGTTCATCATTTTTACAGTGTGGATATTCATCTACGGCTAAGAATGTTATATCGGTTTGTTCTTTTTTTAAAAATCGAGGTCGACATTGCGTTTTACCATTTTCCAAAAGCGTTTTGCTCTGTATGCTAGACTACCTAAAAACTGTATGAGCCGATTTGGATGTTTTCCAAATTTCCAAGTAGTTCAGATAGTGGCCGATCATTCCATATTTTCCTTTTGCGTTAGGCACCAAGTCACGACAAAGCCAAGAAAGTGAACACTTTGAAAATGTTTATTTTTCGGCTATGTGTGTGTGGAAATACATTTGAATGGTCTTTATAACATTTGGCGTTGTTTGGGGCTGTGGTCAGTCTGCAAGCGTCTCGCTGGGGCTATTATTCTTTTATTTAGTCTTTTAATTAATTTTTATGTTCAAATGTAGTAGGCTAACTTTTAAGTTTATCGACCTCTCACGCATAATTATCTGGAATCTCGTGAGATGAAGAGAAGCTATCAGGGGTGATATTCAGGAAGCATTTACCCAGTGGATAAAATCCGCGAAGCCGCACATAAGGGTACCGAATTACCCTCTGCCTCGCGGATTTATCCGCTGGATAACTGCTTCCTGAATTCCGCCTCAGAAGGGACCATGCAGTCAGTCATTCATTAAAATTTCCTAATCAGCATATATCTTCCCTGCAAATGCCCAAAATCACCTCACAGGATTTCCGTATCTAATGAAGTCCCGTCTAGTCATTGGGCATTCCCACAACCGGTGACTCTGTTGAATAATTTCACGTTTTAAAGTCAAGACGATGGTCGGTGTTTATGAGAAAACGACTGTACACATGCACAAACGATGAACCGAAAGTTGCCGGCCGGTACGCAGTAGGTGGCAATACGCCAGAATGGCCAGTAAACAGTAAAATGGCGTCGTATTCCGTGGTCTTATTTATAACTGAACTAGTCTTGTTTATCCTGATTACTATTGTAAGCATAAATCATGGACTGGACCCTAGATTATATAATAGTTTATGCTAATTTTATCCGGGGACGTGGTTTTACTATGGATGGTAAACTCAAACATCTGACAGTAAGTAGCTACACATAATTTATGCCCAACATTTTGCCCACAGAAAGGTTTTCGACCACTGGGTATCGCGTCAGATACAAGATAGGGTCATACGTGCTGACCACAGACTACACTCGTACACTCTGAAGTCAACGTGTTTTTGTACACCTGTCGTATAAATCGACTAGGAGTACCGAAAGATCGTCTCTATACCTGGGCAGGCTACCTTGACATTGAGTAATAGGATTTCGTCATCACAGGGCGGCCGGCGCCGGCTATCTCTACGTTCTACTAAATGAACGTCGGTTAGAGGCGGGGGTGTGGGTGAGGGTGGGGGAATGGTGTTTATTACAGACGGAGACGGCTGGGGTGGGGGAGGTCGAGACAACAAGGTTATGGAGTGGAGAGATGATGGGGTTTAGAGGTGGGGTACGAAGGGGGGATGGGTTACAGAGGTTCAAGATAGTTGAACTGGCTTGAACATGTTGGTGTGTATGCTCAGCTTGTTTTTCAGCGTACAAGAGTGGGGTGAGCTGAAGGGGGTCAGACAAACACGTATGCGGGCGGTATGACTTTGGGTTGCTCGCGCGCTATCGCTTTTAGAGCCCATGCGGGAAGGATTAGGTCAAACGGCCATAGTAAGGTTATTGTGTTGTTGCATGCAATAGAATCAGCTGTATTAATTTATAGGAATACACGCACACACACACACACAAACAAACACACCTACACAAGCACACACACACACAGGTAGTGGGGCGCTGCACATGATCTTAATTAAAAGAGTGAGTAACTTTATCTGTATCCGAAAATGACTTGCAAGGTTTGCATTCAGCACTCGGAAGGCTGCCAGTTATCTTGGCCTGAGGCTGGTTGTAATCTTGGCCAAGATGGTGCTCACGTAAATCTAAATAGAAGTGTTTACCGGCGATTCTGCGCATACTTATATTAATCATTATTGACATCAAAATAAGTGTTCCGTATTGTGTATGTGGTCCGTTTGTTGCATAACCGCTGGATCCATTTAGCGTGTATCCAGAGCTAAACTTTCGCGTAAGCGCTGCCACTTCGAATAAAATTAATGCCCCTGTTTACATTATCAGCACCACCTAAGAAGAGGACCCAGCCAAGTCCCGCCGACCTTGTATGCAGATCGGGTGTAACGGAATGTTAGAACATGGAACGTTTGTGGGATCATCAATGCATGCATGCACTATTTTGGCAAGAACAGATAGATTAATATAATTATTGTTAATAGGTAGGCTTTTAGTTTTATTCAGGCGCCGAAGAACTGCAGGCAAGGAGAACAATGTACTTTAGACTTGCACCGTAAACAACTTATTGTGATCAGTTCCTGAAATCTTCAAGCCTACAACAGAGTGAGCGAGACTGCACATATGTGTTAGCGAGACCCGGAAGGTCTCTTATACTCAGTATGTTTATTTTAAAAAATCCCCTATCCCTCACGCGACTTTTTTTTTCATCAGGTCATGCCCAAAATCCCCGGTTAAATATAGAGGAGGCATCCAAAAAATAAGAGGTTCAGGTTTTGTATTTTGCTATGAATGTCCTTGGTATGGCATGCATAATGCGATTTAAAGTTCAGGTCAGTTTAGTGAGTAGATTACCGTCCCCGGACACGTAAGCGTATAGGGGACTTAAGCGATTTAAAGGTGACTTAAGCTTACTCTTATAGTCCGAAATTTCAAAGAGCTGTTGACTGAGTACTACGTTTTGAGGTGTGAAGGATTTAAAACTAGGTTTATTGCTCCAATAATAATCTCGATCGTCATTCAGAGTTTTCTTGCTAGCTTGCACCTGCCACCCCTAGCTCCTCCCACCCCACCCCATCCCACCCCAACCCCATTTCCACCATACATATAATTATGATCCCACTGTGGAATGAAATATTATCCTGTGTTCAGACCCCAGTGCCTGCGTGTCTACCCACCTCACTATTTAACTTCCCTTTCCTTCCAACCTAGCCTTCCTCTCTCTCTCTCTCTCTCTCTCTCTCTCTCTCTCTCACACACACACACACACACACACCACCCTCACAAGCATCACCGACACCCCGTACTCTCCCTGCCCATACCCATACAAACTACCTCCATTCACGAAGCAGATCTCAGTAATCTGCATAATTTATGTAATTACTCTCATTGTCCTTCACCCTCGTTCCCTCCTAACTACCCTCCCCACCCTCACCCACCTACCACCCCCGCTCCCACCGAACCCCACCGTATCCTTCACCCAATTTTCCCCAGGTGTGTCTGTTTTATTACACCTTAGTGCTTATAGGTATCCAAAATAAGAGACGAAAACACAAGGCCAAAGGGAAAAAAGATATCTTTGTGTGTGTGTGCGTGTGTGTGTGACTGTGTGTTTGTGTCTCGTGTTTGATGTTAATCGTCTTTTTCTTCACTGTCGACGATCATTGATTAGCCAGTTTAACTGATGAATGTTCTACTTTTGTAGTGACAATCACGGGAAAATCAGTTTATATTGATCACCGCATTACCAGTCTTTGCTGCGTCGTCGTTTGCTGATGCGGGGTTGCAAACATTTTTTTTATGGAATTCGACTTATGTGTCCCAAACAGTAAATGTCTTCTTAATGTTAAAACACAACATTTCATCAGCTTAATTTATTTCGTTAGCTCTTCAACTCTATGTGCTAATCAAATCAAGATCATTATAAAAGAGTTTGACACTGTGTTGCTCTTTGTTTCTGTCCGGAGAGTTTTGCCAAATTAGTACTTTTAATCGCTGAGGCATTTCCAACCACCTTTCTAACTGATGAGCATATACCATCCTCTACAGCACTCTCAAACCTAATAGGCGCACACATGTCCTTCAGCGCTATAGAAATGCGATGAGTAAAATCAGAACATGCCTGTTTGTGGACACCGAAGCACGAAGTCTAGTGCCGCAGTTCATCAGCATAGAACTAAAGACAGACAAGCCAAGCACACAATGAGCTGATGGCACCAAGGCCTTCGCCCCACCAGAAGCACATGACTGGTGATTGATTCTGGAAAGCTTCCAAGTTTTTGTTTTGTTCCTGAAAGCAGTTTTTCTACTTCGTTAGCATTTTCCTTGACTTGACGTCGATATTCATCATTGTTATTATTACAATTACCCAGGTGTCCCACCTTTCTGTCTTGTTATTCACCAGGCTAGTTTGGTTTGCACATTTACTATACGACCACAATTGATTATGTTACATTGTTACCTCGCTAGTCCGGTTTGCCTCGTATTATTTCGGAACAAGCTGTTTAGCGTTATATATTGTGTTCCAACATATTACTCCGTAATAATAGCCTTTTGGCACTTCATTGATACTTTGCTTCGATGTACAGTTAAAAAGTATTGTCATCTAGACAACCTTCAAGGCTAAAAATAAAAATATATGAGTAAGGATTACCGACTGATTTATTATTAGTATAGATGAAAATTCTATTTTGTGTATTTTTATTATCACTCATACACATGTACTGTCATTTAAATGTCATTTTCCTAAGAATGAATGGTTGTAAAATGATTTAATGATGATAGATGTTTGAAAGAATGAACCGCAGGAACGAAAACAAATAATAACTATTTATTGTATTATTGATAACGGACGGTTGAACTACTTAAATATAAAGGAACAAAAAAGATGTGTTGTCATAGAAGATAAATCGCTCACACAATGGCAGCAACCATGTCGCTGCAGGTTAAGACATTCTTGTCATGCTTTTTTTTTAAATTGACCCTGACATATTTGTTTACTTTATTGTTATTTTAAATAAAGCACGCACACACACACACACACACACAATCATGGGCGCATTGACTATGACGATGTTGTGTGTGTGTGCGTGTGTGTGAGCGCGCGCTTCATTTAATAGCAGACTTAAAGCAAAGTAAACATATATATCAAGATAAAAAAAAGAAAAGAAAAGCCTGACAAAAATGCTCATAACATGCAGCGATATGGTTGTATTTAATTAGTTCAACCGTCCTTTATCATTAATATAATAACTAGTGTGGACAATGGGTCCCGACAGGAAGTCCTCTCCAGGATCGCACAAACAACTGCTGCCCTGACAAGGTTGAAGCCCATTTGGAATGACAGGACCATCAGTCTATATTCCAAAGTAAGACTGCTGCGCTCCCTTGTCATCTCCATCTTCCTATATGCTTGCGAAGCATGGACCCTCACAGCAGATCTCCAACGAAGAATACAAAGCATGGAGATGAGGTGCTACAGAAGACTTCTGGGCATTTCCTATACCCAACACATCACCAACGACGAAGTCCGACAGATCATCACACAAGCCATTGGACAACACGATGACCTGCTCACAGTGGTGAAGAAACGGGAACTCCGATGGTATGGCCAGATCATCAGGCCTTGCAAAGACTATTCTGCAAGGCACGGTGCAAGGAGGTAGAAGAAGAGGGAGACCGAAAAAGAGGTGGAAGGACAACATTCGAGAATGGACTGGTTTGACACTGAGCGAAGCCATCAGGGATGCTGAAGACAGAGAAAGATGGAATATGCTGGTTAAACGATCATCTGTGGTGCCCCTACGACCTCCAGGTTACGGGACAGGATAGGATAAAAATAATTAGTTATTATTTGTTTCCTTTCCTGCGGTTCACTTTATATATTTAAACTTTGTTGAGACTAGTCTAGATCTGATTGTAATTAACGTGATTCAGAATTAAGGCTATTTAAACAAAACAAAACAAAAAACACAACGAAAGAGAATTAACATCATTTGCAGAGTCTGAAATACATGTTGACAAGAACACTGTTCGACACTTATGATACCTTGCTTTCTCGTATATATTCAGTCTGTGTTGAAAAATAAATTTGCCAAATGAAGGTGAGTAAATAAGAAGAAGAAGAAGAAGAAGAAGAAGAAGATGATGATGATGATGATGATGATGATGATGATGATGATGATGGCGACGACGACGACGACGACGACGACGACGATGATGATGATGATGATGATGATGATGATGATGATGATGATGATGATGATGATGATGATGAAGAAGAAGAAGAAGAAGAAGAAGAAGAAGAAGAAGAAGAAGAAGAAGAAGAAGAAGAAGAAGACGTTCTTATGCACCAAGGCAGTCTCTGTGTAGTAAACAGGTACAGCAAAGAGATGCAGATTGTATGAACTGCATCCAAATAGGCAAGTAAACTTATCCTAGTTTGTAGACTTTTGTCTTCAAGGAGCATACTGCGTAGCAGAGACTGAACGTAAGCCTCGGACAGTCTCAGCTACGCGTGGTGACACACAGATATACCGAACCTATAATTTAAAGTGAGTAGGAGACCGTTTTATTCTCTAAAGTTTTACACTTGGTAGTATGATCATAGAAGAGTTTATTAATCCACATGACTGAGTTGAAAGCTCTACGGTAAGGGTATAAACATGCTTGCAGGTTAGGCCGTCGTCGAAAATTAAACCAACCCACTTCTAAGGCAGTGGACTCCATTTAAAACGTCACAATAGACAATAGGTACTGAAATTGTTGGCCTACTTAGCCGAAGCGACGCGTCGAAGCTTATGCTGTCAGTATATGTGTGTACGCGTGTGTGTGTGTGGGGGGTGGGGGGTGGGGGAAGAGTGTGTGGGTGTGTGCGTGTGTGTGTGTGTGTGTGTGTAGACTACACTGGTACGACCTGTATTTTAATTGTGCCCGCCTGTAGCGCTGAAAATGACGTACTTCAAGGGAGCTCAGTCATGTAGCCTATTGCTTATAGCAGACGCTCTTTTTTTAATTTTACAACGCTCGAATCCGAAGCTCAAATTCAAATTTTGCTAACATCCGAGTAAAAATGTCTGAATGTATCTGTAAAAAGTCGCCTTTTCACGTGAATTATACATTTTTCCAGCATTTTTAGATAGGGCTCGAAAACACTGCGTAGCTGAGACTATCCGAGACTTAAGCCTATACTTTTGCCTATCACTAGTTGTGAGAGATATTCAACGAGTCTCAGCTATGTTGTGTGAGGCTCGGACTCACTTTAACATTGAAAAAAAAAGTAGCTACCAAGAACAAGGAAAGAAAAACGCTTCTATAGCGATAAAACAACAACAACAACAACAACAACAACAACAACAACAACAACAACAAAAGCAAAAACCAAATATTTTCTTCAGATGTAATAAGTAGACAATGTGCAACAAAACTATTTTCATTGAACGCAAATGTGTCTTAGAAAGTTGGTAAACCTAGTTTGCAACGTCGAGAACACTCCCCCCCCCCCCCCCCCCCCCCGTTTTATACGTAGCAATAAGAAACAAGTATTGATTTGAACAGCAAAAGAACAAATAAACACTACTCCCTTTTTCTCAGAATTCGTCTTTCTCCATTTCGTTTAATAAAAAGAAAGCAGACACTGATTTTCTATTTTAAACAAAAATTGTCGTGTAAGAAGAAAACAAGCATTGACAGAACAGCGAAGGAAACAGCTACGAACAAACTTAAGTATATTTAAAAAAAAAAAAACGTTTTACTTTTTACGACGAAGTCCGACAGACCATTACACAAGCCATTGGACAACACGATGACATGCTCATAGTGGTGAAAAAACGGAAACTCCGATGGTATGGCCACGTCACCAGAGCATCAGGTCTTGCAAAGACCATCCTGCAAGGCACGGTGCAAGGAGGCGGAAGAAGAGACATAAAACGAAGTGGAAGGACAACATTCAAGAATGGACTGGCTTGTCACTGAGCGAAGCCATGAGGGTTGCTGACGACAGAAAAAGATGGAGTACGATAGTTAAACGATCATCTGTGGCGCCCTAACGACTTTCGAGTTACGGGATAGGATAGGATAGGAGGGGTTTACTTTGATCTTTCAATTCTTTCTTTCTTTGTTCCTCATTTTTCCCCATTACCATAGGCATACCAATAATAAACAAGTTGCAAGAATGTTGATAACAAGTAAACTAATCGAATGTTAACAAAATGCTTTCTACAAACGAACGAACATAGGCAGAACAGCTAGAAACCGCGGACACTACATTAAAAAAAAACTACGTACTATATTTCATCTTGGATATTTGTTTTTCTGTCTTTCTCATTTTCTCATTCTTCCCAGTTATTTTACCAATAATATTAGACATAAGACATGAAACATAAGATATAAGACATGAAACATAAGACATGAGACATAAGTCATGAGACATAAGACATAAGAATGTTTATTCCCCAAGTAAAAACGTTACAAGGATTTTGGTGTGGCATGGCGACAATAAAATACATTCTTTCTTGCACAACCTCACATGCATTCATCGTGTGATACACTTCATTGGCATACAACATGTATAAAGCACTAAAGGATAGGTAAACAGTGTTTGAAGAATATTGTTAACAAGTATATTGACAGAATGTTAATTGTTTTAAAAATAACAGAGAAAATAAATAATAATTGTATTTTTGAAAAAAAGCTGTTCACAAATAAAAAAGCATTGAACAAAACAGCAAAGTGCAACATCAATGGCAGGGATAGCTCAGTGGTCAGAGCGCACGACTTGTGTGAGCGCGTCTTGGGCGACGTGGGTTCGAATCCTGACTTCAGCAAACTATTTTGTGATTGCTGGATATTACGGGCCAGCGCCTTGAGAAGCTCTCTGAGCTTGTAAGAGCGCTATATAAGAGAAATCTCTTTCTTTTCTTTTTCAATGACCTCTCTCTCTCTCTCTCTCTCGCTCTCTCTCTCTCTCTCCCCAATATTTTGTGTTTATGTATTTTTCTTTTCGTAAAGTGAACAAGAAAGTATGACAACAAACGTATTTTCTTCTAACATGTTGCCTAGTCAGGACACAACGCTGCCCAAGAAGTGACAGAACTGCAAGGAACAAAAATAAGCACTTTTTTTTTCTTCTTCTTTTCTGGGCGAAAGATTATGTTTCTAGGATTGCTGCCTTTGCTGCCTGTTGTACGCTAAGTCCTTTGCTGTCTACAAAGACACACGTGGCAGCACGCTGCATAGCCGAGACTACCCGAGGTTAACGTTCGCCTCTAGCTCTACCTGTGAAAGGTACTCGGCGAGTCTCAGCAGCGCTGTGTGACGTGGTAGGTATGTGGCGGGAAGACGAGAACATGCGAGGAAGAGGGGCATGGTGCGTAAACAAAGTTATATGTTCTTCTGTCTGGAGCTGCACTGACATGATTCAGACTTTAGTCGTGTTTCCAGTCATCTGCCACCATTTCCCCCACCCCTTACACATGCCCTACGCTCTCGCAAACATTCCTTCACACCATACTCCTCTGCCCTCCTCACTGCCCTCACAAACATCTATCGTCACCACGACAGCACCATCTCACCATTACATCCACCGCCATCACGATCTCATCAGCCCTATCACGTCATCCAACTCACCACAACTCATCCATTGTAGTGCTTAAGACTTTTTTCTTCTTCATCGAAGGCTTCCTGCCTTGCATGTTCGACGTCTTCTGGGAACAATCACCACCACCGTGCACACTTTGCAAGGAGAGACTCAACACGTACCGTTTACTCGTTTAAACAAATCTGATTTTATTGTTTACACAGTAGAAGAACATTTTTGAAACAACAAAAGACAATCGCAAAACATTACTACTCTATAAACTGTCTTGTGAAGCAATTTCAGACGGTCACTGGGTACTAAATTTTCACTAGCTTTATTATCTGTATGATTACCTGTAATGATGTTATTGTTTCTTAAACTGGATTGTCTTGCTTAGACACAATAATGTGTTGTATTAATTCTCCATCGTGGGTAATATATAATACAAATGTGTTGACTTTACTAAAATAATGTACACGGCTTTTTCAGTGCATCTGAGATGGACATTTCTATGGCGTACGAACAGGGTCAAACGCGCGATGAAAGTATTCTCATAAGGATCCATCCGTTTAGAAAGTATCGCTACTTTTCTCAAAAGGATCGCACATTTTCTCAAATGGAACGCCAATTGCGAAAGTATCGATGCTTTCTGAAAAGTTGCATCGATACGTTTTAAAAAAGTATCGATACTTAGCATCGATACTTAGCTCGAGCAGTTTCATCGCGCAGTTCCGAAGTTTACCGAGGCGAAACACGCTGTTTCTGGAAAACTGAAATCGGTCAAGCTAATGAAATAATATACATATGCAAACAACTCACCGTTCAACCATACCTAACCCTGCAACAGGTCTCTCTTCAAGTTCTCTCATTCGATCATCGATAATTTCAATTGCATCCATCTTCCCGCCTCAAGTAACGCAAAACAAAAGGAAAGCAAGCAGATTGGCGCGATTGCCTGTTTTGTGTTCCGCTTTAGTTCCGATCAAACTTTTGGGAAATTTGCATACTGTATATTCGGAAGAACTCGGAAATGCACGATGAAAAGGATCGACCTTTCGTAACGGAGCGATGCAAAGTAGCGATACTTTTCATCGCGCGTTTGACCCTGTTCGTACGCCATACATTTCGAACATGTGGAGTTAAAGCAATCCTGCCGTGAACTGACAAAACCGAGCAAGTCCACAAAACCTACTTTCGAGAAAATCGACGTTTTGTGTTGCGCTATATTACGCGATCGTTTCTGGAAGTTTAAGGGCATATTATAATGCAATTCCTCGATTTAAGAGTGCATACCTTGAATGTTAAAGAAATGTTTGATAGATTTGATGTTTTAAGACTATTTGTGGACTTGCTTTGTTTTGTCAGATTATTCTTGAGATAGATCTTTGTTGAAAACATGACAAAACCAAGCAAGTCACTTGCTTGGTTTTGTCAGTTTATTATTGAATTAAATCCTTGTTAAAAAAATTCACAAAACCAAGTAAGTCAAATCCGCTTGGTTTTGTCTGTTTATTATTAAGTAAATCCTTGTTTTCAAAATTCACCAAACCAAGTAAGTCCCATAGGCCGTTTCGTTTCTTTGTTAAAAAGTCTGACGAGATAAGTCACATAAGTTGGGTTTTGTAAGATGTGGGTGCGGCAGTTACAGTGAGTGTATATGTGTGCCTGTTTATTGTTTTAGCCATTCTTCACTTAATATTCCTGGGTTGGTATGCAGGAGTCATGGGTTTTTTTGCTCTCCCTTCAAAATAATATTATATGCAGCCAATTTAATTTTAAAAATACAAAACTATTTTCCTTTCCGTTTCCTATTGTAGCGATTTTCCTGCCTTTACACCACGTGTATGTCTTGCATTTTGTTGCCCTTGTTGTGTGTCTGTAATATATTTGTTGCTGTTTGTTTGTGGGTTCGGGCACTGAATAGAATAGGCCCAATGTTTCCCGGCGTGTCGTAAGAGGCGACTAACAGGGGTAATGTTAACACGGCAACACTGGGCGAAAGTCTTCTACACAGAAGTCACCGGCCAGGGCGAGGAACCTCACGTTGCTACAGGTTCAACGACCACGTGCTCGGGGCCAAGGCGAGCCCCACTGTATTCGTGGATTTCGGCTGTGCCCAACAGCCTGGAGAGGATTGGGCACCGCCAGGTCCTTTTTTGCCCAAGACACACTACATGCATGATGACACTATCCACTAATTCCATACCGGATAGGTCGTCGCCCGGCTCAAGGACCGCGCCTTCCGTTGGCCACCAGGACGGAGGTGTTAAGTATGCTACTGATGGACAATTTAGCAAGATCCGCACGAGAAACAACATCGTCATAGGAACCTGGAATGTCAGGACCCTAACTGCGGAAGGAAAATTAGAAGAACTGGCCCACGAGTTGGACCGCTATCGATGGAACGTTCTAGGCATTAGCGAACTGCGCTGGAAAGGCCTAGGTGAAACAACGACAGACAAAGGCCACAAGCTCTATTTCAGCGGTAGAGATGACAGGCACGAACACGGCGTTGGATTCTTGGTCCACAAGAACATTCTAGCCACTGTCATGGGTTGCCGTCCAGTAGACTCATTACCATCCGCCTGAGAGCAGCCCCTTTCAACATCACCATCATCCAGACCTATGCCCCAACATCAGACTATGACGACAGCGAAGTGGAGGATTTTTATGAAAATCTACAGGCGGTCCTTGACCAAGTGCCGAAGAAGGACATAGTCATAGTGCAAGGCGACTGGAATGCCAAGGTTGGCCAAGATGCGCACCACAACTGGGGAGACACATGTGGACCCCACTGCAACAACGAGACAAATGACAGGGGTTTGAGATTCTTGGAGTTTGCCAGATACAACAATCTGGTACTGGCAAACACGCTTGGTCTCCACAAAAACTCCAGACGATGGACATGGCACAGTCCCAGGGGGGAGCATCACAACCATATAGACTACATCATGGTCAAGAAACGCTTCAGATCAAGCATCAACATTGGCAGGACACGCACTTTTCCAGGAGCAGACATCGGAAGTGACCACGATCCCTTGATGATGTCTTTCCGGCTCCACTTGAAGAGAGTAAATACTGCACTAGACTGAAGTTCGACCTGGACAAACTGCAAGACCCGGAGGTGGCAGAACTATTTCAGGCCACAATTGAAGGGAAATTTGCACCACTGCTCCTTTTGGGGGCTGGTGAAGTAGATGTCAACACCATGACCACCACCTTCAACTTAGCTGTGACAGATGCCGCCACTGAGATCCTTGGCAAGCACCGACCAAAGAAGAAGCCGTGGATGGCATCTGAACTTTTGGATCTGTGTGATAAACGAAGAGAGATTTAAAAAAAAGAAATAAAAAGAACACCTCACAGGGAGCTGATGTCTACCGAAAAATCAACAATGACATCCGAAAAGGCATGCGCACAGCAAGGGGATAACGGATAGAAGATCAATGCCAGGAAACAGAGAACAGTCTGAACAAGAACAACAGCAAGAATGCCTACCGGACTGTAAAGCGGCTGACAAGTTTCAAACAGCCCAAAGTCTCCACGATCCAAAGCAAGTCTGGCATATGCCTTACAGAAGAACAAGAAGTCTTGGACAGATGGACAGAGTACTGCTCTGACCTTTACAACCATACACCAAATGGAGACCCATCAGTTCTAGCATGTCCCGAGAACAGAGAAGAAGAAATCCTCCCAATTCTCCGGGAAGAAGTTGAGGCAGCAGTGCAATCGCTAAAGAAAGGGAAGTCAGCGGGAGTGGACAACATACCCGCGGAACTGCTACAAGCAGGAGGAGAAGCGATGATTGATGCCCTCACCATTATCTGTAACAAGATCTGGCAGAGTGGAGAGTGGCATATACCATGGGCCCAGTCGCTTGTCATCATTCTTCCCAAAAAAGGTAACCTTCAGGAGTGTAAAAATTACCGCACCGTCAGCCTCATCATCCATCCCAGCAAGGTCCTCCTGAAAATATTACTCAACAGGTTGAAACCCCAAGCTGAACAAATCATAGCTGAAGAACAAGCAGGATTCAGGGCAGGGCGAAGTACCACTGAACAGATTTTCAACCTCAGAATAATCTGTGAGAAATACCTACAGCACCAACAACATCTATATCATGTGTTCATAGACTTCAAGAAAACGTTTGACCGAGTCTGGCATGCAGCTCTATGGGCAACAATGAAAGCGTACAACATCAGACCTAAAATTATTGAAGTCATCAAAAACCTGTATGACAAGGCTACCAGTGCAGTCCTCCACAACAGCGCCATAGGAAACTGGTTCAGAACAACAATCGGTGTGCGTCAAGGATGCCTACTCTCTCCAACACCCTTCAACATCTTCCTAGAGCGCATCATGTCAGATGCTCTTGCAGATCACAAAGGCACAGTCAGCATAGGGGGTAGAGCAATCTCCAATCTTCGTTTTGCGGATGACATTGATGGATTGGCTGGAGAGGAACAAGAACTTGAACAGCTGGTACAGAGGCTTGACACCACCTCCAAAGCTTGTGGAATTGAAAAAAGTGCAGAGAAGACAGAAATGATGACCAACAACACCAATGACATCAACACGGACATCAAAGTCCAAGGCCAATCCCTCAACACAGTGCATAGCTTCAAATATTTAGGAGCCATTGTATCAGACAATGGGTCCCGACAGGAAGTCCTCTCCAGGATCGCACAAACAACTGCTGCCCTGACAAGGTTGAAGCCATTTGGAAAGACAGGACCATCATTCTACATTCCAAAGTAAGACTGCTGCGCTCCCTTGTCATCTCCATCTTCCTATATGCTTGCGAAGCATGGACCCTCACAGCAGATCTACAACGAAGAATACAAAGCATGGAGATGAGGTGCTACAGAAGACTTCTGGGCATTTCCTATACCCAACACATCACCAACGACGAAGTCCGACAGACCATCACACAAGCCATTTGACAACACGATGACCTGCTCACAGTGGTGAAGAAACGGAAACTCCGATGGTATGGCCACGTCACCAGATCATCAGGCCTTGCAAAGACTATTCTGGAAGGCACAGTGCAAGGAGGTAGAAGAAGAGGGAGACCGAAAAAGAGGTGGGAGGACAACATTCGAGAATGGACTGGTTTGACACTGAGCGAAGCCATCAGGGCTGCTGAGGACAGAGAGAGATGGAGTATGCTGGTTAAACGATCATCTGTGGTGCCCCTACGACTTCAGGGTTACAGGACAGGATAGGATAGGATAGGATAGGATAGGATAGTTTGTTTTTTTATTTCCACACCTCGTGGAAGTTGCCGCGTAGGCGGAAGATCTACAGGATCCTTCATGGTGGGCAGGAAAGTACATGAAGAAAACTCTTTTTCAAAAAGCCGAACACGTCCTTTGCTGACCGAAATTTCGTCATCATTTTCACAGGAAAATAATATTGCACAGCAGCAATAACATGGATTCTCACTGGTCCACTTTATATTAAGGCGCTTTCTCATTGGTCGGGAGGACTTACTTTTCTTTGTCAGGTTATTGTAGAAAATGACGTCATCATGCCAACTCGAGCATCAGCCAGAGGATCGCCGAAACAAAATCGCATTGGACTTGCTTGGTTTTATCAGTTTATTCCCCCACTTAAAATTTTTTTAACAAGGACTTACTCTATGATATCTCCAAATCTAAACATAGTTCGGATTTGATTTTTACAGGTAAGATGCGTCATTCTCTTGCAAGTTTGATGGCGCAAAAAACTCATTTTCGACCTTAGGTGGACTTACTCGGTTTTGTCAAATCACGGCAGAATCCATGATGAAAACACCCATACTCCCGCCCCCGCCCCCATCTGCTCTACCAAAACTCCCAGTCCTTCAATTTTCCCCAACTCCACTTCCATCGTAAACATCCCACCCGTCTTCTCCATCCCCTCCTATCCTCTCCTTAACACCCCTCCCGTCTGCTGTCATGCAGGAATACCGCGGACTCCACAAACCGCTCGCCCCAAATTGCCTCGACCTCTATGCACTGGGGGACTCCACGGCGTAAACTTGTTTTCAAGCTCACATAGCCTGGGCTGAGAAGCCCCAGCATCACACAGCGTTGCTGAGACTGGTCGAGTGCCTCTCACAAGTTTAGTGGAGGGGCGACCGTAAGCCTCGGCTAGTCTCCACTACGCGTGTGGACCCCTGCAATTTACTGACTAAAGCTGCAAAGGTAAAAGATAGTCGCCAGGTATTACGATAACCTCTGACAGATAATAAAGGTAAGACGTGAGAATTTAGTACCCAGTGACCGTCTGAGAGCAGCCCCTTTCAACATCACCATCATCCAGGCCTATGCCCCAACATCAGACCATGACGACAGCGAAGTGGAGGATTTCTATGAAAATCTACAGGCTGTCCTTGACCAAGTGCCGAAGAAGGACATAGTCATAGTGGAAGGCGACTGGAATGCTAAGGTTGGCCATGCAAGATGCGCACCACAACTGGGGAGACACATGTGGACCCCACTGCAACAACGAGACAAATGACAGGGGTCTGAGACTGTTGGAGTTTGAAAGATACAACAATCTGACACTGGCAAACACGCTTGGGACCTGGTGAAGTAGATGTCAACACTATGACCACCACCTTCAACTTAGCTGTGACAGATGCCGCCACAGAGATCCCTGGAAAGCACCGGCCAAAGAAGAAGCTGTGGATCACACCTAAACTTTAGGACCTGTGTGATAAACGAAGAGAGATGAAAAAGAAAAAGGACACCTCACAGGGAGCTGATACCTACCGTAAAATCAACAATGAAATCCGAAAAGGCATGCGCACAGCAAAGGAGAACTGGATAAAAGATCAATGCCTTGAAATAGAGAACAGTCTGAACAAGAACAACAGCAAGAAGGCCTACCAGACTGTGAAGCGGCTGACAAGTGTTAAACAGCCCAAGGTCTCCACGATCCAAAGCAAGTCTGGCCTTACAGAAGAACAAGAAGTCTTGGACAGACAGATGGACAGAGTACTGCTCTGACCTTTACAACCACAAACCAAACGGAGACCCATCAGTTCTAGAATGTCCAGAGAACAGTGAAGAAGAAGAAATCCTCCCAATTCTCAGAGAAGATGTTGAGGCAGCAGTGCAATCGCTGAAAAAGGGGAAGTCAGCGGAAGTGGACAACATACCCGCGGAACTGCTTCAAACAGGAGGAGAAGCGATGATCGACGCACTCACCATTATCTGTAACAAGATCTGGCAGAGTGGGGAGTGGCCTACACCATGGACCCAGTCGCTTGTCATCACTCTTCCCAAAAAAGGTAACCTTCAGGAATGTAAAAATTACCGCACCATCAGCCTCATTAGCCATCCCATGGCCCAGCAAGGTCCTCCTGAAAATGATACTCAACAGGTTGAAACCCCAAGCTGAACAAATCATAGCTGAAGAACAAGCAGGATTCAGAGCAGGGCGAAATACCACTGAACAGATTTTCAACCTCAGAATAATCTGCGAGAAATACCTACAGCACCAACAACATCTATATTATGTGTTCGTAGACTTCAAAAAAGCATTTGACCGAGTCTGGCATGCAGCTCTGTGGGCAACCATGAGAGTGTACAACATCAGCCCTAAAATTATTGAAGTCATCAAAAGCCTGTATGACAAGGCTACCAGTGCAGTCCTCCACAACAGCGCCATCGGAAACTGGTTCAGAACAACAATCGGTGTGCGTCAGGGATGCCTATTCTCTCCAACACTCTTCAACCTCTTCCTAGAGCGCATCATGTCAGATGCCCTTGCAGATCACGAAGGCACAGTCAGCATAGGGAAAAGAGCAATCTCTAACCTCCGTTTTTGCGGATGACATTGATGGCTGGAGAGGAACAAGAGCTTGAACAGCTGGTACAGAGGCTTGACACCACCTCCAGAGCCTATGGAATGGAAATAAGTGCAGAGAAGACCAAAATGATGACCAACAACATCAATGGCATCAACACGGACATCAAAGTCCAAGGCCAATCCCTCAACACAGTGCATAGCTTCAAATATTTAGGAACCATTGTATCAGATAATGGGTCCCGACAGGAAGTCCTCTCCAGGATCGCACAAACAACTGCTGCCCTGGCGAGGTTGAAGCCAATTTGGAAAGACAGGACCACCAGTCTACATTCCAAGATAAGGCTGCTGCGCTCCCTTATCATCTCCATCTTCTTATATGCTTGCGAAACATGGACCTTCACAGATCTCCAACGAAATATACAAAGCATGGAGATGAGGTGCTACAGAAGACTTCTGGGCAATTTCTATACCGAGCACATCACCAACGACGAAGTCCGACAGACAATCACACAAGCCATTGGACAACACGATGACCTGCTCACAGTGGTGAAAAAACGGAAACTCCGATGGTATGGCCACGTCACCAGATCATCAGGTCTTTCAAAGACCATCCTGCAATGCACAGTGCAAGGAGGTAGAAGAAGAGAGAGACCGAAAAAGAGGTGGGAGGACAACATTCGAGAATGGACTGGTTTGACACTGAGCGAAACAATCAGGGTTGCTGAGGACAGGGAAAGATGAAGTACGCTGGTTAAACGATCATCTGTGGCGCCCCTACGACCTCCGAGTTATGTGATAGGATAGGGATAGGGGATTACGATAACAAAGACTGATATTGAGCTATCTTTGATATTACACGTATTGTATACATTATAAACACAGGCTGATTGGGATGTATAGTTTATATTATAAACAAAGACTGATTGGGATATATAGCTTATATTATTTAAACAAGATTGATTCACAGTCTTTGGTCTTACACACATGTATACTTTCTAAGCAAATGATAGCGTTTACCAGTATCATCAGTTGTTCTCCTTTAGCTTCTGTTCTTAACTGATTCATTTGCCTAAACATTATGCTACAATCATAATAAACAGGCATCTACCTTTGTAACACTTAATTTACGATAGTGCTGCAATATTTATAATAGTAACTTAGTAGTGTAGCAGATGGCGTGAATATAATGCTATTAGTATCTTTACAAATGAAATAAATGGCTACAGCCAAAAGAGGGGAAGGAAATACGTGTCGGCGTTACAATATATCTATACTATGGTGTTATCAATACACTAGTGTTTTTTTAATAAACAGAAATAAAACCGGCTACTTCGAAATTGAAATCCAATACAACGGAAGATTTACTTTGAAAACTAACACGTCACCTATGTTTTCTGGTTACCGATTTTGAAAGATAGAATTTCTCATTTTTAATTAAATTTTAGACGTTGTACGGAAATGTAAGCAGAAATGCTGATGTTTTATCGTAAAAATAAATGTTTTTAAAAGGTCAGTAATCTCGCTACAAACAAATAAAAAGATTGTGTTATCTCGCTTGGTATATTTGATAGAATCGCGTTCTTTAAGGACAGGATGGAAGTTAGCCGGAGTATCCACAATATCCTGTGGAAGAAGAAGAAGAAGAAAAAGAAGAAGAAGAAGAAGAAGTCATTTAAAGAACAGGGTTCCTTGGAAAGCTTTTACATTTGGGTGTCACATTAAAGAACAGGGTTCCTTGGAAAGCTTTTACATTTGGGTGTCACATTAAAGAACAGGGTTCCTTGGAAAGCTTTTACATTTGGGTGTCACATTAAAGAACAGGGTTCCTTGGAAAGCTTTTACATTTGGGTGTCACATCGTCAAAGTTCCTGGTTTCTTACTTTATCCGGGCGCCTTTGCGCATGCGCATGTTGGGCCGGCTTTTTCACGATGTTCTTAGGCGTCGTAACCACCCTAACCCTAACCCTAACCTAAACCCTAACCCTAATCCTTACTATGACTACGATAGCACTGTGCGCATGCGTCGAATTTTGTAGCGCGTCGACCAATCAGAATGCTCCCAGTCGCTCCCAGCCCAGCTAATACTAGGAACTGTGACGATGTGACAAGCACAACAATACGCTAGACATCACACTGCGTAGCTGAGACTAGCGAGGCTGACGTTCGCCTCCCTCCCATTCCACTCCCTCACTTCCGCCCACTAAGTTTAGGCAAACGTCAGTGTCAGCTACGCAGTGTGTAAGCTAGACTTAACTGAGTTCGCCAAAGTAATACCTGATGTAACTAACTCTACAAGTCATGTACTATTAATCCATGTTTATTGTTACATGCAAAGTCTATTGTTCACTGCACATGACTGTTTTATGAATAACAGTACAGTTCTAATACAACCCACGCGCACCCCCCTTGCCCTATATTATTACACTGAAGAGGCCTTTGGCACTTGATCATCAAGCCTATTAATCATGTGTGCAAATATGGAACACGGGCCAACGTTTGCGTCAGGATAATCGAGCATTGTTTAGCCACCGTCGATAATATAATTATTAAGTATGTAAACAAAGCAATCAAAATATGCATTATGTGAAAGATTACGCTTTTAATTAAAACACTGGGATTGCTCTTGCAGTCGGGAGAAATAGCCGCGGGGCACAGGCGCTTATATTGGGATGCGAGCGTAGTAGAATTCTGATCTACATACTCATACCAGAGATTTTATAAAGGATTCCTTATTTTAAAAAAAAAATCTCTGCTCATACTACAGTGTGTAGACAGCACTGAATCAATACATCAAATAATGTATGTATTTTAAAATTTAGATTGTGTTGCCTAATTAATGTCTTTATAGTATTAAACCACTGAGACCATAAAACACAAGATACCCCGTGACACGTCAGCGGAGTGTCACCGAAGTGCACTGCCACAATGCCATGGGGGACGAGTGTCACGTGGCTAAGGAGATTTTCCCCTCAAGGTCTTGCCAGCACTGGGTACAGTTGCTAACTGTACTTGCTTGCACTGTGCTAGAATCTCTCCTCTTTCCCAAAAAAAAAGTGAAACAATTTCAAAATGGCTTGCCGAACTATAATTATTTCCAATCTAAAATAGCACTAACGTGGATCAACTAAAGTAAACAAGGAACCGAGACATTTCTTTTATATAAGGTGTAATTTTCCATCGTCTTCCTCCATGCGGTTTCTTTTCCTACAGTAAATTAATGGCGGTGTTTATTTGGATTATAAAGTTGGCAATCACATTTCAGAACTTGATTCTTCATTTAAAAGATGGAAATTTAAAAAAAAATGAAACCTTTAAAACTCAAGTACAGAAAACAAACTATAAAACCAGATTTAATTTCAAATGGAGGAATAACTAAATATAGATGAGTCTTAACGTGAAATAATAACAAACAAAACGAAAACAAGCAAACAAAAAAACAAAACCAACGAAATATAATAATAAAATATAATTTAAATGTAACAAATTAAAATAAATATTAACTAAGAAATACAGAAATTAAAGTGGACAAAGTGAAAAATGTTCGCCGAGAGAAATGTTATAATAAGATTGTTCCCTGTTGATGTCTGATAAGGATAATAAAATACAAGTTCCAGATTCTGGTTCTCCTATTCTTTGGTCAGCAATTTGTTCAAGAATGAGCCTACTCCCTAGTGAAGCGGGAAAATGAAGAGGTACTAGACGTTCACAGGCAAGACAAGGTAGTACTGGGAATACAGAAAACATACTTTGTGTCAAATCAACACAAAACCTTTTTCCCGCATAATTCTTCCCTAAAGCACCCCCTCCCACTCCCTAACCTTAAACATACCTTAACCACTTCCCATATATAAGCTTACCTCCAACCAACCAAACGAACTTAAAAAACACAGTATAAAAGGAAATATAAAAATCTTAAATACTAAACATAAGTAATTAACAGGCAGAATGTATTTTAGTTGATGGTATGGTGGCTTTGATGTGTCACAAGATCAAATGGACTATTCAAAATAATCTTACAGGGGACAGTACAAGGTGGGAGGAAGAGAGACAGACAGAAGAAGAGGTGGGAAGATAACATTGTAGAGTGGACAGGCCTGAGATTGAGTGATGCCCTAAGAGAGGCAGAAAACAGAGAATTTGAGAGAATTGATTGCCAAATCATCAGTGGTGCCCCCCACGGTTCACAAGACTACGGGATAGGTGAGGTGGTGAAGGTGATGGTGGCTTTATTCTGCCATATGGCACTAGTAATTGCCTTTGCCTGCCTGTTAATTTCTTATGTTTATTATTTAATATATTTATATTTCCTTTTATACTGTTTTTTAAAACCTGGATTTCGAAAAATTGAGGTGAATACTGTGCGTCTCCAGCGCCTCCTAATTTTGTGACCTTGTAAACATGATCCGTGTGAGGTGCCATGAAGCAGATGTCATCTGTGTTGTATTGCTCTGTCCTGTCCAACGGTCCTGATACAACTCTAAAGAATTAACTGGACCTTAAGCAATGTACAAACAAACAAACAAACTGTGGGGCGGACTATAAGACAACAACAAGCGTTAAAGAAAAGAAAAAAAATCATACAAAAACAACAAAGAAAACCAAAGCAAAGAAAACAATAACATATTTACAAATTGAACTGAATTTGACAATAATTATGATTATGCAAAGCAGTGTTAACTTTTCACAAGCTCCCTTTTGTTCAATTGACAACCAACGCTCTTTAGCCCACTAATCACTATTCAATGAGGGATATTAATTTATGAATACAATTTAGCACTCTGGCATGCTGCAATAGTTTTGTTTTATGATTCAGTCACCAACAGCACAAACTTGAATAACATAAAAAGGCCTCATGTTTGTATGAATTTAAAAAAATAAAGAAATAAGTAGAATTCGAACTGTTTTCATTCACCATTTCCATGTAAATTGTAAGCTCTATATCACAATGTTGACGAAAAACAAATGTGCAAAAATACCAGCATTATTTCAGGGAATCATTTTCCTACACATTACACAGTAATTTTGTTGACAAATATGTTCATTAGAAACACGCCGATACAGTCGAGCAATATCGTCTGTATAAACATGTTACTATGTGGTCTGTTTACCTCCCGACCTGCTCCGCCACGCAGCCGCTTGACGGCGCTGCACTTAAAACGCCTTCACTTTTTATATAGGGAAAGCCTCGGATGATTCTTCTTTGACTGTACGGAGTTGTTACCTCCCTTCCGTGCTCTTCAGTGTCTTCACACGCCAAAGTTTGCTAAATCAAGCTTAGATAATAGTTTATATATAGAGATCTGCTGTGAGGGTCCATGTTTCCATCTTCCTATACGCTTGCAAAACATGGACTCTCACAGCAGATCTACAACGAAGAATGCAAAGCACGGAGATGAGGTGCTACAGAACACTTCTGTGCATTTCCTACACCCGGCACATCACCAACAACGATGTTCGACAGACCATCACACAAGCCATTGGACAACATGAAGACATGCTCACAGTGGTGAAAAAATGGAAACTCCGATGGTATGGCCACGTCACCACAGTATCAAACCTTGCAAAGACCATCCTGCAAGGCACGGTGCAAGGAGGCAGAAGAAGAGAGAGACAGAAAAAGAAGTAGGAGGACAACATTAGAGAATGGACTGGTTTGACACTGAGCGAAGCCATGAGGGCTGCTGAGAACGGAGAAAGATGGAGTACGCTGGTTAAATGATCGTCTGATCGAGCTTTGAGTTACGGGATAGGATATATATATATAATGGGCGTATATATGTGTATCATTATTTGTGTGTAAATCAACATATCTTATGTGAATCTTATGTGTCATTGCAGGAGTCGGGCGTGTGTGAAAGAGTTTCTGATTGTTATGCAGCTTGTAGGTTATGGGATAGTTTGTACTTATAATCTTTACCTCATCACTCAGTATAATGGATCTATTTTAATCGTGCTTCTATTGTTGTATGTGATTGTTCGTTTCATTGCTAATTTTGAGATGAATAAAGTTGTATTGTACCTATTTTCATTCTTTTTTAAGTGTAAAAAAAAACATCGTAGATTTAATATTTGTTAAATGTACTTTCTTCCATTGTTCAATGTAGATGATTTGATTTTATCGTGTCGTCAATTTTATTTTTTTTATAACCAGGTTTTGATTGTCTGCCAGACATATAATAAAACCCGTATATGGGTCAATCTGAAAATCCTTATCGGGAAGAGAGGGGACTATAAACTGATACACACAAACACACACACACAGAAGCTGGTATCAGTTATCAATAAAATGAAAAGGACATACGCTTGAAAAATGGTACCACTTACCGGTTAATGTTAAAAGTTAAATTTATATAGCAATAAAGAACCAGGTGACAACAATCAAAACTAACATCAAACACAGTGTTAACTAATAACACAATGACAATGTCTTGCTGGTACTTAGTATAATACTTTGTATTAATAATATACTTAACGAGAGAGAGGAAAGAAAGAGAGAGTGAGAGAGAGAGAAAGAGTCACACGCTGAATGATAGCTGATAATTATGATAGGTGGAAGAGAGCATGTTCGCCTAATATGGATTTTAAATTACCTCTTAAATGGCATGTGATAATCAGTAACACATGATTTTGATGCAGTGCGATATGTGCATTTGATCTACGCCTGTCACCGTCCACACAGTCATGATGTATCGACAGCATGAGCTCGCGCGCTGCACGTGCTCTTTCTTTCGTCGTTAGATTAGTGTCAGTCCGGGTCGACCGTCGGTTACCGGAACGCGGCTCTCCATCTCCCACCCACCCACCCACCACTTCTAGCTACCCTCCCTCCCCATCTGTTACTCTCCATGTTCTCCCTCCCCCTCCCCCAATCCTTACCCCCCTCCCGATGAGGATTAAATTCTATTGACGTGATTTGAATTTTTTAAATTTTTGTTACAAGGTCAAGGTGAACTCCTCACTTCTGCCTGTTTCCTTTCCCTCCCTCTGCCATTCTCTACACCTCTAACACCACTAACTCGGCAGCAATGAAACTGTCTTCTACGCTACGATCATTCTCTGTCTACTTTTTATGTGAGTGAACCTGACTGTGGCATTATAAAGCACCTTGTAGAACTGAATTCAAGTTGCCTAAATAAATGAAACCTCTACCCTTAGCTTATATTATGCTTAAGCTGATATATCAAACCCAAAAGTATAGTCATCACCGGGATGCCTGTATAAAGCGTAGGTGAGTCTCACCCAGCTTAGCTGAGACTGGCCGCGACTTACGGTTCTCCTCTCGATCCACCGTGTCTTTAAGGTCTATTTCTTCTTCTATATGTGTTTGCTGAGCATAATGGTAATACCGTTGATAATATTCTTATGGACTTTCTCAGGTCAGTCCTTTACATCAGAACAATTTCTAGATTTATGACAAAATTTAGGCGATGTTAATATGACCCAAGTCTACAACTCATAATTCACTATAATTAGAAAACCTGCGGTGGCGATGTGTGCGCAGTGATACGAAAACATTATATTATATTTGGTCCCACCCAACGCCCAAAACCAATAAAAATACCTAAATAAAAGAGATAATCGAGCAGTGTTCAAATGGAAAAGGGTTCGAAATAAATGTGAACGAAATAAAAAATAGGTAAAAAAAAAAGGTAAAGGTGGTCCCATAGCCTTGTGGCCGTAGGGGAGCGTGATGTTGGAGATCACACTTATCTTGGGCCAGCGTAATGAGGGTGATGCCCATCTCTCTCCCTCGCTGCTTTACCTTCCCCACCCTTAAGAGGGTAGGTACTCAGTCACAGTTGAGTCAACTGGGGGCGTTGTTATTTGTCGCTTCACGTTTTGCGGTCACCCATCCAAGTGCTAACCGCACTGGACGGTGCTCAACTTGCGACACAGTAGCGAGTGCTCCAACCACTGCGCTATCCGACAAAAATAACCACACTCAATTACATTTAAGATAAATGCAATAATCAATAATTAATATAAAACCTGAACTTAGGCGTAATAAAGCGAAATATATTTTTAGATAAAAATACAAAATAAAGAACTAGACACCTCGAAAGGCCATTAAACTGATTACGATAAAATTAATACATATTTGCATAAAAAAACAAACACATTATTTCTTTCGTATTAAATTTAAAAAACACACACACACACGACAACTACTACACATTTATCAGAAGGTTATGTATTACTAAACTACAATCATTATTATTTTAATTTCGAATCTAAAGCTAAATCTGCCCGTTCACAATACAGCGGCAGAAAAATAAATAGAAGAGAATTGATCGTGAACCGCCTGCAAGTTCTGGTCAAGGCCATCCATGTTTTCGCCATCGCTGCTGCCGTTGCACGTGTGGAGACTTTGTTTTTAACTCTTGGACCGATCATTGGTCTCATGACTTATTAATTTTATTATTTTCGGACGCATTATACCTAAAACCTGTTTAGGTGAAAAATGTATGTGGCACTTTGTCGAGTAAGATTGTTTATTTCAAATATTGCGTTTGTTTTAATATTGTCGAGTTATATAGTGGGTCAGACTGAGGTTTCTTTGTCTTATGCTCGTGTATTGAAAGCACTAATGCTTGAGCAGTTATAAAACAAACATTTTATTTCCATGTTTCTGTATTCATTGTGTAAGACTTGTTTATATGTATATTTTCCATGTTTCTGTATTCATTGTGTAAGACTTGTTTATATGTATATTTTACTTGACACAGACGGTTAAGAACAACACCGAATACCTTTCTTTTTTTTTTTAAATACGTAAACTTTGTGTACTCGCAAATATTAGCTGCATTATTCGCAATTTTTAGCTCTCGCTGGCAAAGAAGGGCGGCTTTGCACAAAAAATGCAGTGTTTTGTGCTACGGTGTCCAATCGCATATATAGGATATATCTTCTTATTTTTGCCATCTTCCTAAACATCATTTCATTCTTTCTTGAATTTCTACTGGGAAGTAATGTTGTTGTTTGTAGATTATAGTCACACGACACTTTCGCATATAGGTGACTACTGGACCGATTTATACTGACACCAGCGGGCCAGTTGTTGGTAAAGGGGAAAATAATATGATCACACGTTGACCAATCCGGGATTCGAACCAGCGACCTTTCGGTTACTAGCAAGACGCTCTTACCAACTGAGCTACCCGGCCCCACTAGTAATGTTGTTGTTGTGTGTATTGTCCGCCGGGCGAAGGGCTAAGCGTCCAAACAGGCCACGTAGCCTACAAGAAGCCACCTTTGACAAACATTCTTAGTAGGTACGTCGAAGTCCCTTTCAAGGTGAACTCCGTGTTTTGCAAAGAGGAAAAGGATTCTTCAGGAACGCGGAAACATAGCGAAACAACGAAGGGGAAGAACGAAAGGATGGTGTAAAAAGGTCAACCATCACAATATGCCATGTAGGCAAAATGCCTGAACCCGGCTCCATCTTTTCTTTTCCGTTATCCCAACCCCCATCAAGCTACTAAGGAACTTTTATTGAATCCTGTCAATCATTACAGACATAAACAATAATACGCGCACGCACGCACACACACAAACACACACACACACAAACGCCCGCGCTCTTTCTTTCGCTATCTGGTTCTGGTGAAGTACGTTGCTACATCCATATATTGGCATAGGCACAACGTTGGGGTGTGCGATGCTGCTGATTTTAACGGCACCTAGATGCTAGGGCAGTTTTGTAGCTCTCGATAGATGACGAGCCAACAGCTGAACTGTCAAGTTGGTTCCAGGCAACGATGGTGCGTGGGAAGAAAGATTGTTTGTACTGCTCTGTGGAATGGATGGAATTGTCTATGGGGTTGCTAGAAATTAAGTCAACTGAAGTCGAGCGTTTCGGTCTGATCAGGCGGCCTGGTTTTTGTGGCGTCAAAAAAAAATTAAAAAATATCTGCTGGCCTAGCCGGCACCAGTCATTTAAACACCTTAAAGAGGAATGTTACGCGGAGTTGCTCACGCCTATCTTGAAGAGAGGGGAGATCAAACCTTTTCAGGAGACCCGTGACAAAGCCTGGGGTAGAAGATCTGAATGTCTTTTGCGATGAAGCGCGCTGCATTATGCTGAATTCTCTGCAGCTTTTCAATGTCTTGCTGAAGGTGATTGCACCATATTCAAGTAGGTGACGAAGCAGGCCAAGATATGCATCGTGTTTGCAATAGTTTGGGCATGGGTGCAGATTTTTACGGATGAAGCCCAGGGTACAGTTGGCTTTCTTGGTGGCTTTGTTTATGTAGAGTGACCATTTCAGGTCATCAGAGAAGATGATGCCAAGCTAAGGGTTGTTGGAAACTTGTTGTAGAATGATGTTGTTAAGGGAGTACATACAGGTTTGTGGGTTACCTCCTAAGATGCTCCTGGTGTAGCATTTGGTCGCGTTGAACCTCATGCCCCACTTTTCTGCCGATGTTTCAAGACCCTTCTGGTCCGCTTAAATGGTGTTGTGGTCGTCGAAGCTATTGATTACAGGATAGATAAGACAGTCGTCCGCAAATAGTGGTAATTGAGATTTTACTTCTTCAGGGAGGTCATTGATATGGCAGAGGAAAAGGAGGGGGCATAGCACTGTGCCTTGAGGTACTCCGGGGTCTATAGTGGCTGTTGCAGATTTCGCTCCCTTTACCACCACTTGCATGGTTCGTTGTGTTAGAAAGGATGAGAGTCAGGAGTAAAGGTTGCCATTGATGCCGTAGTGCGAGAGTTTGAGGAGAAGTAGGTTGTGGGGGACAGTGTCAAATGCCTTGGAGAAGTCAAAGATGGCCATGGCAATCTGATTGCCTTTGTCTTAGGAAGTGAGGAGGTCGTTGGTGGTGATTAGGAGTTGAGTTTCCGTTGATAAGCCAGAACGGAAGTCATGGTTAAGGTTGGTCAGTACGTTGTGGTGTTCAAGGTGATTCATGATGTGGCGACATATGATGTGCTCCATGATTTTGCATGGGATAGAGGTAAGAGATATCGGGCGGTAGTTTGCCGTGTTCGGTTGGTCCCCTTTCTTGAAAGCGCTGGAGATGTATGCTCCAAGCCAGTACAGTGGGAGTTTACCGGAGCTGATTGATCTCTGGAAGATGCAGGTAAGGGCAGGAGCAATGTTGTCAGCCAAGGTCTTTAGGACAGTGCTGGGAATGCAGTCAGGACCGGGGGCTTTGTTGTGTTTTTAGTTTTTTCAGGAGTTTAGCTACTCCAGGTTCTGTTATATATAATGGTGCCAGTGGCAGTTTTCAGAGAGGGTAGGACCGGTGGTGGATAGCTTGGTGAAGGCCAACTGGAAATGCTTTAGGAGAATGTTTGCTTTGGACTCTCATACACACAAACACATAATCGCGCGTATAGCCTAGATCTAATTATATAATTATTCTTTACAGTTACCCGCTTCTGCAAGTAAATGCTCTCGGTAATTGCACAACCTATAAGGTTTTATTTTAGAAGTTCGATAGAGTGTTTATTACGCGGTTTTGTTTGTGGTCACCACGAAATGCCAATGACAAAAAAATACTTAAGCACAGGTGTGACAATTAGCATGACCGGGTTTTCTTGAACGGACAACCTTTATTGAACACGTAAATAAATGAGCCAATGTAGTGACGATGATGGTGATGATAGGTGAATCTTAACGTCAAAAGAGCCAGAAAAGAGGTGAGACCAGGAAGAAAAGAATGAAAGATCAGAATAAAAAAAAAAACAGCATCAAAGCACGTCTGGGCGCCATCTGAACCGTTCGGCATTTGGAAGGAGCCAGGGGCGAGCAACAAGCCCCAGTTGACTGAAAGTTAAACCTTTAGTCTACAAAATCTACATGCCTCATTTGTGAGTAAAGGACCGTGATGGCAAGCTTGCTTATACCGGAAGCCCAAGTCAGCCAGAAACAACTTTTTTCCAGAGAGATCGAGGTTCTAAAGATAGTTTGGAATTATCCGTGCCTTAATGATTGAAATATCAGTGTTGATTTGTTAAAAAAAATTGTTTTAATGTTACCGTATATTCTGACAGATGAGATTGACTACGTGAAATCTGATTAAAAAAAATTATGTTAACAAACTTGCAACCAATCATCGGTGCATTTTCAGTCCAACACGAATTTTTGTAGAACCGATGTGCAAACAGTCAGTGGATATTTTGACCCTGAGTTCTCTTAACAATCGTTTGTTCTTGTGTTGTAAATAGATAGAATCTGTGTACCTCTTAGCTCATCAGTTAGAATGAATGTATTAGGTATTTTGATTGTAAATAAAGATACTGAGTATTCTGACCATGGGATGACGTGATTTTTTGGAAAATAATTGCTTACTGTTGAATTTTTAAAGGCATCAGGTAATCTGTTTAATCCCTCGTTATAATTAATGTGTAAATAGCAATTTGACCTTTGAAACGAGAAGTACCTGCTTTTAGAAAATGTACACATTGCTTAATGAAATTGTTCGTCTGTGAACTGTCTCAACCACTTCCCTCTGTCCGCTCTGTGAATTCATGTACAAATGCATGTATCGTCATGCTGCCCCCTACCAATCCCATCTCCCCTCTCTCTTCCTCCTCCCAACCCTACTGAAAGTTGGTGTAGACTCACACACACACAAACACGCGCGCGCGCGCGTACACGCACACACACACCTACACACGCACGCATACACATTGCGATATTATCGCTGTTTTCGCAAAACAGTTTGTCCTTGACCGAGGCAAGGCAAAGAGGAACATAATACTGGGATAATGTAGGTCGCGCTGCTTCTTTTGTTCTAGGTGTTGAAACCTTCCCGCCCCCCATCCCTTCCATAACCATCCAGTCAAAATATATGTAAAAATTAAATATAATTATGCCATTACCCCTGAGGAAAAAGTGAAGAAAACTGCCAAAATTTGGACTACATAAAATGTGACTTAGTGCTTTCTCTCTCTCTCTCTCTCTCTCTCTCTCTCTCTCTCTCTCTCTCTCTCTCTCTCTCTCTCTCTCTCTCTCTCTCTCTCTCTCTGTCTCTCTCTTTCATTATTACTTCACATAATATAACACATTGTTTGCAACATCACATGTTTGGTTTACTTATCCGTCTTATATAAAGTTATAATTTAATTTTCCGCAAAAAGACGTTTAATGAAACAACAAACCTCTTTGCGCCTAGCTAGTGGTTGAAAGAATAAGTGTCCAGATATGCAACCAGCTATTACCGAAAGTTAGATCTCTAAATACGCATATGATTTGCATAAGAAATGCGCTCTATAAAGGTTATGTATTAGTATTGGGATGACGATGATGGTGATGATGATGACTGTAATGATGATGATGACTGCTTTATAATAATAATAATAATAATAATAATAATAATTATTATTATTATTATTATTATTATTATTATTATTATTATTATTATTATTATTATTATCATCATCATCATCATCACAAATTCTAGTGTGGAGAATTTCTTAGTGTCTCTGGCTTTCGTCTAAGTTCCATTATACATTTTCGCTTTCCAGTTTTTATTGGGTTTCAGTTGAATATAGCAACATTGTTTAGTATAGTTCAGTTTAGATTTAGGTTTAGTGTACTGTAGAGTAGTGTAGTGTAGTGTAGTGTAGTATAGTGTAGTGTAGTGTAGTGTAGTGTAGTGTAGTGTAGTGTAGTGTAGTGTAGTGTAGTGTAGTGTAGTTTATTTCATGTTAGATACATTTTAGTTCCGTTCAGTTTACTTTTTAGAGACTTTAGTTTAAATGAGTTCAGTCCAGATTAAATTTGTATATTTTATTTAGTGGTTTGATTATTTTAGCTAAAATAAATTTGCGCCGAGCTGTGTTTCTTGATTAATCTTTCAGCTGTTATTTGGTTTCAGCTTCTGCAGTATGTTCCATCCATCAAGTCGAAGGAGTTGAACCTGACCACTTCAAGTTAACGATGTCATGTCTGAGGACCGAAGAGACACTCGAATGGTCGCATGTGCGGCCTTTACTTCATTTTATTTCCATTAAACGTCCGAGAAAGAGCTTTTACTTGGTGGCTGCTGTGATAATAACACATAGAGTGCGGATGGGTACCTGTGAGAGTGTGCGTTGAGCGTAGGGTGGTGTGGTCAACGCTATCGAGTACTAGAGGTGGGACAGAAGCCGCCTACAACGTCATCATTGCCACCATCATCCTTCATCATCATCATCATCATCATCATCATCATCATCATCATCATCATCATCATCATCATCATCATCATCATCGCCATCATCGTAGTCATCATCATCATCATCATCTCTACCACTACACCTCCAGCGAGCTACATCACACTGACTTTTTTTTTTCTTCAACAGAAAACCGTTTCGCGATACAATGTCTGGCATTTGTTTTTATTGTCCATCCAATGGTATAAAATTAAGTACACACAATGACTATACCAGTGAAGACAAATAGTTTGACTCGGATAACCTCTCTTGAAGCTAGACATCTGACGCTGAGGTTTAGCTTGAACGGGCAGTGATCCAGGTCTTCTGAATGCACGTCAGGGGTAGAGAGAGGCAGAGAAGGAGATATGGAAGGAGGGGAGAAGGGTGGTGGAGAAGGCCAAGGCCAAGGCCAGATGTGACACAAAAAGTGGCAGACGATCTTGCGGCCGACCTTGAGAGACGAATTTTACTTTGAAGCCTCCATGTTTTATAGTCGGGGACAGCTTTTTCCACAGTGCGTGAACCCTTTCAGGAAGGACTAGATCCCACGAAAAAAGAAGGATGGTTGCGATGGTATTAATTTGATGATAGTTATGGTGTATGAACAAAGTTTAAATACGTAAATAATATTATTGTTAGCAGTAGTAGTAGTAGTAGTAGTAGTAGTAGTAGTAGTAGTAGTAGTAGTAGTAGTAGTAGTAGTAGTAGTAGTAGTAGTAGTAGTAGTAGTTGTTGTTGTTGTTGTAGTAGTTGTTGTTGTTTTTATTGTTGTTGTTGCTGCTGTAGTATAGTAGTACCCCCTTCCCCATCCCAGTGGGAGTACCGGGGGATCTTTCAGTATAAATAGTTCCCCCACTTTCTGAAAGTTTAGTGCTTTAAATTTCCTCTTTCTATCAATCTTTATATTACTGCCTTCATTTTTCTTGTATGTTGTCTACAGTAGCCTATTCTCTCTTTCAATATGCCATTCACCTGTATTGTGGTTTTTTTTCACCAATCCCTTTTCACTGTTGTTCTCACCATTTTATGATAGTTTGGTTGGCTTGCCTGTTTGTTGTGGTGGCTAGGTAGTGAAAATTGTACACCCCGAGATGTTCTTTGAGTCTCTAAGGTGTTATTTGCCAATTCTGCCTTTTTATATATGTAGTTTGAGTCTGATGAATATTTGTGATATATTTTTATTTTTTACTTTTTAAAATCATCTTTTATTGTATTTTAATGTTACCGGTATAGTCTGATTTTGAACCGTTTTGTGTTGTCCTGATTCGGCTCTTATAGCAGTTCGCTGGACACTATAAACATTGATTATCTAATCTAATCTAGCATAGCAGTAATGAGATTATAAACCGAAAGCTAGTCTGTGCACATACGCATTCCATCGCATGGACTTTAAAGATCCTGACGCTCATGTCCTAGACGGGTATAAGTGCCGGCTACACAAATACACCTAGCACGCACTAGGTCCGTTCTCTCCCATCCCCGGTCGCCCAAGATTGTGCTCAGTCGTCCGGGCGTCAGATTGGGCCCAAAGGTTGCAAATTGGCGCCTCGGGCAGCTTGAGTTAGGTCCTGTATCGACCAGCACCTTGAGCAGCTCTTGAGCTGGAAATGCGCTATATTAAAAGTGATTAAATAAATTAATAAAAATAGTGATAGTAGGAAAACAACATATTTCAAGACTAGTCAAAATAAGTCTAAATCCCGATTCTCACTATAAAGTTTGTCTTTGTAAACAGAGAGGCAAGGTGGTGGTCTAATGGTAGTGCTTTGGATTGCGGATCTGAAGGTCCCGGGTTCGAGCCCTGTCCGGGCCATTGTGTTGTGTCCCTGGGAAAGACACTTTACTCCCGTTTCCTACTCCTTCGGATGAGAGTATAAACCGAAGTCTAGTCTGTGTACATTCCATCATAACGGACTTTAAAGATCCTGACGCTCATGTCCTGAACGGGGGAGTGCGGTAACAAGAACACACCCAGCATGTACTTGGTCCTTCTCCCCTATCCCTGGCTGGCTAGGATAGTGCTCAGTTGTCCGGGCGTCAGACCATGCACCCAAAGGCTGCTAGTGGGCGTCTCGGGAGCTTTGAGTTAGATCCTGTATAGGCCAGCGCCTAGAGTCTGGTCAGTAAATAATTTTTTTAAAAAACACACAAAAACCCTTAAAGACTTTAGTCAGGGGCAGAACTGTGGCAAAGGAAGCAAGCTAGAACACCAAAACCCCCAACTTTACAAGTTTTAGACAAACCTAAACGCTGGAATCTGGGATTTTTCTATGGGGGTAATCGAGGCCTGCAGAAACAATCATTTATTTATTTATTGATTATGCGTTTACAGCTGGGGCGCGCTCCATTTTAAAACAATGTTGAAAGATGGAACCTTTGACTGTTTCGGGCAGACCCAGTCAGTAGCTTTAGTTTAATTTATGCGACGTACGTTCCTTGATATGCCATTCCATGTATTTTAAATTAGATTTGTAAGCCCCCTTCCCTCTCCCCTTCTCTCTCTCACTCTCTCTCCCACTCTTTCCCTCTCTCCCTCCACAATTCATTGCCATTTTGAAGATTAGTTTTAATGGAGGAAGCGGCGGCGGTGAAAGGAAACTTGGGCCGGAAGTAAATCTCGAAATAAAATAAAGAAATTAAATAAAAGGAGGGGAAGAAAGAATG
>CM072515.1:32103497-32105997 GCA_036898135.1 Oncomelania hupensis
ATTTTCAGCGGTGTTCGAGTGTCTGAGAATACATTAGAATGTCTTGCCACATTATTTTAGTTCATTTTGATTCTAAAGTTGTCTTCTCCTCCACATCACTCAACCTTTCCGCTCTCTCTATCTCTCTGTCTGTATGTCTGTTTATCTGTCTGTCTGTCTGTCTCTCTCTCTCTTTCTCTTACATCTTCGTTTTCAACAAAAATAGCAGTGGCAATCTCAAGAAAAAGAATGTGCTGCAGGTGGGCGCCTCGGGTCTTGAGTATCGACCAGCGCCTTGAGAAGCTCTTGAGCTGGAAAATCATTATGTAATAACCTATTAGAAGAAGAAAAAAAAATAACAAGGAGAAGAAGAAGAACAACAACAACAAGAAGAACAATAACAAGAACAACAACCAGAAGAACAACAACAATAAGAACAACAAGAAGAAAAACAACAAAAATAATAACAATAATAACAACAACAAGAAAAAACAACAACAATAATAACAACAACAGCAAGAACAATAACAAACAAGAACAACAACAATAAGAACAATAATAAAGACCAGGGATGAAAACAACCTCACAAACGTGCTGAAGCCGTATCTTGAGTGATTAAAATGTTCCTTGCAGCGCCTATCTTTTCTTTGGACAGCAGGAAGCTCACGCAGACAACGCGTGTGAATAGCGGGAGGGTGGGCGACAAAATCTGTTCATCGTGGGCCCCAAAATAGCGGCACTAAAACCGGAACCTCGTGTGCTGGAATGAGGAGACTTTTTTTTGCCCCGAGAAGACAGGAGTAGACATCTTCATTTTTTTATATTGTTGGACAGCCCACACAAGTTATAGTGACTTGGCCAACTGTGCACGGACATGCGGCATTGCGGAGGAGCTAAAAGTTCCATCCAGCCATATTATTATAGTACTAAAATAAAAGAAGCCGTTTAATGTCAGGGTTCTTGAAGACCAACCGATCATAGACACTACCACCACCACCACCATTATCCATCATCATCAACATCATCATCATCATTTTTTCTCATAATCGTTGCCGTTGATTAATCACGTACTGGTCGCATTTTCTGAAGGATGTATCTTTTTCAGAGATTGCCTTCTAGTCAGAAGAGTTTCATATCGCCGAAATCAGTGTGTATGGTTCCAGTACTGGATGACACCAAAGTTGCCCAGGGGCTGCTCCGGCATCGCGCTATAAATAGCTATTCCGTCACCCTGCGTTTTGTTCACCCCTTCGTCCTCTATCTTCAGTCTCCCCCTCCCTTCTCTCATTTCTACACTCGCCAAGGTCGTTCGCCATCCAACACAATTTTTCTCTGCCCGCCTTCATACCCTTCCTTCCTTCATCCCTCCCTCTGTCTCCTCGTGGCGCTTGCTCTCTTTCTCACTCTCCCAACCTACCCACACTCCCTACCTTCCACCCGTCCGTCTCTTTTGCCACACTGCGTAGCTGAGACTGACCAAGGCGTTCGTTCGCCTCTCCACCCGTGAGAGGAATCGGTCTGTCTCGGCTACACTTTGTGACTCTTTTGCCATAATCCACAATCGTCAGTCCTCCATCCTCACACAGCGCACCCGAGCCTGCTGAGAAGTACGCCCTACTTAGTCATGTACTTGTACGGTGTATGCCACACGGCACGCACGCTTCCGGTCCTGATTTGGCTCGGAAGAGTCCGCTGGACCTAAAGCAACAATCAATCAATCAATCAACACGGCACGCTCAGACACTCTGCATGCTCCATCCTAAAGCGACACCCTCCTATCAGGAGGGGCATTTGTGTCTAGCCTTCAGCTGTGATGCTTTTGTGACCATCGGCTTCCTCGATACTGTCACTTCATGTCGCGCTTTGGCCGTTTGGGCACAGGGGTTACCTAGGTTGAATCCCAAAGAGAACAATTAATATGCTGTGCGGAAATTGTTTTTTCTTCTTTTAAGTCTCTTCCTCTTCTTTTTTCTTGCCTCTCTTCCTTCTCCATCGGTTTCTTCTTTTTCAAACTCCTCCTCATCATCCTTGTTGTTTTGTTGTTGTTGTTGTTGTTCTTCTTCTTCAAACGCTTCAGATCATTCAAAGTTAGAACCAGTGGGTTTAAACACAGTTTCTTTCCCAAGTACCAGTGACCTCAGTTCACAAAGCATGAGTATTCCACAATGTCTTGATGTTTTAATGTTTCACATTATATGATTGTTATGCCTCTGTTTATATATCCATGTAGAATTGTGTATGAGTGTGTGTGTGTGTGTGTTTTGTGTCAGTGTGCACGCGTGTTTTACTTCTTAAAACAACTTTTTTTCTCTTAGATCATTTAATGTTTTAATGTCCAGTGGAGGCACGTATGTTGTTGTAGAATGACTGAATGTATTACCGCATCATCAAAACAAAATTTTATGTAGTTTGAATTTATTGGGTAACAAAGTGTCTTGACTCTTGACTTTTCTTTTTCTTCAAAAACTTCCTCACCCTCCTCTTCTTCGTTAAGTGTTTTCTTCTTCTCCACCAATGCCTA
>CM072515.1:32108497-32122838 GCA_036898135.1 Oncomelania hupensis
AAGAAGAAGAAGAAGAAGAAGAAGAAGACAATGATGATGATGATGATGATGATGATGATGATGATGATGATGATGATGTTGATGATGAGGATGATGATGATGATGATGATGATGATGATGATGATGATGATGATGATGATGATGATGATGATGATGATGATGAAGAAAAGAAAATAGATCAGTTGCGCGTGTTTCGTAAATCCATTTAAATTACATCCGTTCCTCTAAGCTCTTGTAGAGATTCCTCTACCGAACTTATTTTTTCACTTCGAGTCCTCTCTGCTTTCCCTTCTTTTCCTTTTTTTTTTTACCCCACCCCATTGCGCTTCCCTCCAAACATCCCCAACGTGCCTGCCCCCCCCCCCCAAATCCTATCCTATGACGCCAAAAGTACACCGTTCCCCCCCCCCCCCAATCCTATCCTATCCTATGACGCCAACAGTACACCGTGCCCGCCAATACAGGTTAAAAAAGAAGGCCTCTTTGTGACTAATTGTGTAACACGGGCGTTTGTGTTATTATTTGTCTTTTCTGCAGGAATGATTATGGGTATATATTAACAACAGGAAGTACATGTTAACTTCCCTTATCCTTGTTTCTTAAGGTCATTTGCCGCCAGGAAAACGTGTCTTAATTTACTAAAGTGGAAACATCTTTTTTAAACGATTTTGATTTAGAAAAAAAAAAGTCTTCTTATTATAAACGCGAGGTGCACCCAGACTCGCCACTTTCTAATTACCTTCACGGGTATAATTTTACACATGATGATGATCATAATGATGATGACGAGGAGAAAGAAAAGGGGAAGGGGAGGAGGAGAAGGAAGAGGAGGAGGAGGACTCTTGTGTAGCGCCAGTCCTCTGAATGTGTCCATGTAAAATGATGATGATGATGATGATGATGATGATGATGATGATGATGATGATGATGATGATAATGATGATGATGATGATAATGATGATGATGGTACATTGTGTAGCGCAGTTCTTTGTGAAGCTATGCTCAAGGCGCATAATAATTCACACATGGCTTCAGAATCAGTAAACAGTTAATATGCCCATGAAACGCAAAAGAGAAGAATTGAAGCATAAATCAATTTATAAGTATATATAAGCATTAGGCAACTTAGTTTTGGGTTGATAAGACCCTTTGTTCACTGAGTATCAGAGCAGCAGCTGCACTCCGCACAGTGGTTTGTTCAGTCTGAGATTTCTTTCTTTCTGATACTCAGCAAAATTACCTGCATGAACTATGCACACTGAAAAAAACCCACGTCGGACGCAGACCTGTGTTTGGAGTATGGCAAAACATGTTGACATGCATTGCTTGAACCAAGGTCAGGGTCAGTGAGCTCATAAGGCCGATGGCATGGCATAACAATTTTCTTCTCTTGTGTACGTAGAACGGACCACAGCAAACGTCGAGGACTTATAAGGAACACACGACAAGTAGAAGAAAATGAAGAAGAGGTGAAGAAGGAAAAACAAGAGACATTATTATAAAAGAAGCAGAAAGCAGGTTGATCGACCTGATGATGATGATGATGATGATGATGATGATGATGATGATGATGGTGATGATGATATTTCGAAGATAGTGGAGAAAGAAAAAAGGCTTGAAAAATGTTCTGAACAGCAACAACAACACCAACAACAAACAAATAAACAACAACAGCCACAATATTTTGTGTTAAATTGTGAGTGTGGGGTGATGGAGCGAGGATTTGAAAGCCAGAGAAGGATAGTCAATGGCCCAAGTCTTGTAAGTGCATCGTTGATGTAACATGCTGGCTGGACCCTGAATCAGCCAACTAATGTGTACATGCATATTGAATCTAAGAGCATAGATACTCAGTGTTCCCTGAACCCTCAATGGCTGGTCTCTGGATCTTCCGTGTAGGTGGGGAGGTCACGGGCAGGAAAGCTTGCAAAAGATTTCCTTAAAGTTTGGACAACAAACGTGTGGAAAGACGCGTAGAGCCTGTCTTCACGTACTACACAGGACCTGCTGACATTCTACGCAGTCACGTGGGCTGGGTCAGGTCATAGACCAACAAGAATGACGGAGATGTTTTTGAAACATTGCTGAAGTCGACCACCAAGAACGAGTAACATTACATTACATGGTTATTGCTTTAGGTCCAGCGGACTCTTCCGAGCCCAATCAGGACCAGAGAAGTGAAAGATGACTCACCCCTGATCCGCATGAAAGATCAGCCAAAACAACCCTAGTGGTAACACTGAAGGCAATCTACCAGCCGGTAACTGTATAATAAAGACATCCCACGCACGGGACGCTGAGGCTATACTCTACTATATCGAACCCCCGTTTACAAAAACAAAATAAAATAGAATATAAACATCACTATACAATATAACAAAACACATACATATAAAATGCCTACATTGCTAAATAATAACATCATAGGAAGCCCCAGTGACCATGTGGCAGAAAGCGTCCAATATTCCCAAGCTGATCCAACAGACCTCATACACAAATGACGAGTATTGTCCCGGAAGAGTTTTTAAGAAAAAAGGTAGGTGACTGGTCTAGCGAAGAAGAAGATAGTATAGTAGATTGATAGAACAGAGTAGGAATGAGAAAGAACAAACGAGAAAGACAGTAACAGTGGGAATTTAAAGCACTAAATTTCCAGAAAGTGGGAATACTATTTATACTGAAACCCCCGGCACCCCCACGGGGGGCCCAAGAACGAATGAGCTGGAACAACTTTGGTCAGGCAAGAAGAAGCAGACGCACTTATATAATCTTTGTGGCTACTGAAAAAAATGCAGTCTCCATTTAAAGAATCACTTCTGATTTATATCAGCAGAAGATTATATTCTTAAATGTCTACCAGTGAAAGGTGTTGCCTTTGTTAGTAAGTATTAAAATCTCTCTCTCTCTCTCTCTCTCTCTCTCTCTCTCTCTCTCTCTCTCTCTAAGCCTCTCTCTCTCTCTCTCTCTCTCTCTCTCTCTCTCTCTCTCTCTCTCTCTCCTCTCTCTCTCTCTCTCTCTCTCTATATATATATATATATATATATATATATATATATATATATATATATATATATATATATATATTTATGTATTTATTATTATTTTTTTAATACTGTGATTTTTCTTCGCGAACCCTTGGAATGATTGGATTCCTGATTTCACGGGGAGGGAGAGTTAGGGGTGGAGAGAGAGAGAGGGAAAGAGAGAGAGAAAAAGACAATGGAGAGGATGGGAGGCTTCCATTCGTAGGGCTTAGGCCAAATACGTATGTTGTTCAAGAGGTCGAAGGGGCGGGTTTTGTGAATGTGTACATAACAGGACTGCTTCTCTTTACTTTTCGGCCAAGTAAAACACAACCTCCCCCCCACGCAAATGCACAAATAAACAAGGCACGGGGCATAAGCGCGTGAGAGGTCATCTGGGCCTGGTGGCTGCTTGCGTCACGTGACCTCAGGTGACCAATCACACTGTGTCAATTGACATGGCCTTTTGTGTGTGTGTGTGTGTGTGTGTGTGTGTGTGTGCGTGGTGTGTGCAGCCTCTGTTTGGCTTTTCTGTACTGCGGAGAAAATGAGCCGTTTGATTTTTGTTCTCGCTTGTTTCATCTTTCACATCGCATTTCAGAGCTGACAGAGCAGAAGCAACTTGAGATGTTCAAGGTTACAGTGTTGGCAAGGGATTCAGTTATTACCTTGGCCTTTTTCTGTCGGTCAGTCAAGGGAGGACAGTGAAGATTCAATTTTTAGGCATATTATTATGCAAAAGAAACAGGAAGAAATGTCTGTGGAAACTGTGTCCTAGCACTAAATATACAATAGTTTTAAAACCTAAAACACCCATGGGTAAAAAAAATTATCAATAATGTTAGTATGCAGAAAATTAAATAACACCTTATAACTAAGTTAGGAAACCATTTTTTTCTACATTTCTCCTAAGATCGATATAGAGTTGGTAATATTGACGATAATTCCCATCTGTCGTCTCCTTGTTGCATGGTCTACGTACGGACTCCACATCCATCTCACGATTATGGTGCAAACCCTTTTTCTCTCTGTGTTTGCCGCCTTTATGTCGTTGAATAAGGTTTTGCACGGTAGTATCTGTGAAATTAGAACGTACAACTTAGAAAAACAAACCCTATCTGTGTTTGTCGCCAGACCAAATGTTCGACATTATCAGATTTCAGAAGCTAACCTTCCCGTACTTCGCACAATCGATACATTTCAAACCCCCATCTGCCCTTAATTTCCGCAAACGGGCTTGACAAAACGTGATTAAATATAAGTAATAAGATTTCACTAGCTGATAGCTACTAACAACAGCCAGTGCATACATACAATCGTCCTCGACCTTCTCAATTTGCTTTCACTGCTGGTGTCCCTATGGAACCCACACGAAGCAGCCAAGGTATTAAAGAGTTTCCGTTCTGATCGCTCAGGTGCAGTCAACTTCCTTATCTTATTCTTAATCGGAATACCAAAGTGAACTGCTAGCATTCAAACATTACAAGAGAAAAAAAATGAACACATAAACTAACAGAATGCTAATTTGGACAAAAGAAACAAAAATCATACCATACAAATTTTCGAGCTAAGCTCTTAATTGTTTACACCCTCTCACAGCACATACACAGAGAATGGTCGACTACTAAAATGGCTGGCCTCAAAGCAATCGAAGTCCCTACCAATCACTGCTACATTCGAATTAGTACATATAAAATCGTGTTCGACCTTCTCAATTTGCTTTCACTGCTGGTGTCTCTATGGAACTCACACGAAGCAGCCTAGTATTAAGAGTTCCCGTTCTGATCGCTCAGGTGCAGTCAACTTCCTTTTCTTATTCTTAATCGGAATAAAACAGTGAACAGCGCGCGAACATTCAAACATTACACTAATGAGAAACAAATAAATACATAAAGGGGCGTCCCACCGTCGTAGCTCAGTGTCAGAGCGTTCGCCTGGCACGCCTGATGACCCAGGTTCGAATCCCGTGGTTGGCAAGATAACAAGTGGTCATTTTCACTGTCCGCATTTGCAGCGTGATTGCTCTTGCGGTTCAGTGTTGATTTAGGCCCTTACCCCCTCTTCCCCTTACCCCCTCTTCCCTGGGATGGTTAGCCCAGTCTGCCATATCGCCAATGGTGGGTGTAAACGTAAAACTTCAATGTTCATTCCAGCTATATTCTTGCTATAAGGCCCAGCAGTGCCCCCCTTCTTTCATTGTCCTTGTCAGATGCGGGATGTTGCCTGCAAGGCCGGCCGGGTGTGGGGTCAAGCCATTGTTTGGCTGAGTGGTCACTCATCTGCAGCTGTCATGCATTGATGACCTTTCACAACAGTTCAAGGTCACGAGGAAGGTATCAAACAAAGAAGTTGATTGGTTGGAGGGAAACCGGCCCAGCCCGGCCCACCAGCGGGTGTTGACTGAATTTTAAAACAAAATAAAACAATTCGGTGAAGGACGTTGGACTGCAAGGTCGTGCACGTTTATTGACGGCCTTCTGCATACTACAAAGGCCAAAAGTGGTGCTTATAGTTATACTGAAGACGTGCTAATAAGCACCAAGGGGAACACAGATAGGAAGGAGAAGAGTCTTCTGTAATTTCAGTGAAAGGTAAACGGGCGACAAAAATATTGACTAATCGAGAAGGGCGCTGGCCATGCATTCTTGCGAATCTTTTGTCATTCCAAAAAGGTCAAAGGTTCAAATGTAAATAATAAAAGAAATCTAGAACTATATTAGTCGCATGGGCAAGAACATGAATAGTTGCCAGTGACCTTTCACATCCAGATAGGTCAAAGGGTACCCCTCCCGCCCCGCTCCCCCCCCCCACACTCAACAAAACAACAATAACAAAAACAACTACTACAACAACAAACATAAAAGAGATAATTATGGACATCGCAGACGTTGTTTGAATGACTAGAAAACCAGGCACAGACGCAAAATATCTCCGTGTCCATTATCAATCACTCTCATTGTAGGCTTACAAGCTGAAAGATCTATTTGAGATATTATAGCAATAGGGCACGTTTCTGAGAGAAAGGAGTACTACTAGATACCGTATATAGACCAACATATAAGGGCCTATTAGTTTTACATTTCATAGTCTGGACCAATCATTCTTGATATTACCCAGAAAACAACAGAGTCGGTAAAATCATGGATGAACACAAATAAACTCAAAATGAATGACGATAAAACATAAATCATCCTTATAGCTAACGAACACAACCTCAAAATCATTTCCAATTCCACCTCCAACACATTGTCTGGTACTCAAATAATTTTCTCGCAGTCGGTCAGAAATCTTGGGGTGTTTCTTGACAGGTCTCTCAGTTTAGTTTGTAGAGCCATCTTCCTTGAAATTCGGAGAAGTCACATCAAACCTTTTTTGTCCGTGGAAGCCACAAAATACCTCATGTCTGCCTTTGTTCTATCTAGGTTAGACTATTGCAACTCGCTTTTTGTCGCTCTTCCGGGTACCCTACTTGACAGGCTTCAAAGGGCACAAAATAACGCCGCACGCGACGTCCTCCGGAAGCATAAATTTGATTACGCACAGCCTCTCTTGAGAAATCTTCACTGGCTTCCGGTTCATGCAAGAATAGGGTACAAGATTGCGATGTGTGGGGCCGGGTAGCTCAGTTGGTAGAGCGGCTTACTAGTAACCGAAAGGTACCTGGTTCGAATCCCGGATTGGCCAATGTGTGACCATATTATTTTCCCCTTGCCATCAACTGGTTCGCTGGAGTCAGAATAATGTGACCAGTAGTCGCCTATACGCTCCGGTGTCGTGTGACCCAAGACTATAAATATATAAGCTCTTTGGTGTGACTATAATCTACAATTACCCTTATTGCGATGTTATTATTATTGATTGCGATGCTGTGCTATCGCAGCCTCCATGACCTTGCGCCATCGCACCTATCTGATTTGTTGTCCGGCCAGAACGCTTCGCTCTTCCGACGCCGGTCACCTTGCTGTGCCGCGCATCCGCCTGGAGACATTCAGAAAACAGTCTTTCTCACTCGCCGGTTCTACCGTTTGGAATTCCCTACCAAAATCCCTTCGCGACCTACTCACTTTGCCCGCCTTCAAATCTGCTTTGAAAAACCATCTGTTTAGGAAATACCAACGTGAAAAATGACTAGTATGCGTATTACTGATTGCTATTTTTGTGATTGCATGTTTTGGACTTATGTTTGACAGTTCGTATTTTTGTATGTTACATTCTTATTTTAAACGTTGTAAATCCGCTTCATGTAACGCAATTGGAGCTTCCCTGTGAGGGACAAGCGTGCTTCTTAAATGAATTAAATTATTATTAATATTAATATTATTATTATTATTATTATTTTTAATTTTTATTATTATTATTATTATTATTATTATTATTATTATTATTATTATTATTATTATTATTATTATTATTATTAGAGATAAGCTACCGTGAATATTGAGCTTGTTGTTGTATCAATTTTTTAATTCATCAGATTAACGTAAGAATATTGAGCTCAACTGGTTCGTACGCCTTTGATGCAAAGCGAACTCATTTCCTACAGTGTGTGGCAACGGAAGGATTTTATGAATTATATGTATTACATGGATTTAAAAGTATTAATTAATACGCATATTGTTTTGCTTTTTCCACCTCCCCTCCCCCCAAAAAAAAATCCAACCCCATTGAACGTCTGTTTCCCTATTTATGTTTTTATTTCCTTATTTCTGTTTCTATTTCCTTATTTGTTTCTATTTGTCTATTTCTGTTTCTATTTCCTTGTTTCTACATGTATTTCCTTATTTCTGTTTCTATTTCCCTATTTCTGTTTCTATTTCCCTATTTCTGTTTCTATTTTCGATTTCTCAAACTCGGCACACACAACGACCATAAAACAAAACAACTTTTTTTTTCCACTCAATACCAAGAACGTCATTGTCACCTGTTCTGAAGAACCCAAGAATGATATTTTATCTCCGGCATTTTTGTTCGTATTAATAGGGTATTTTGTTTTGTTTAACCTTTCCAAACCAAGAACCTGTGAGATACATATTACACAGAACGGGGATGCCATGGCAAGTAGTCACGTAGGACTACTCAGGAATACAACCCTCAGCTAATTTTTAACTTAAGCGTAGTACTTACTGAACAAAGGCGAAGAGAAGGTCTACGTGACAATCAACAGGAGTAATACGGTATTGACCATTCTATCGAGGACAGTCAGGCCCACTGGTCAGCTTACAATTATAGCATACTGAGGGAGCACGTCTGTGTCCCTCCGGTCCTGATTTGGCTCGGAAGAGTCCGCTGGACCTAAAGCAACAATTAATCAATCAATCAATCAGTCTGTGTTCCTATAGCTCTATATTCTCACGGCCACGAATACTTTTCATTCTTATTTATAGCTTTTACAGCTCAAGAGCTGCTCAAGGCGCTGGCCGATACAGGATCTAACTCAAGCCGGCCGAGGTGCCCACTGGCTTTTTCTAGGGCGCATAGTCTGACACCCGACGACTGAGCACAATCCTAGCTAGGCGACCGGGAATGGGGGAGTGGAAGGGAAAACTATTATACTGAAACAACCATCAGACTAATAGCAACAGTAAGATGGCCAGTGCTCACAGCCAACGTTTATGTCCGGGCTATATTCTCACGGCTGTATGTTTCCACAGCTTAATGTTCCCCTCGGTTCTATAGTCCAACAATGTTATGTTCCCTCTGTTCTATATTCTCACAGTTCTACGCTCCCCCACACATATGAGCACACGCCAGAATTGTTTGGCTTAAACATCGTCGAGCCCGGTAATCAGCTTGGACGAGGAGATCCTGTAATTAGCACTTAAATGCAATTATCACTGGATGACACAAAGAATGAAACAGCGCTCAACACACGTCAGTTCAATCAACTGTAGTTGAGCGCCTGACTCTCTTTAATATCAGACCCAGGGGAGTTAAGGCGCTGAGAGTGAGGAGATGGGCATTATAATAATAAAACTGGTCCTGAGAAAAGGAAGGTCCTTCACGTTTCTCTCCACAACGATTGAAATGTTACTGGAACATGTTTGTTTTAAATTTCAAAACTACGTATAATGTGAACTAAAGGATCTGTGTAGAACATCTGCCTAAACGTGTTGGAAGCTAGATTTTTGGAGGGGAATATGGATGGACTTCATACAGTGAGTGCCAGAGGTCTCTATAAGGCATACCCTTATACATTTACTGTTTCGAAATTATGTTTTTAAATAGTTAAAATGTTTTAAAAGTTCAATTTTCAATGCCTAGTATCACCTACATGTGTGAACAGACATTAAATTAAAGATTGATTGATGGATACCCTTATAACAGGCTCAGTAGCCGCGGATACTCCGTATGCCATAACCAGCTCAGTCTGGGACGTTTCGCAAAACCCCTATTCGGACAGAGAAACGTCTGAGACTCCAGAGGGAGAACTAAGGAAGTTGTTTACTTGCAACATAACGGCCACTTGTTCTAAACCTGCGCCATGGCCAGCTAGCCAGATTTAGCTCATAGTTTTACTGGCGCAGTGGATTAGCCGCCGGTTTTCTATTCCAAAAGGTGGCGGGTTCGATTCTCGCAAGGGATGAATGTATTAGACTTAATACGAGACTATTGAGGTCACCGAGGGTTTTCTCCGGGTACACTCCGGGAAACCGTTCCTCCCTCATTCAATAATGGTATTTGATGCAATCAATCTAAACGTTTACAAATAAAATTTCGATTTCCTTTCCGTCTTCTAATTGCGACGTTCCCTTACACCACATGTTTGAGTGATGAATGTGCGTTTGTAATGCATGTAGGAGTGTCTGCAACATGTGAGCATGTATAAAAAAAAAAGGTAAAGGTAATCCCATAGCCTGTGGCCGTAGGGGAGCGTGATGTTCGAGATCACACTTATCTTGGGCCAGCGTAATGAGGGTGATGCCCATCTGTCTCCCTCGCTGCTTTACCTTCCCCACCCTTAAGAGAGTAAGTACTCAGTCACAGTTGAGTCAACTGGGGGCGTTGTTATTTGTCGCTTCACGTTTTGCGGTCACCCATCCAAGTGCTAACCGCACTGGACGATGCTTAACTTGCGACACAGTAGCGAGTGCTCCAACCACTGCGCTATGTTGGTTACAAATCGCCGCGCTTTGAGTCTTATTTAAGAATAAGGCGCGTATAGCATCCATTATTATTATTATTATTATTATTATTATTATTATTATTATTATTATTATTATTATTATTATTATTATTATTATTATTATTATTTAAAAGTTTCCAGTCCATCCAATAAGAGTGAATTTAGACTGTTCTATTCGGGAATCGGAGAAAAAGTAGGAGGAGAAGGAAGAGGAGGGAGAAGTAGAGAGTAGGATAATGAGGGAAAAGGGTCCATCATCCTCGTCATACATCATCATGCAGATAGTGAGCTGCTGGCTGTCAACACCAATCCTCTTTTCTTCTTCTTCCTCCTCCTCCTCGTCATCATCATCATCACAGTGCAGCTCCCCTTAATTCACTTCATCGTTGTTCATTCGCTTCGTCGGTTGCACGTGATGTGCTGAAGCAGCTGCTCGGTAAGACCAGTGACCTCTAGCCACGTGGTGTGGACTGGTCAACAAGCTGTTGTGCAAGGCGACCACCAGCGCCATAAGACGTAACACAGGCAGCTGAACGTGGAACGCGATAGTTCCTAGAGGTGACTTTGTCCATGTTTACAACCTAAAATCTATCACCCCCTTCCTCACCACAGCATCAAACGATCCATCGTTATGACACAAGAAATTGATTGTTTCCGTCACCTGTCGTTCTTGCTCCCATGGCACTGCGTTCAAATGATCTCTTCTCATACAAATATCGCCCCCTCCCCCCCCCCTCTCTCCTCAACTCATACACTTTTCATCCCAGCCAACCTCGTTTACAACAAACTCGTCTTTTTTTCGTTTGCCATTGCTGATAACGCCGGCCATTAGTTTTAAACAAAGCAAACGTATATAGACTCCATATTCAGTATCTACAGTAATATGTTCGCTTGTTTGATTTTTCTGGATCAAAAATCAGAACGAGCCAAATGTTGTTCTGTCTGTCGGTCCGTTGCACGCCATATCTCGAAAACCACTGAACGCATTTTGACAACATTTCACCGGGACATGTCTTGGGATTAGTGGCTAGCTTCCCGTCCCAACGTATTTGCTCTACCTCTAATCGTTTCTAAACACGTTTAGCTCTGTATCGCAAGAACCGATGAACCGATTTTGGTGATATTTGGTACTTTAACTCATGGTCAGTCAATCAGTGGCAGTTCGTTGGTCAGCCAGTCGCTTGGTCCGTCGCTCACAATTTCACTTTATAAAAAAATCAAAGCAACATTTGTGCATTATCTCAAGAATAACTTAACTGATTTTGATTATTTACATTACGCAGATATATTAACCACCACTCAGCCTTTTATGTCATCAAGCTTTGCCATTTCTCAAAGGTCAAGGTCGCTGCGGTCAATTAGATTGTAAAGTCGTGTTGCGCTTTATCTCAAAATTGGCTAAACCGATGTTGATAATTTTGTTGCTAATAATTGTTAAATGAGACAGCAGCCAAAATTATATTTTCATTTTACTTCTTTAGCATAAAGCCGAGTAACTAAACATCGTCGCGGAACGTAATATTTTTCAAAAATACTGATTTCCAGCTATGTGTGTTGTTGAGTGTCTAAAAATACATTGGGATGGCTTGCTAATCTTATTCGTTCATTTTTGTGCTGCTCAGCGATTTTGAAAGATCTATTTGTTGTTAAAGTTTCCCTTCTGTATAGCATATGGGGTAGAGCAATCTCCAATCTTTGTTTTGCGGATGACATTGATGGATTGACTGGAGAGGCACAAGAACTTAAACAGCTGGTACAAAGGCTTGACATCACCTCCAGAGCTTATGGAATGGAAATAAATGCAAAGAAGACCAAAATGATGACCAACAACACCAATGGCATCAACATGAACATCAAAGTCCAAGGCCAATCCTTCAACACAGTGCATAGCTTCAAATATTTAGGAGCCATTGTATCAGACAATGGGTCCCAACAGGAAGTCCTCTCCAGGATAGCACAAACAACTGCTGCCCTGGCAAGGTTGAAGCCCATTTGGAAAGACAAGACCATCAGTCTACATTCTAAGGTAAGGCTGCTGCGCTCCCTTGTCATCTCCATCTTTCTGTACGCTTGCGAAACATGGATCCTCACAGCAGACCTACAACGAAGAATACAAAGCATGGAGATGAGGTGCTACAGAAGACTTCTGGTGCATTTCCTATTCCCAGCACATCACCAACGACGAAGTCCGACAGACCATCACACAAGCCATTGGACCACACGATGTCATGCTCACAGTGGTGAAGAAACGGAAACTCCGATGGTATGGCCACGTCACCAGATCACCAGTCCTTGCAAATACCATCTTGCAAGGCACAGTGCAAGGATGTAGAAGAAGAGGGAGACCAAAAAAGAGGTGGACTGGCTTGACATTGAGCGAAGCCATGGGGGTTGCTGGGGACAGAGAAAGATGGAGTATGCTGGTTAAACGATCATCTGTGGTGCCCCAACGACCTCAGAGTTACGGGATAGGATAGGATAGGATAGGATAGGATAGGATAGTCGTTCTACAAGCTTTGACGGTCTTGTTGTGGGGTTTGTTCAGACTCAAAGCTCAATTTGAAGATTGTGTGTCCTAATATAAAACAACCACAACACGTTTAAACATTAACTAACTGTCGTAAAACGCACAAAAACCAATTTGAACGTCCAGACAAAGTATTATCTAGGGTAAAATAATTACACTGATTAAAAAAAATTCATCATGCTACTTGTCACAATTACCCGAGAACAGGAAATATATTGTTAATAAACAATGTTAAATATTATGTAGACTATGAACAGATCCGCGTGTTAGTGCGACATGAGACAGGTCGCGTGTTGTTTATCTTTTTCCAGTCATAGTAAACATTCCGGTAGGCAGGTCGGGCCACTCTTTGCTTGCGATAGAAAAGGCATGTAGGCCCCATACTTAAAAGCAATCTGCATTGAACAACAAACTGTTTTCGCACCTTTGGAACTTCCACAGACTAAGACGTCTCTTGTTTTATTGTGCATTGCATGATAAGCTTTAAGTGGACTGCATACTGAGTATCATGCCGAGACTGATGAGGAAGAAAACACCTGCAAAACAGTCTATCATAGACTCAGTGTATCGGCACTATCTGATGATCAGTGAGAGCCGGCCTCGACCCTACAATATTAGCAACCCCATATTGTCTGGGATATTCGGAAGAGGCTTTTACAGTTTGACATAATGATTATCAAACTGGAAGGCCAACGTGACCCTAAACACTGAGACAATAATAGGCCATTATGTAGTTTACCTCTGTTTATAGGCTACACTCTAGGTCATTAATCTCTAAAGCAAAAGAACGTACAGCTACTTGGATTATAGTCAGCCCAGGAAGAAAGCTTTTCTCAGTTCCACTCACGTAAGGACTAAATGAATACTAGAACGAGAACTTGCGGAAGAACTATAGGAAAATAACAACTACCTTGCAAGTCTTACTTCATTTTCGGAGTGTAGTAATCTTGTTATGCCTGAATTAGAAATAGAAACTCCCCGGGACGAGGAAATTATAGAAAGTGAACAGCTGACTGGTCAAGGATAATAGCTGAGCATAATAAGCCGATGGTGAATGCGCGACATCTCGTCAAAAATAGCCTTCATACAGCGTAGCTAAGACTAGTCGAGACCTCCTATCTCTCTCGTCGTCTAGTCTCAGACAAGCTGTATAATAATAGCCTTGGGAAACTGATCCGGCTTCCTTTATAAAATGAATACTAATGATCTCCTTTATATATAAAATCGTGTCCAACACTGGAGCATGCCTAGTCATAATAGCCTTTTAAAGCTTTTTAGGCAGTAAAATATTAAATTATTGCTAATGAACTCAAATCCAATTTCCAACACAATGGAGTCTTTTTGTGGGGTCGTAAAGAGAGAGAAGGAATTTATGTCTGACTAATAATAGTAATTGAACAAAATGACGTTCTTTATAATATACGTGGGAATATGTCATGAAAAAACATGTGGGATAGAACAATAAGGATAGTTAAGAACTGAATTGTGTGTATGATGGGTGGGTGGGGGTTAAGAGTGTATGTATGGGTGTAAGAGAGAGAGAGAGAGAGAAAGAGAAAGAAAAAGAGAGAGAGTGAGAGAGAGAGAAAGAGAGTATGTGCCTGTAGGAAAGAAAAAAATGTGAATCTGAACTAATTATGAAATTATTTTGAACAGAACAAATGTATG